>JABTTQ020001352.1:0-389140 GCA_016081115.2 Rehmannia glutinosa
CATGCTTCGTTCCGGTTACGTATTGCTAAGATGTGAGGCTTGAAGCGATTGCATTGCCACTTGAAAGATGCTCCAAGGACTAGAAACGTTGGCGATTGCATCCATGCTTCAATCTTGAGTCTTTACCTCGGCCGTCCGATCAGGTGCGGGCCGAGGCGGCCTTGGTATTGATGGCCGGCGATCTCATTGAATAGATAGCTTTGTAATAGATAGTATCGGTAGCATATTACCTTTTACATTTGTATTTTGCTTTTATTTGCCATGATTTCGGATTTACCGCGATTACGTATTTGTGTTGTTTGAAGCTCATTTGGATGTATTCAAATTTTCACGTTAATGGATATATCCTTTTACTTATACATGTGCGTACACTTGTGTGGATCTCCTTTGCGATATAACTTGTCTTACCTTGAATATTTATTGGAATCATTCATTTTGTATTGTAAATTAGCTCGTTCATGGCGGAAACCGAGGGCTTGAAGGAGCCCACGCCGTATACCCCCAAGAAAGCGATGATGCGAGAGGATCGGGCACCTCCCCCAGTGCCACCATATCCTCGCCCGATCGCGAGGGAATAACCTGGCTGATAACTTTGCGTGAGGATATTGAATTTTCATGGCGACAAGCGAGCCTCGTCGGCTAACCACGTGAACTTTACTTTCGAGGAGCGAATGACCGCACCTTAGGCGGTTTTACGATTCGACCCCCGACCTTCTTGGGGAAGATAGCGTGAAACGAGGAAGAATGGATCGGAAAGCTGGAGAATATCTTCAATGCTACCAATACTCGGGGGAACAAAGGGATTCGCTCGTAGGTGTTCCGGCCCAAGAATCATTTGCTGAATTGGTGGAGAAGCGATTTGAGAGAAGTAAGAACATGATCAAATAAGATAGGATTTATGGGAAAATTTCTGGCTGAATTCAATGAGCAATATACCCCCAGGGAAAGTCGTGAAGGGCGGCTAGGGATGAATTATAAGTTGGGGACGAGGGGCTAATGCGTGGCCGATGTAGTGAATTCCATCGGTTATCGAAATATGCCCGGGGAACAATCGGCCTGAGAAAGAGGACAAATTGTATAAGTTCACACGAGTTGAAGAGTGAACTCAGAAACAACTTTTGGTATTGAAATAACAACATACTCGGCCTTGATAAGCGGCTCTCGCATTAGTCGGGGCAACGCGTTAAGTGAGATTAATTTGAATAGGCCATCGAAACGATCTAAAGGGCAATGATCAGGACAACCATCAAAGCGCTGTTAAAATTGAAGGGAGCCCGATTGTTAAAAGCGAGAAAAAGGAAAAAGGAACCGATACAAGGAAGCTTAAGACAAGAAATATGTACACATTGCCAAAAAGCGGGTGCATCTCCCGTGATGTTATTGGTGTAAACTTATGGAAGGTGTTCTGTTGCTGTGGTAATAATCAACACTAGGCGAAGGATTGTCAGAAATACGAAGCCAGGACAAATAGGTGCAACCCTGAAGCGGCTAACGGCATGCCGGGAATGCTCAGAAGGCGAGGATGCACCGCTTTCGACATTGCCCAAGCTGGACATGAGCTCGGAGAAGCGGCATGCGTGGTGGAAGGTGCGACACAGTATCTGGCGTCATTACATCGCTAAAAGTGCTAGCTGACCCTGGATCAGCGCATTCATTTGTCGCGCCCCATTTAGTACACAAGTTTGCATACATGCATGGAACACCACTTTATAGGTTTAGAAGGTATCTGACTCTGTAAGGGCGCAAGCGAAATAATGAGATATTATCTATAATGCATGCAGTTAAAATTGATGAGATAAATTTCCCACTGTTGATTTGATCTTCTTTGCTATGTCACGAATACGACATTATATTGGGAATGAGCGATTTGTAATACGCACCATGCACAAATGGACTGCCAAGTCCATTAAACTATGTGAACGAGATGGCGAAGTGGAAATTTCGGGGGAAGAGCACGAGTTAGATTGCGATCATTTGTGATAGCGAGGAAAGCGATCACTAGGGGGCCTGAGGTACCCAGCGTTTGTAATTAACAAACCCCAAGGGTTTGAGACACAAATTAATCAGTACCTATAGCTCCGGAATATCTGAGATGTATTTCCCACAGAACTTCCTTGTCCTCCCGGATAGGGAAGTTGAGTTCACCCGTGAGTATTACCGAGGCAGCTGATCGCCGGGGCTTGTAAGTATAGAATGGCTCTGTTGAATTCTGAAGTTGAAGACACAATTAAAACATGGATGTAGGATTTATTCGACCAAGTACGTCTCCCAGAGGCATAAGTCTTATTTGCTCCAAAAGATGAGCGCATTAAGAAGCGTGTATAGGCCTCCCCGGACTTAACAGCGTGACCATCAAAACAAATATCCACTCCCAGGAGGGATAGGCGGTATGTTTGATCAACTTCAGGGCGGCGGTGTACTTTCGAAGTTTGATTTACAACAAGGATATTATCGGTTAAAGATCAGGGAAGAAGGGCGTTTCAAAGCGACATTGAGACCGAGGATATGGACAACTGCGAGTTTGTAGTGATGCCTTTGGTCGACAAATACCGGCGGCGTTTATGGATCTAATGCATCGAGTCTTTCAACCTTATTTAAAAGTCGGTCGTAGTGATATTCGTGATGACATCTTCCGTATACTCTAAGTCTAAAGAGGAGCATGAGCGTCATCGAAAGGGTGTTTTAGAGACACTACGAGCCTGGCTATATGCCAAATTCGTGAGTGCGAATTTTGAGAAACTAGTGAAGTCGCATTCAGCAGGACACAGTATCACGGCAGGGATCGCAGAAGTAGATCCTTGAAAATCTGAAAGGCAGGTGGTTGAATGGAAAGCGACCAGGAGTCCATAACGGAGATCGAGAGTTTCTTAGGACTAGGTGGATATTATCGTAGATTTATCGAATTTCTCGAATAAGGACCACTCGCTCCACTAACTAAAAACAAGTCAAGTTTGGTGGAATGACAAATGTGTGAGTTTCAGAGGCGAAGAAACGACTTACTACGGCTCGATCTTAGCCACTTCAAAGGGGAGCGAAGAAAACTTTTCGTAAATGGTGACGCATCAAGAAGGCTAGGAAGCGTGCTAAATACGAGAAAGGAAGGTCATTGCTTACGCGTCACGGAAACTCAGTAAAAAATTATGAAGCGATTACCCAGCCGCGCTGACTTGGAATTGGCGGCTATAGTGTTCGGCGTTAAAAAATGGAAACACTTATCTCTCTGAACAACATTCACGGTTTACCGCAGGATCACTTAAGAGCTTTAAAGTATCTATTCTCTCGGGAGAAGGAACTTCGATTTGAGGCAAGCGGAGATGGATGGAGTTAATAGAAGATTATCACTTTGATATTCATGCCATCAGGAAAGCTTGCGTAGTAGGCGCATGGCGAGGAGGCGAGTTTATTTTTAATGATTGAGAGTGGAGATCATTAGAAGAATTGAGCACTTGGAATCGATAAGAACGATGCCTCGAATTTCATGTGCTAATATTCGATTAAACCAGATCTTGAAACGAGATCAAAAAGTAACTCGCGAGGGGGATTGGCGTGCAACTTCAAAAACTAAAAGAGAAGATACTCGAAAGGAGAAAGATCGAGGATTCTCGTCTGGGAAGATGGAATCATGATTTGAATAGAATTTATTAATGCAGTGATGAGCAACTTAGGCAGAATCGCTGAAGCACACCGTTTGAAATACTTTACTACATCTCGGAGGAAGCAAAGATGTATAAGGACTTGAAACATCATTCTTGGTGGGTAAACATGAAGAGCAGGTGCTTGAGGTTCGTTGCGAGATGTTTGACTTGTCCCGGCGAGTAAAGGCCGAACGCGACGACCATCGGTTTATTACATGACCGTTGAGAATTCCCGGTGAAATGGGAACACATAACGATGGACTTCGTGACGGATCTACGAGGACAGGTGGCGATGACACTATTTGGGTGAGTCGTAGACCCAGGACTCACGAAATCACGCACATTTCTTACCCCGTAGAAGAAAACCGAAGCTGACTTAAGAAGCTTGCATAAATTTATATCCAGAGATCATGTGCATGGAGTGCCGGTAGACATAGTGTCGACGCAGGGACAGGGTTTGTCTCCAGTTAGAAATGCTTACATGAGGAATTAGGCACCTCGCTAAGTTTCGACCGCAATGGCTACATCAGCAAACCCGATGGCGGTCACGGCGAGCAATTCAAATACCGGAAGACATGTTGCGAGCTTTGCTCATTGGATTTCAAGGAAGTTGGGATTAGCACTTACCATTGGTAGGTTAAACATAATGCCGGTTATCCCAGGCGCGATTGGGGATGGCACCTACGAAGCTTTGTATGGACAAAAGTGTAGATCCCCTACCTTTGGGAGATTATGACCAATGGACTCCGAAGGAAAGCGGAAGTCACCGCTTGATTCCAGTCGACTTAGTTTAGGGAGGCCATGAAGGTCAAATTGATCAGAGCAGGATCCGTACGGCTCGAGCGCCAAAGTTACGCGGACAGAGGAGAAAGGACTTGGAATTTGAAAGCGGGAGATAGGTATTTCTCAGGACTCTTGCATGAAAAGGATTGATCAATCGAGAAAGGGAGCAAATTGAGTCGAGATATATTGGACCTTACAAAATTTTGCGAGAGGATTGGAAAAGTTGGCTTTCTGAGGCTTGAATTAAACGATTATCTTTGGGAATGCCGCGATGTATTCCATGTGTCGAATGAAAAGTATCAACAGATCCAGAGCATATCATCACTCGTGATGCTCTCCTCCAATGGAGAATTTATCTTACAGGAACTTGTCGAGTCGTTGACGAGTCGTCGATTGCGTAAGCGAGAGAAATTCCAATGGTTAAAAGTTGTATGGCGACACCTGGCCAAGGGCGAAGGCCTTGACATGGGAAATGGAAGAAGATATGAAATCGATATCGAGTTATTCGAGAAGAAATTTGGGGACCAAATTCTTTTAAGGAAGAGGGAGAATGTGAAGCCGATTTTTTTTATTCGAACATGTACTTATATCACGTATCGTCTTTATTTGACAATTCTAGCGTCGGCTTTTGGGTAAATATTAATGATATATATTTCGTCTTTAAATTTCTTTTCACTTAACTTGTGATCATAATCATTTATTAATTTTATTTCGCATTTATGATCAACTGATTGATCATCATTATTGTTATTTGCATATCTATTAGTCACCATAGAATTTTAGAGACTATTTATTTTAGAGGTTTAAACCTTAGAATTAAGAATTTGATTTAGATTAAGTGATCATGAAGACTTGTAAGTGATCAAGGAAATCACTAATTATTTTGGAGATTGATATTATTCTATTATCATCAATTTTTGGGACACAAAAAAAATATGGAATTACCACAAATACCCTTAAGGGACGGCCATGGTGGGAAATTTTGGTGTAGAAATATCTCCCAACTCTTGTACATGTACACCTTTATGTATTCATCTTTGTGTATTATTACACCATTAATTCAAATCTTATACACAATATCTTATACACCAATTTTTATTATAAAATCATCCAACATGTTGAAGCTTCCCCAACACCCCATGCCAACATTCCTCTCTATCCTTGCAATTCCAACCTCCCATGCAAGACTACACCTTGACCAAAGTCCTTGTCCCTCATGCTTACTACCATTTGCAAGACATAGAACAAAACAAAAATTTGTCCCCCCTACCCTTCACTATGGACGGCCATTTGGCATTGGTGAACAAAAATTCTTGTTCATTTCACCAACACCCAACTCTAATTTTGCCAACTTCCTCCATCTCTCTAAAAATCCTCCCTCTTTCTACAATTTTCTTCTCTTCTCTTAAACACTTAGTAAAAATTCAAGAACTTTTCTTCTACTCCATCACAAAATTCGAACACCCTCACACAAGGTAGAAATTTTGTCTTCTTGTCTTTGATATCATCTAGCTATCTCCTCTCACTTACTAATGTAAGTTTGGATTTTTTTTTTGGAGGTTTTGACATAGAAGACTTGGAAGATACTTAAGAGTCTCACCATCACCTTGAAGAAGGACTTACAGACTGAAGAAATTTGAAGGATTTTGGTATAAGGTAAGAAAATGGATTTTGGACCTTCTTCTTCTCCCCTATTAAATTCGATTTTAACACCAAAATTATCATTTTGAGGTGATTAGGGCTGACCTTGGAGCTTTGTTTAAGTGGTGATCAAGTTCTTAAGAGACCATCAATTTTTGACTACAACTTTCAACCACAAGAGTAAGTGTGGTACTTTGGCCTATTCCTTCTCTTTTCCTCCTTGATTCAAATCTTCATTTTTCTAACTCAAAACTCCTTGTATTATTGGACTTAGGGGCTGCCTTAAGTGAGGATTAAAATCCTCAAGGTCTTGTGACACCATTTTTCACCAATCAACCGAACAAAAAGGTGGGTGGAAAAATCCTTTCAACTTCTAGGTGTTTTAATTCATAAAAATGCATGTAGTATTTGTTATTGAGCATTTGAGATATATATTATGTAATGCATGCTATCTTCTTATATCAAGTTGGAAAAATTTCTCAAGTGTTGCTCAAAATGCGATTTACCGAAAATTAGGACATACATGTACACTTTATTGTCATATTTGATAAATTCTTGTATGAGATGAATATGTATGTTTATGACTCTTGAAATCTATGTTTTGAATGACCTATAACCTGGACAAGTCGAGCATAATTGATTAAATTTCGATTTTGGACTTAAAATGCAAAAATGGAAAGTTGGTGGACTTAAGTGCAAGAAAATAAAACTTAAGGGACCTCTCTGTAAATTTCGATTTTGGGATTGTACTCAGGTTCAAAAAATGTTGTTTTGACATTTTTTAATAAATTTTAAGAGTTTTTAGATAAATAAAATCAACCCTCAAAAGCCCAAGGACTAGATTGTAAAATTTGAGAAGTTTAAGGGCTATTTTTGCAAATTTCGAAACTGTACCAGATCCTAAATTTAAAATTTGAAATTTTAACTCTTAAGGGACTGGAAATAACATATTTTAAGTGTATTCCAAAAAATCCAAGTGTTTAGAGCTTGGAAAGTAATTTTATAAAACTTGAGGACCAAATTGTAAAAGATTAAACTTGAGGACCCAAATGAAATTTCCAGGACTTATACAGCCCATGTACCTGGAAATACTAATTTACCTATAACATAATTATATTTTGGACCCAAGGTTCAAATTTCATAACAATTGGACCCTAAAAGCCTTAAAGGCAATTATTTCAAAATGGGACAAAAATGAGATTTTCAAAAGTTGAGGGACCTATACTTATGACGTTTTAAAACTGCTTTTGTCCCAATATCCCACTAACCTTAGTGACATTTTCCAACTGGAATCACATTAGAAGCCCTTCCGGTTTGTGAGTTCCGATTATTTTAAACTTAGGCCCGAAATGACAATTTTAACAATTTTGGGGCCAATGTGAGAATTTTATAAAAACTCGACCTCAAAACTTTAAACACCTGAATCTCTGAACAATTTAGAGAATTTAGGAACTGACCTCATAATTTTTCAAGGTCGGGACATTTATTTATTTAACTTTTAACCCCAAAAAGTATTGGTTTTGACAAAACGGGGCTAATTGAAAATTTTATTTTATAAGGACCTAACTCAAATTATTTTCTTTTAAAGAAACAGCCCTGGACTCTCTTACTTTAATATTTAATTAAAATATTTTAATCTCTCAAAAACCCTTGACTTATCGGATCGCCTTGACCGATTAATACCCGATCGCGGGGCGAAACATAAACCGCCTTGCGATTTGAATCTTATAAATCGGGACTTATGTTCCACCTAATCATTCAAGATATCGAAGATTGCTTATCCTCCCGATAATCATCTTCATCCAAATAACTCCACCAACGCCATAATTTTACGCAAATTTTGAAAACTTTTCGCGCTTCTTTAATCAACCATCTTGTGCCGGTTATTACATGAACTTGTGTTTACTTTCTGCTTGAGTCAACTTGGTGTGTCGAGCTCAATCGAATGGATACGCGGGGATGAAACCGGCAAAATTTTACTGCTATTCCACTCTTCCCAGGCCCCATCGCCCTAATCCCAATCGAGGGACGGAGTTTGTCCAAGGCGGTGCGTATCTTGAGGTATAATCATGATTATGACAAACCGAGCCTTGCTAGCTCCACCGTGATTTTGTCTTTGCATGGAGCGATAAGGTGGCAGTGCTTGGACCATCTTCGCTTCGGGGGAGTTACAAGGGAAAACGAAGGAATCGCCTAATCCACACGATTCGAGTTAATCGACCCGCTTGGTTGGCGCTAAATAAACCGCATTTAAGCGCACTTGTATTGCATAGGTTGGCGCTATAACCGACGCGAACCGCTTACTTGTCTTGCATAGGATTGGCGTTACAAATCCGTACGCAATCCTCTCCGTTTGCTTGGACCATACGCTTCTCGGGCTGACCATGAAGCTGTTTTCTTAATCGTATAAGATATTAATTAAATATATTTATCACGACGCTTATGGATGTGTGTGTGAAATCATGCATCATCTCTCATAGTTTTCATACAACTAAATTTCTCGCGATTAACTATTTATATCGCCACTTAATTTTTACCACGATCACCCCATCCGGCTGAGATTTTCGTCTCATTCCTCCTGTTTTCTAACCTTTAGATGAAGAGTTCGCCAAGACATCGAACTACCTATGTAGATTGAATCTCTATCAACGATGTGGGACGATATTTCTTTTACTTTTTTGTTGTTGTTGGACTCCACCATTTTATTTCTTTGAATTCGACCGTAAGTTAATTAAGATAATCTTTTGGGTGTATCTTGATCTTGCGGACTAAAGATGTAATTTGTACTTTCGTGGTTGTTATTATTCAGCTGCATTAGATCATTTCACTTGGTGTTTGTATCTTTGGTTTGACTGTTGATTTACCTCGGTTTAAGTGATTGATCGTTGTCGCGTCACGTTTGGGCGTGACATGGTACAATTTCAAAATTTGCAAAGTAGCCCTTAAACTTTCAAAGTTTTACAATCTAGTCTTGGGCATTTAAAGGTTGATTTTATTTATCTTAAAACTCTTAAAACTTTATTAAAATGGTCAAAAGTCATTTGTGAACCTGAGTACAGTCCCAAAATTCGAAATTTGCAGAGGGTCCTTTAACTTTCATTTTCTTGCAATTTAGTCCACCAACTTTCCATTTTTACATTTTTAATTCCAAAATTAAAATTTAATCAATTATGCTCGACTTTTCCAGGTTATAAGTCATCCAAAACATGGATTTCAAAGTTCATACACATGCATGTCCACTTCATACAAGAATTCATCAAATAGAACATTAAAGTGTACATGTATGCACCTAAAATTCAATAAATAACAATTTTGAGCAACTCTTGAGAATTTTCATGATTTGATACATAAAATTGACATGCAATACATAGATTATATATCTCAATGGCTCATGATCAAAATTCTACATGCATTTTAATAAAAACACCTAGAAGTTGGAAAGTATTTTCCACCCACCTTAAATTGGAAAATTGTGAAATAAAAGGATAAATTTCACAATTTTTGATGAGGTCACTTAGGTCAGCCCCTAAGTCAAGAAATATCAAAAATTTGGAGTTAGAAAAATGAGGGAAAAATTAAGGGGAAAGGAAGGAGATAAGGAAATTGGAAAGACTACACTTTACCTTGTGTAGTAGGTGATTTAAAACTAGTTGAAGCTTCAAATTTGGAAATTTTTGGTTCAACTCCAAAATCACCTAAGGTCAGCCCCTATTTCTCAAAAAAATGAAAAAGGGTGTTAAAATTTGAAAAAAAATAGGAAGAAGAAGAAGAAAGAAGGGCTCTAGTGTCCAATTCTACCATGTGGTCAATTTCTCTACTAGTTATTCTTCAAGTCTTCAAGTTTCACCACTATGCATGCATGTCTCCAAGTGGTCTTCTAAGTACCTCAAAATCCAAAATATAAACTTAAATTAAAAAGAGAAGGTGATGAGTAGTAAGAATTTAAGTTGGATTGAGGAGTGAAATTTCTTACCTTGAGATAGGGGGTGTTCGAATTTTTGGTGTTTAAGTGGTAAGATTGTTTGTTTTGGTTTAGATGTTTGAGGAAAGAAAGTATGTTTGATGTTAGATAGGAAGAAGATGTTCTTGAAGATATGAAGATGGGTTTGAAGATGTGAAGGACTTGTGTTTGAATATTTGAAGATGTGAAGAAGGGGTACTTGAAGATATGAAGAACTTATGTTTGAAGATTTGAAGATGTGAATAGTTGGTGTTTGAAGGTTTGAAGATGTGAATGATTTTGTGTTTGAAGATTTGAAGATGTGAATTAATTTTAGAGAGAGGTTAGAGAGAAGGAGGAGAATTAGTTTAGAAATTATGATGTGTTGGATAAAATGAACAAAAATTTGTTCATTTTTGGCCATAATGGCCGGCCCACTATGGAGGGGGGAATTTTTTTTTTTTTTTTGTTTAATTTGTGTGTTGTAATTTGTCTCTTGAATGGAGACAAAAGGGTGGTCAAAGGTATGGGCAAGGTATGGGAAGAGAAAGAATGTTGGGAAGACTCCAACATGTTAGGAAATTTAATGATATAAAAATTGAGGTATAAGATAATATGTATAATGTTTGAATTAATGATATAATTATACACAAGATAACTAATATAAGGTGTAAGTGTACAAGAGTTGGATGATATTTTACTCCAAAAATCATTACCATGGCCGTCCACTATAGGGCAAATTGGTAATTCCATATTTTATTATTTTTTTGTCCCAAATTTGATGATAATAGATGAATAATATCAATCTCCAAAATAATTAGTGTTTTCCTTGATCACTTATAAGTCTCATGATCACTTAATCTAAATCAAAATTTTAATTTATAAGATAAAAGTCTCTAAAATAAATAGTCTCTTAAAATTCTAAGGTGACTAATCTATATATATATAATAACCAAGTCACTTATAAATAGTAAAAAAACTTTTTCCCGCCTAAACGATCCTTCCTCAATTAGTAAGAAATTTGTTCCGATTATTTGGATTTTTTTTTTGTCCGAAATCGATTTTTTTTTTTTCTGAACTAATTAATGGAAACAACGATTATTTGAATTTTTTTTTTCAATCAAAACGATTGAACTAATTAATGGAAACAAATCTTATTAAAATTTGGTTTTTTTTTTTGGGTGAAATCGATTTTTTCCGCTGATTGAACTAATTAATGGAAACAAATCCAAATCTTATATTATTCTAAAATAATCATTAAATATTATTGTAATTTTGGTTAAAAAATTTATATATATATTTGGTAAGAAACTTCGCTTTGGAATTTATTAATGGAAACAAATCCAAATCTTATATTATTCTAATCAATAATCATTAAATATTATTGTAATGATAACATAATATTATTCTAATAAAAGGGTAATCAAAAAATTGTAACAAATTATATAGTTAAATTGTAAGATAAACTTCTGCTTGGAATCAATTCAAAATTTTTGGAAACAAATCACGTCAATAGTATTTTATATTTATTATCGAAATCACATCAAATTTAATATCTACAAAATTCCAAGCATTCTTTTTATGGCAATCCATATGAATCAATAAATTTAATAAATGGAAAAAATTAAATTTTAATTGAAAAGGATTTATCCGCTAAACTAATAATAAACAAATCAAATTATATGTTAATTTCTGTCAGTGTTAAATTAAAAATAATCAATAATATCTCATAAAAATCGACATTTATGACTATAATTCTGATGCCACGAATCTAATTGTTATAAATATGATATCTTGGTTGATATTTTTTCACCGCATTCTTTCATACTCGAGCATAAATAATTACGAAAATTTTCGAAAAGTCCCAAAACAACAAAGAATGGCACCACTATTCTCTTTGATTAAGGATATCAACATGACCAAAAGCCAATGGGCTATGAACGAGGTGGTCCGCCTTTATGAGAAGTCGATGTATAATGACAAGAACAAGTTCAAAGCTTGGAATGCGTATTCCATGATTGAAGTAATAAAGCCTTAATGATGTTTTTTTTTTTTAGCAAAGTGACATAATTTGATTTGTAAAACATATGCTAAATTTCATTTTTTTCCAGGGTGATAGGATGCATGGCACAATTAGGAAGATGCATTTGACACATTTGAAATAAAAGTTGAATGAAGGGCATGTTTATGTCTAAAAGACTTTCGTGTTACTCACTATACGGATAAATACAAAACAACATCCATGAAATATAAGATTATGTTTCATGGCAATACTTATATTTATCACCTTGATGCTAACTCACTTCCAGGTTTATGTACAATTTGAAGCTTGAAGAATCGTTAATTGTCGATGGAATAGATGGACCATGCTTTTTGGTATCTTTTGTATATTTGTACTCAAAATTTTAATTCGACTTAATATATTATTTCAGCTTATTGTTTGGTTTATGTTTACGGATGTAATAGGAAAAGTAATCGCGATGCAATCCGATTCAAACAAAGGAATTTGGTGGCAAACTAACACGTTTCATTGATATTACTATTGATGACTTGGAGTAAGAACTCTTTAATATTCCGTTTTTTAAAATTATATGGTATTTAACTGTTTAATTCATGATTTTAATCGTATGTTTAATTATTGTCATAATTTATTAAATTTTTTAATTTAACAATCTCGAATTTTCATTTTAATATATCAGATTGAATATTAACCATTTTTTTATGAATTTTTTGATTTGACAATATATTATTTAACATTTAGATTTTCTTTTTAATGCATTCAACTTGAATTGCATATGAAATAGTCTATTATAATTAGTTAACAAATTCATTTTTTAATATATTATTATTTGTTTTAATATATAGGAATAATAGGATATGTTGCACCTTATGGGAGGAGTATGTTGATGGTATTCTACCATATCTTGACCCAGCATAGTTTGGATCCATTGGTTATAATCTGCAAATGTGTCGGGCGAAAGTATACCGAGGTGAGATATAATATATAATTAATAAAAAGATAAAATTTGTTCTTCATTTTTTTGAAATTATTGACGACTTTTAAATTTTTATGTGCTTTTATTTTGAGAGGAAGTTAAAGTTTCAAACACGTATCATGTCACTCAAATGATCATGAGTGATGATATTGAGGAGATTTCGATTTTAAAAAGAGGTTAGATAACAATATAGTATTTGAATTATTTAAAATATTTAAACTGTTTAGTAAAGTAATTTTTAAATTAATGAGTTACAGAGCAATAACCGACTTGCTCCATCGCTTATGTATCTTATCCGGTTGCAAAAGGTCTATTCCTGAGGATTTAACTCAGGGCGAATCACCGTTTAGGTTGATTGATCAACTTTATGCTAATGAAGAGGTAATTATTTAAATGTTTAAAAATCATATTTTTTTTAAATTTTCAATGATACGTTTCATTTGGTTATTGATTTTATTATTTTTCGAATAGGTTGGGAGTTTTTGGATTAGTGCCACAATCTTCTCCTTTATTGGAGATTGGTGGTATCTATCGTGCAAAAAATGTCCTAAAAACTTACGCAAGTTGGAGACAAGTTCTATTGTGAGCGTTGCGACAAATTTCTCGCATTCGAAATTTTAGGTATTAAAATTAAATATTTTATTTATTTGTATCGAGAATAATTGCTAATATTTCTCTATATTTAAAAATCTTCAAGGTATCGGACACAACTTGAGGTTAGAGATGATAAAGTGCAATTAACACACCTCCGTTGGTTTGGGATAGGGAGTGTGAAACTTTGATTGGAAAACCATGTGCTACTTTAAAAACGAGTTGGCTGAGGTTTGTTTTTATTTTTTATTTTTAGTGAGTTATATTTAAATTTTGATTTTGATAATATTAATAATAAAATTAATTAATTGATTTGTTCTTTTGAATGAAAATCGAGAGATGATTTGCAAGATATTCCCGATGAGTTAGAGCTTTGATCGATAAGAAGGTTCTTTTTAAGGTTCAAGTCAAGGCCGATCATGTTAGTCATTTTACCGGGCTTTCGGTGATGAGATCGGTTGGCCTCTAATTGCTCAAGCAATATTGTACTTTTGCTATAGAAAGTCGTATTCAAATATTCTCGATTTAGAATCATTTAAATATGATTTTTGCGATTTGATATCTTCTAAAAATTTTGTTTTTGTAATAATTTCCTTAAATATTATGTCTTGCATTTGATATAATTTAAAAAACTGTTTTCAAAAGATTATACAAAATATGACTTTTGAATAATTTCATCAAATAAGTTTTTTTTGCAATTTGATATCATTTAAAAATTATGTTGTAATAATGTTATTAATGATGTGTAGACTTTGATATCATTTTAAAATTATGTTTTTCGAATAATATCATTAAATATGATATTATGCACTTTAATATCATTTGAATATTCTCTTTGAATACTATTTTATTTTAATATTTTTTTAGGAAATGATTATCTTTCAAAGCTTCTTGGAGAGAGAGGTGGAACACGTCAAGGATGACGCTTCTTCTAAGATGAAGGAGCACGACAAGTTGTTAAAGAAATCAAGATGCGATTGGAGGTTCATCGATTAAACGTAATTGTTGGATGATTTTTCATCATCAAACAATGCCGTTAATCAAGAAAGAGATCAAGATTAAGGTTGAAGATTTAGTTTTCTTTAGGAAGTGGGACAATTTGTTTTCGTTAATCATTATGGATATTTTAGTTTTGCTTTGAATACGTTTTAATCCTCTCGGTGTTTTAGAGGATTTTTATGGATTTTTAGCCCAACCTTTATGGGATTTCGATTTTATATAAAATATTACATTTATTTATTTGTTGGATTTTGATTTTTTCGCATTTTTCTGGGAGTGTGTGGAATAATCTAATCAAATGCTGTTTTTTTTGTTGATTTTTTTGATATAAGGGCTAATTTTATATTAATAATTAATAAATCTAAGAATTACAAAATTATTCTCAGAATGTGTTGAATAATCTTATCACATGCTTTTTTATTGTTGTTTTTGATATTGAGGGCTAATTTTGTATTAAAAATTAATAGGTCTAAACCTTACTTTTTAATATAGATTTGATTTGATTAATATAGTGGGCTTCATTATGAAATTTTAGTATTTTAGCTTGCTAACAAAGTTAATTCAAAGTTTTTGATTTTATCAAAAACTTATATTATTGAAGGTTATTTATGTTATAATTTAAATTTTGTTTTTATTATATCATTTTGAAATAATTTAATATTAATTGGATAATTAAATATTATTAAACAACTTTGTGCTTGTAGTTTTGTATTATTTTTTAGATGATAAGATATTTGTAGTCGATAGATATCTTATATTCCAAAAAACACTTGTTCTACAACATAAAACTAATTAACTCTAGCATAAATATTAGAGTGACAATTTAAAAACATGAAAGAACTTAAGAACCAACAGATTCCACTACACTCAGGTGTAGGGTCAAGTTTTTTTGCTTAGGATCTTTTTTTTGGGTAACTTATAATAAAAAAATCAAATCTACATAAGAGATAGTACAATAAAAATCAATAGAATGAGTCACAATATAAAAATGAAGTCACAACATTATCGCCAACAATATCAATTCGCATCACATTACAATCATTAGCAAAGAAATAAATACACAATACAATATGTTAATCGATTTACAAGTACTCATCAATATCATTACAGTCGAAAATTGAATATAATCGGGAACAAGTACTTATCGATTAGGACCACATATCAATCATTAGCAAAAATAAAATTTAAGTAAAATACACATTAACCTTATTATTCTAATTGGTTTTTCCACACTTTCATTTAGTGTAGTTATAAAGCAAGAGATCTTTTAATACATATTACATATATGTATTAAGTATACTAAAGGGTTATAAAAACATACTATTTCGGGCTAACAATCAAAAATTATAACAATTATGGTGCAATCCCTAATGTTTGATTTAAAATTTAAAATAAAGACGTTTTATATTTTTTTTTTATGGTATAGATCTATTCTAAAATATTTATTAGTTAGTGTTCTTATCAAAATTATATTTATTTACTTCCATATATATCTTTCAAAACGCAATCAAATCGGAGGATATATTTCCGATAAAGTATCTATTTGTATTTTATAAATTGACATGTGATATCAATATCAAACCATTTTTATCTCATTAAACAAAAACGCATATATGATACACCAAATCATATGAGTTACCTTATTTACACCAAAAATAATGGTTTGACAAATTTTTGCCCAAAATATGCTTAACTAATAATGTGTCTCGTGTTTATATATAGATACGAAGGAATACAAATCTTAAGCTAACTTATTCATTTTATAAATATTTTTTTAAAAATCATCCCTTTTTGAGTATAAATATTTAACACATCTCTCATGGATCAATTCTGATTTCACAATACACATAGTAGTGACACAACAAGCAATTGACAAACAACCGCAAAACACACTAGGTCGCGAGAATAAGAAAATTTATATCAAGCTCTTCTTAAGCATTGGACAAATAAAAAGAAAGAAAAACACACGGTCCAGCAGTAATCGGGAATATGTATATCAATCCCCCTTTAAGCATTTTGACGTAAAAACATCAAGAAAACGTAATGTCAAGAAGAGCCAACATAAGTGTGTAAAAATTTATCAAGAACCATGAGAAAGCTAACAAGTTCGTAGTTTTGGGGCAAGAAACGCAAGAGAAATATCATCAATCACATTTTATTTTCGTTTTAACATTTGGAATATATTTATATTGATTTTTATTATATTATAGTCCGAATTTTTTGTAGTTAATCATGAACTATTAAATATGCTCAAAAATGTAGTTCTTTATTTTAGTATTTGACTTTTTATCTCAGAAATGCAAAATTTTTCTTTCCATTTGTTGTTTGATTTTATTATAAATTATACTGACTTATTGCGTTAATTTTTCTTTTTGTTGTTTGTTTTGTTATACATCCCGAAATACAATAAATATATTGATTAGTGTTATATTTCAAACAAATCACACTTCATGTATTTTTATTATAAATTGAATGAACAAACTTTGATATACTTATCTGTTTGAGTGCTATTGATTATCCTGCTTTAAATTGCCCGCAATACCCTTTTGAATAACCCCGCAATAAAATAAAAACTTATATTAGTATGTTAACACAATGTAAACAAAACATATATACATGTATAGATTATAAACTTTTACAATGAAACACTAGAAGAATGGTTTTGAAACTTATCTTTTTTTGATTTGTGAACCAATATGTTTTTATATTAGTAATTTGTCACATATTAAAAACAATATTACAAATACAAGAAAGATGTCTGTTTTTATCATAATAAACACGTTTAGATCTTGATTAGGCTATAATTTATTAGGAATTTAGTATTTAAACCGATATATATAATTCTCACCCAACAACAACATTTTACAATTTTGTTGTTAAATTTAGTACTATAACATCAAACATGAAAATCATTGTATATTTTTTATTAACGATGATAATTTATTAATAATAATAAAATAAATAATTTTTTTTTAAAAATGTAATTTTTAATTTCTGTATATACACATCAACACATTTAAATGAATATTGCAACATTTTTTTATAAAATAATAATAATGAACAGAAAAATGAATCGCAAAAATTACGTAAATTATATCTAAATTTAAATTTTGTTTTTACTATATACCGTAGTATAAAAATGCATGAGAATTTTTACCTAAATTGTATTGTTCTAATTATCGATTACATAAATGTTTTATACACTGCAAAAAAAACACGAAAATATTCGTTAGAAAAATATTATAATATTAAAATTAATATTCACAAAAATTTATAGATCTTACCTTTTGGTTGTCAGCACTGTAAGAATAGATTTTTCTGTAGGCAAACATCATCGAAGTAAACTAAAAAATTCTTTTGAATAATAGTTATTTTAACAAGACATGCACTACTAAAGCAAAAAGCCATAAAAAAAATGTTATCGGTTAAAAAAGTAAAACATCATCGAAAAATTCAACAAAAATAATTTCTAATAGTAGATCTATTTTATTTTTTTCTAGAGCTAGGTTTTTTTCCAAGATTTATAAGGATATCTTTTCGATTCATATAGTTTTAAAACCTTACATGCTAAAAACGTAAAATGGCCAAAAAAATACTCGAATAAATATAAGAACAAACCGTACATGCTAAAAATGTAAAAATAAAAGAATCAACGGATTTCAAGATGTAAAAATGATCCAAAACATATACTCGAATAAATATAAGAACATTGAAATAAAAAAAAACTAGGTTTTCAAGATGTTATCGGTTAAAAAGGCAAACATCACCGAAAAATCATTCAAGTATTTTCAACCGTAGCTCTATTTTTTTTTAGATCTAGGGTTTTTTCTTCAAGATTTCTAAAGAAATATTTTCTAATCTTAGAAATTTTAACATGTACAAAGGCTTTAAATAACATATAAATATTTTCAAAAACAAAAAAAATTTAACTTCTACGAGAAAAATTCGGACTTAAATACCAATTCTTAAACAAAAAAAAAAAAAAAACTTCACAATCAAACAAATAAAGTTTACTCGAAAATATAAGATAAACAAATTTTAATAAATGTTCGATCAAAAAACCAAAAAATCGAAAAAATGAGAATATATACTTAAAATCTCATTTTTTCGAACTTAATCAAAAATTTATATGGCCTCATCAAGAAATATCACAAAAAATGTGATTGTTCTCGCACAAAAAATAGATGGAAAAACCTTAACAAAAAAAAAAATTTCTTCGAGAGATAAAAATAGTAGGCAACAATCAGAGAAACATCTTGTGCCTATTCTCTATCGAAAAAATGGTGAATCCACCAAAAAAACCAAATAATCAAATCGAAGATTTGAGAAGATGAGAAATGAGGAGAGAGAGAGAGAGAGAGAGAGAGAGAGAGAGAGAGAGAGTTGAATCGGTGAGGCAGAGAGAGAGAGAGTTGAATGAGTGAAATGGTTTTTTGGGATATGGGGTCTCGGTGGGCGAGTGGGTGGTTCCGAGGGGGTGGGGTTGGGTGGTTTTGGGATCGGGGTGGGTTTAAGTTGTGTTTTTTCTTCATAGAGGGAAGAATCCTCTAAATCCTTACCGTCCATTAGTCAAAAGTTTGGACACGTGTCGCGATCGTGTGATTATGAAAAATTTGATGTATATTTTGATGTATTTCTAAATGCAAAAATGTAATTTTGTGGATGGGCTTTTATGTTATATAAATGGGTTAATGTATAAATGGGTTAATGTGATAAATTAATTTCAAGCCCATACAAAATTAGAGTCCAACAAGATATATTTTGTGTAAAAAATGGGTTGAGATTTTTAAGTTTTTATTCCAATTGTTTGTGTGTTTGGGCTATGAATTTGCACCTATTTTAATTTGAATTTAGAAAACTATGATGTGTTTTTTATTTAAAAATTTTTGTGATTGTTTATAAAATTGTATTTTAAAATCTTAAAATTTTTTAAAATCGAAATTTATTTATAATAAAAATATTAATATTTTTATATTTAATTTCATTTAATCTATTTTTTATATTTAATATTTATTTTATTGTAATTAAAATCGCTAATTTTAATTAAATTCGGTAATTTTTAATTTATTAAATAAATCAAATATTAAATGAAATTCATTATTTATATACTATTCATTTTTTATATTTTTGGTTTATTTGAAAATTTAATAATTATATAAATTAAACTAATGGTTTATGAATAATGATTTTTCCTTAATGTTTTGTATTATATTTTTTAATATTTTTATAAATTTAATATTTTTTGATAAGCTCATTTATTGTTTTTCTTTAGAAAATTATACGAGTTTAGCGAGACACCCCTTCTAATATGGCAAATAGATTTGAATTTCGAGCTTCGTCAAGCAAAGATTATTTGTCAATTGTCGGGTTCACCGCTTAGTAACATCACAAATGGTATATTCAATATTTTATTTATTCATTGGTCTTTAAAATAATAAATAGTTCATATTATTTATTCATTTTTTAATACGTGTAATTGAATTTGTTGCGATCGTTGTTCCTTAAATTTTTAAAAACTCAAGCCTCAAAAAAATCTCAAGAATATTAGTAATTCATTTGGTGATATAGTTGTATCATCTATCAAGAGCACCTACAATACAGCAGTGGTCATCGACCTTACGCTCGATGATAATGTTCAAACCGATACCATTGATGCAAATACTCTAATCACTGAAAATGTAACGACTGATGTAAATCAAACAAATTTGTTTGAGCATGTGTCCTTGACTACAATTGGTAATTATAACTATTTTATATTTTTTGATGTATTTAATTAATTTAAATGTTATTGAGATAATTAATAAATCATTAGTTAATTTACAGATTACTGGGATGTCGGTGACGCAACATATACTTGCCAATTTTGTGGTGCGTTATTTTGGTACGAAGAAAGGCTACGATCCCACGTAAAATCCAAAAATCCTCAATATTCCCGTGTTGTGTTCATGGAATTATTCACTTCCTTCTATCAAACAACCACCTCTGTGCTTCATGAATTATTATTTGGAGTTAGTGATAAGAGCAGGCATTTCAAGAAAATATAAGATCGTATAATAATATGTTTTGTTTCACATCAATGGGAGGCAAAATCGTCATCGATATAAATAAGGGTCAAGGTCCTCCAATTTTTCGCTTGCATGGACAAAATTATCATCTTATTGGTAGTCTGTTTCCCTCGAGATGGTTCCATTCCAAAATTTGCACGATGTACATATATGATACTGATAATGAAATTTCAAATAAGGCTAAATTGTGTGAGGTAAGATTTATTTTTAAATTTAATTTGAATAATATTTTATTACTTTGTACTCTATTCACTTCAAATGTTTTAATATTGTTTTGTAGACAAGGAAGCGAAACTAATAATTTGCATCAAGATATTGTTGCTGAACTAAAAAAAATGTTGGATGAAAATAAAGTTTTGGTGAAGACTTTTAGAATGGCCAAAGACAAAATCTAGCAATCTTTGGTCGATGTTCGATCAAGGCCTGACAAGAGCCCGAAATCGACACAAGGAGGTACAATTTGCCTTCAAGTTCCAAAGTTGTTGCTTTGATCATTGGTGATTTTGATCATGCTCTAGGTGAAAGGGATATTGTGGTTGAAACGAAAGCAGGATATCTGAAACGCATAAACGAGTTGAATGCCTCTTATCTGGCTTTGCAATATCCTTTTTGCTATTACCTTACGGTGAAGATGGGTACGCAGAAGATATCCCGTTTTTAATTGAAGAAATCAAGTCCGGGGAGAAAACAATAAGCGTTCGTGAATTCTTTGCATATAGATTACACGACAGAGTTAATAGAATCTTCGACAATTCTATCATCGCGTAGATTGTTTCAACAATTTGCAGTTGACGCTTATACAATGGTAGAATCATCACGATTGAAATATATTCGCTTGCATCAAAAAAAGTTGCGTTGCGATATATACAAAGCTATCAGGATGCAATGGCTATTTGTCGTTGGGCTGGATATCCAGATTTATTTATAACATTTACTTCCAACCCAAAGTGGCCAGAGATTGTCCGTTTTCTTGAGAATAAGAATCTGAATCCCGAGGATCGACCCGATATTGTTTGTAGAATCTTCAAAGTTAAGCTAGATGTTTTAATCAAAGATCTTCGGCAAAATGAAATATTTGGGAAAGTAGTAGCAGGTTATGAGTTATTATTTTTATATTATTATTATTATTATTATTATTATTATTATTATTATTATGATCATTACAGTTTAAATGTTATTAATCATTATATAATTTTTTGATTTCCTGATTTTATTCATTGCAGTTGTATACACGATAGAATTTCAGAAACGTGGATTGCTTCATGCTCATATATTACTATTTCTGGCTAAGGAAGACAAGTTTCCAACCGCAGCTGAAATAGATAGAATTATATCAGCCGAAATACCAAACGAGGCATCTGATCCATGCTATTATGCGGCAGTGAGAGACTTTATCATTCATGGTCCATGTGGTGATGTAAGAAAAAACTCACCCTGCATGTCTGAAGGTCGTTGTACAAAGCAATTTCCGAAGAAATTTGTTGATGCTACTACTATTGATGAAGAAGGTTATCCACGTTATAAGCGTCGATATAATGGGAGAATAGTTGAGAAGAACGATGTACCTCTTGACAATAGATATGTTGTTCCTCATAATCGCCGATTGCTACTTTCACGCGTGCTCACATTAATGTGGAGTGGTGCAATCAATCAAGATCGATTAAGTATTTGTTTAAATATGTGAATAAGGGGCACGATCGTGTGAAAGCTTCATTCTATTAGAGTACAAATGATGACGAATCTGAGAAACCTGTCGATGAAGTCAACATGTACTACGATTGCGCAGATATGTTTCGTTATGCGGCGGCATGGAGATTGTTGGGATTTGAACTCCGGTATAAATACCCTTCCATTGAACGCCTTAGTTTTCATCTTGAAAACAGCGAGCATTATTTTTCATGATTCGAACGAATAGATGAGGTCCTAAATAAGAAATCGTTAAGGAAAGCATGTTCTTGGCATGGATGGAAGCGATAAGATATATCGTGAAGCAAGAGAGTGACTTATGCAAGCTCGCAAAGTTTACATGGAAACAACCAATCGGAAGTGGGTGCCAAGAAAAGTCGGAAAATCTATAGGACGAGTCTTTTATGTGCCTCCCGGTCTTTGGTGATATGTACTATTTGAGGTGTCTCATCAATGTAGACGTGGTGCCACGTGTCATGATGATTATAAGAAGGTTAAAGGGGTTCAATACTCTTCATATCGCGACGCTTGCTATGCTCTTGGTTTGTTGGAAGATGATAGAGAATACGTTGATGGCATCACTGCCGAGTCATGGGCGTCTGCAGAGTCTCTACGAATTATGTTTGTGTCATTATTGTTGGGTGATTCTTTGAGCATGCCACACATGGTGTGGGATAAATCTTTGGGAACATCTTTCGGTGATATTCTATATGAATGAGCTCTTATGCAACATCAAGGTATTACAATGATTTTCCATTATATTTTATTAAACTTTTATTTATGCGTATTTGTTGATACTAAAAATATGGATCCATATTTATTTTATTAAAAATTTTCCATTTTATTCTTTTGTATAGAATGATATTGAGTGAGAATGAAATCAAGAATCGGCATTGGTGGAAACCGAGAAACTAATGAGAAGTCGCGGCAGAGCTACGTGAATTTGATACAATGCCATTCCAGATTTTGATGGTTTTGAAATTAATCGTAATAGATTGATATATGACGAGTTAAGGTATGATCGTAATTTGTTGCTTAAGGAGCACCAAAGCCTTCTTTCGAAGATGACGGACGAACAACATCAAGTGTATTCCAAAATAATACGTGTCGTTGAATGCAACGAAGGTCGTATGTTCTTTGTATATGGATATGGAGGTACTGGAAAAACATTTCCGTGGAGGGATTTATCTTCTAAGTTGAGATCTGAGGGACAAATTGTTCTAAACGTGGCATCGAGCGGCATAGCAGCCCTTCTCTTACCCGGTGGAAGGACCGCGCATTCTTGATTTGTTATTCCGTTAAATCCAAATGAACAATCGACGTGCAATATCAAACAAGGAACCCCACTCGCGGAATTGATCGTTCGATTTGTAAACTTATAATTTGGGACGAAGCACCAATGATGAATAAGACGCTTTGAGTCGGTGGACCAACTGTATGAGATATTATGCGGCTCGAGAATCCACAAAATCTCCATGTCCTTTTGGAGGTAAAACTGCTGTTTTCGGTGGGGATTTAGACAAATCTTACTGTTGTACCCAAGGGAACACGACAGGACATTGTTAATGCCACAATAAATTATTCCCACTTATGGGATTATATTACAGTCCTCAAACTGACCAAGAATATGCGTCTTCAAAGTTGGTTAAGTTTTCTGAATGTATAGCAAGCATTGGTGACGGAACAATCGGAGAAGAAAGTGATGGTTACTCCACTATTGATATTCCTAAAGATATTTTGCTTGTGCAATCGATGATCCGATTGGAACTATTGTTGAGGATACCTATCCAATGTTTAGAGATGCCATTGATGATCCGACATATTTGAAGGAAAGAGCTATTTTGGCACCTACACTTGATGTTGTCGAGTCAATTAATCAATATATGACGTCTTTGAACTCCTCCGAAGTTCAGACGTTTTTGAGTTCTGATCGCACATGTAAGTCGATTCTAATGTTGATTTCTTGCATGATCGCACATTTGGAATTCCAAAATGGTATAAAATGCTCGTGTCTGTGCGAATCATGAATTGCATCCGAAGGTTGGGACTCATGTTATGCTATTGAGGAACATCGACTATTCGATTGGATTGTGCAACGGTACAAGATTAGTGATTACGAGACTTGGCAAGCATGTACTTGAGTCTAAAATCTTAAGCGGTGCCAATCTTTGGTCATAAGGTGTTGATTCCCGAATGACACTAACTCCTTCCGGACCTTAGGATACCATTCAAGTTTCAACGTAGACAATTTCCTCTAATTGTTTCGTATGCAATGACCATTAACAAGAGCGAGGACAATCTCTCTCCAATGTGGGACGACTTTTAAAAATCCGGTTTTCAGTCATGGTCAATTATACGTTCTTTGTATCTCGAGTGACGAATCTAAGGGGCTGAAAATATTAGTTTGTGGAGACGATAATTGAAAAACAAAAGACGAATAATGTTGTGTACAAGGAAGTATTCCAAAATGTGTAATTATTTTTGTTTTGAAAGGAATGTGTAATTATTGAATGTATTTATTAACTTGATTTTTTTTTCGATTCTTATTTATTTTAATCTTTGTATATATACGTACTTTACATTCAACAACACATTTCATCACATCCCGTGTGTCGCACGGGTCGCGTACTAGTAAATACAAAAGTAGTAATAATGATCAATCAACTGATCATAAATGTGAAATAGAATTAATAAAGATCATGATCATAAGTAATTAAATAAAATGAAATAAAATACAAAATATATATATTATTAATAATTACCCGTCAAAGTGACGCGATAAAATAGTCGATCAAATACATAGACGACAATAAGAATCAATTATATGTTCGGAAAAATCGGGGCTTCACATCCTCCTCCTTAAAAGAATTTGGTCCCCAAATTCTCTTCAGAATAGTTCTGGATATTGATTCCTCATGTCCTCTTCCATCTCCCACGTTGCGTCTTCGTCTCGGTTGTGGTTACGCCACACAACTTTAACCATCGGAATTTCTCTCTTACGCAACCGTCAGATCTCCGATCAATGATCCGGATCGGTCTCGGTGTAGGATAGATTTTCCATTAGAGGAGGAGTATCACGAGTGATGATGTGTTCGGGATCGGTTGATACTTCTTGATCTCGACACGTGGAATACATCATGCATTCCCGCTCGAGCATTTGCACTAGCCGGACAGGAGGCTCCGGAGGCAACAGATGTGGTGGAAGGTACGCTTCTAATATCTAACCACTACGCTAAAATATTGTTCGACCCTGGATTAACGCATTCATTTGTTGCACCGCACTTTGTACACAAACTGCATGCATGCATGGAACATATGCCTATATGTCTAGAAGTGTCAACTCCTATGGGTGCAAGTCAGATAACATATATTATCTATAATGCATGCGAAGTTAAGATTCTTTGAGATAAACTTTCTGTTGATTTTAATCTTATTACCTATATCCGAATACGACGTGATATTGGGAATGAACTGGTTATCTGCACACCATGCCCAAATGGACTGCCATAATAATTCCATTAAGCTATGTGAACCCGGAAAACCCGAAGTGGAAATTTCGGGAAGGGCACGAGTTAAGATTGCCCCAATTATTTCAGCAATAAAAGCGAGGAAGGCGATCACTAGAGGGGCTCAAGGGTACTTGGCGTTTGTAATTAACAAACCCACAACTGCTTCCCTGAATCAATAATACTCGATTGCCTGGTTGACTGCCTGTACTTGTATTTACTTTCCTGCTTGAGTCAACTTGGTGTGTCGAGCTCACGGTCGGAATGGATACGTCGGGGGATGGGAACCGGCACTTCTGCTATTTCACTCTTCCGCCCCATCGTCCTAATCCCGCAACTGAGGGACGGAGTTTGTCCAAGAGAAGCGATTTAACTCATTAAAATTAATGATATGCAAAAAAAATATTGTTTTATTTTTTTTATTTTTTGGGTGGGCTAGCCGTGGTGGTTTGGGTTGGGCCAACATATTTCTAGCCCGCCACTCCGCCGATTGGCCGACCGCTTTTCCGGCCTGTGGGCTAGCCCGCCCCACCAGCCCGTTTTGACAGCTCTAGCCGGAGCCGTGATATTATTGTAGTTGTAATTACTAACATTAACTGATTCACAAAAAAAAATGATGGGATAATTAATATAACTAATCAGTAATCATTATTTATAATAATAAAAAAAAATCCTAAACAATATATATCACGTAGATTTACCCCACACTTAAGATGGAAACAGAACACTTCGGATTTTTAACTTTACCATTTCATTTACGTGATAATGGAAAAATATATGGAATTTAAATCCAATCGCTTGAACCGAAGATTTCCAATAATTTTCAGCTAAATCGTTTAACTTAATTAATATATTATTTTAATAAGTTGAGAGTATTGGTTGGAGGAGAGGTAATGAATTTTAAAGAAACTCAAGAATACCGGTTCGAACTACGGTTAACACCCTTACAAAGGGTGAAGCGATACCACTTTAGCTCTGCTCGTGGTAACTTAATAAATATATTTCAGTTTTGCTTTTTTTTTTTCTCAAATAGTAAGCATAGTTTATTGACTTGATAAACAGTCATCTACTTACATTTTACTAAACATGTAACTTAATGCGTTTTAACAGTAAAGATTATATTAATGGATGGATATGAACCAGAAGTTTTTATATAAAAATAATATTTGACTTAAACATACACAGGGTGATTATATTGATGAGGGTTCAAGTATGATTTTTAACCACTAATTATCTGTAAAATTGAATTTGATAAAGTATTTTCGTTAACTTTGATTATAACAATTATTTCCCCTTTAACTAATGTATTTTCATGAATAGATATAATACAGGAAGTCAACTATATGGAAAATATTTTTATTTTTGGCATGCTCGTATGGACGTACCTTTATACGTACTTAACATTATTTCATATTTATGTTCCAAATCATGCAAGGTGGCGCAAAATGCATGGTTGATGTGGGAAAAAAAATTGAAAATCTTTGTGCGATATTCATGTTTCATCTACCCAAAATATGAAAACTATATATACCTAATTAAATAGCCTAAAACCAAAAGTTAATTGGATCGGATTTTGTTCAAAATATAACTATGTATATATAGAGAGAGTGAATTCAATAAATTTGAAATGAACTATTAGCGTTAGCCCAATGGTCACGGGTATTACTTTTTAGTGAAGAGGTTTGGATTCGAGTCTCTGCAACAGTAGGGGCCGAATTTTTTAAAAGAAAGAAAAATTGGGGTTTGAAATGTAAAAGATGAAATTGTTACTATTTCTTCTTTGAAGGTATATATATATCAATCCCCTAAGAAAAATGTTAAATATTAATAAGTTGGTATATTTGTTTATGGCAAAATTGGTCGCAAAGTAGCTTGCTAGTACAATAATTTCAACGATTATTATTTGAAACATTAATATATATAGTCATTAATCAAGACATCAATATTACCTGTACCAGCTACGAATGTTGTCTAATGTTGTGACAATCAGTATAAAATCACAAGGCCGACCATTTGTACACCTAAACTTGTTCAATATTATTTACAGGTCATTTCTTGGAAAACATTATTAATTTTATTTATGTAACACAATTAATTAAGTACATTATATCATGGAGTTGCCAAATGTCGTTAGCTAATAAATTAATATTTGACCAGTAACCATTTTTTAAATTATGCAGTCTCTTAGCTTAAGCCTTAAACTATGCCTAAATCCCTCGATTAGTTTTATTTCATCTCATCTCTCATTAAAAAAGAAAAAGAAAAAAGTAAACCATCTCATTTGTTGTAAAAAGTCAAGGGGTGTGGTGGGGTGGGGGGATTAATGATGGTAAAAAATATTTTTTATTAGTTGACTCAATATGGTGTTAGTCGGCACAGATTTGAATATCAAGTATAACGCTGTCGTACGATTTAAATTAAGCAAAAATAATCATGACAAACACGACAAGTCTGATCTTGTGAGTAGGGGGTAAATGAGTCAAGTCGAGTCGAACATAGTACTGTTCAAGCTTATTTGATTTTAATCGAGCCTCAAGAACTGTGTTTGAGTTTGGTTTGATTATTAATCGAATCGAGCTCGAACGAGCTTTAGTCGAGCCGAGCACAAATCGAGCTCGATTAAATTGATATTTTTACAAATATTTTATTCTTTTTTTACTAATGGAATCGAGCTCGGGTCGAGCTTTATATCTTATTGAATGAAAAAATGTGTTCAAGCTTGGTTCGTTATGCTAACGAATCGAGTTCAAACGAGCTTTTAACGATCGATCTTTGAATCGAGTATTAAGTAATCTAGTTTGTTTTTCAGTCCTACTTGGTGAGACGGTCGTATGAGTGAGACAAATGCGAGGGTGATACTTTTAGTGTAAAAAGTGATACTTTGTCTGAATATACTAAAAGTATCACTTTTTACACTAAAATTATCACCGTCAAATGGTACAATCGTCTCACACAACCTTTTGTCATTATTTAATTATGTATTAACTCAATGAAGAATGAGTATGCGGTACAATAATGTCAGAGTGAACTTTTTGACGTTGCTTGGGGCCTGTTTGTTTATGTTTCCATGGTCCATTTCCAGTTTCTGAAGTTGGAAATAGAATTTTGAGAATTGATTGGTTTTCGTGTGGAAATTGGGATTGTGTTTGGATGAATGAATTGAAATGTGTTTTATGTAGGGTTGGAAATGAGATTGTGTTTGGTTTGAGTAGTTTTGAAATATTATTTTATGTATATAATAATTGAAAAGTTGGTAGTGGTGGGGCCCACTTCAATATTTTAATTTAAATATATAATATTATATTTGTAAGATTATAGTTGGTGGGTCCCATTATATAGTTATAATTTAAAAATAGTAATATTTTAAGTAGATAAAGTTGATAATGGTGGGTCCCACATATTATAATTGGGTTAAAATATGAGAATAGTGATTGATAAGTAATGATGAGTGATGTAGGGTAGTGTATATGTTTGAGAATAGAAATTATAGGTTTGAGATGTTGTTTTATGTGAAAAATAGAAAATGAAAATGATGATTTCCATTGGAAATTTTATGAACAAACATGATTCCACTTTTATGTATAGTTGGAAATTGGAAAGAGGCCATTGGAAACATAAACAAACAAGGCCCCAAGGCTTTTTAGGTTGAGTGAGATTTTTCCAAAAAAAAGAAAAAGAAAAATTTGTCAGAGTAAAGTGTAACTGTAATATTTTTATAAATGTCAGGGGATTTTTGAAATATTATTTGATTATGAAGGAGAAAAATATACTACAGAATCAAACCTGAGAGATTTTTGCAATTTTAAAAAAAAAATCTGGGATTATTTGTTTTTTTTTTTAATTAGCCCGAGCCTCCTTTTTTTGGTAATAATCCCTTATTTATTGTATATATACACATTTCATCTTATATTCAATTTCCAAACGATGGCTAAAAATCATGTGACAAAATCTCTTTCAATTAATACAAAAAATGGCTGCAGAAAATCAGCATTAATCCCCTTAATTTAGTTGATGTAATTATTCTCCTTAATTTGCTACAATTGATGCTATAGAATCATTCCCCTTAAATGTGCTACATGCCTAAATTCAATCGTGATATTACTCAATTTTAACATTATATATACCATATTCTCAAGAAAAATAAACTATATATACTAGCTTCAAAAAAACACTATATACTAATAATTGATTAAAAATGTTTAATCATTAACGAGTGAATTTGCTTAAGGCAAAATTTTGTATGAGACGGTCTCATGTGCATTATTAATGAGACAAATCCTAAATATAAATAGAATTTCAACTAAAACTTAAACTCGTAAGAAAGATCCATGTTTTTGGTGTTTTGTAAGATCCGTCTCATGAACTTATGTCTATGAGACGGTCTCACATAAGACATCTTCTTTGCTTAATACTTGTGATGTAGAATACCAAAATGCCTTATCTGATCCAATAAAAAATAAAAAATTTGACCTTTTGAGTTGACATTGTGTCACCGTCCATTGCATGACTCCAGAAGCTGCCTTAATTAATTAAATTCAATTATTGTAAGATATAATAAAATTAAATTAAATAATTTGAAAGCGTTGACATTCCAAGATGACAGGAAAATCATTGATCTTCTATAAATAGGCCTTAACAGCCAACCCTTTTGGAGCACCAAAGCCTTTTGAACTTATTTAGTATTTAAAAATTTGTAGTTAATTAAAGTTGCTATTTCATCAATGGCGATTCCAGTGATTGATTTCTCAAAGATTGAAGGAGATGAGAGGGAAAAGACTCTGGCTCAGATTGCTAATGGCTGTGAAGAATGGGGTTTCTTTCAGGTACTTAAAGATTTAAGATTTGTGACATCTTTAGACTTTAGTAGTGTAATGTTGTCTTTTAGTCCATCTTTTTGTTCAAGTATATACTAAAAAGTTGTTGGGATGATTAGAAATAAATAATTACAAAAACTTCCCCTGAAGTTTAGCCTAATTACAAAAAAAACTTCAATTGTCTTTCAAAATAGATCCATTAAGGTGTTACAAACACCCCATTAAGGTTTGTATTTACCTAACAAATAGCCCCTTGTGAGGGTGCTATTTGTAAAGTAAAAACAAATGTCAATGGGTATTTGTAATTTTGAAATATTATTGGGTTTTTTGTAATTAGGCTAAACCTAACGGTAGTTTTTTTGTAATTATCCCTACAAAGAATTCATTTTATTCTTCAAATTACAAATATTCCCTTATATTTGTTTTTGATTTACAAATTGCACCATCAATAGAGAGTATTTGTTAAGTAAATACAAACTTTAAATTGTTGTTTGTAATACCTTAGGGGGATCTTTGTAATTCTGTAAGATAATTGGGTTTTTTTTTAATTAGGCTTAACCTCACGGTAGTTTTTATGATTATCCCTAATAAAATCATTTATTCTTCAAATTATAAATACCCCTCTTATATTTGTTTCTGATTTACAAATTGCACCCTCAGTAGAGAGTTGTCTATTAAGTAAATACAGACCTGAAATTGGTGTTTGTAATACCCTTTAGGGGTTACTTTTAATTCTGAAATATAACTGATTTTTTTTGTAATTAGGCTAAACCTCAGAGGTAACATTTGTAATTTACCCCAAAAATTAAGTTTGAATGCAAATTTCCAAAATGCATGCTTATGTGATAACTTGTATCAACTCAAAATATTCATTTGTTGGTAATTTGTTTGATTCAGTTGATCAACCATGGAATTTCTGAGGAGCTTCTAGAGAGGGTGAAAAAAGTGGCCTCTGAATGTTACAAGCTGGAAAGAGAACCATTTTTCAAGAACTCAAAACCAGTTAAACTGCTTAATGAACTGTTAGAAGTGAAAAGTGATGAAAAGGTTGAAAATGTGGATTGGGAAGATGTGTTCTTGCTCTCAGATGAAAATGATGATGATTGGCCATCAAAACCCCTGCTTTCAAGTAAGCACTTTCAGTTCAATGCATTATATCATAAATTATTGTAAGGGTAAATTACAAAAACTACCCTGAAATTTAGCCTATTTACAAAAAAAGATCTGGTTTTCTTTCAAAATTGCAAAATACCTCCTCACCTCCCTTGAGGTTGCATTTACTTAACTAATTACCCCTTGAGGGTGTAATTTGCAGAATATAAACAAATATTGAGTGCTATTTGTAATTTTGAAAGATATGTTCTTTTTTTTAAATTAGACTGAACCTTGAGAGTATTTTTGTAATTAACTCTAATTTTAATTCTTGTCTCCCACAAGAATGTTGATTACCTTCTCAGGGCTCATTTAAACTGTCATATAGGGTACAAATTATAAATCAGTAAAATTACAAAAAACTACCCTTGAGATTAGCCTAATTACAAAAAAGATCTGGTTATCTTTCAAAATTGTAAAATACCTCCACACCTGCCTCGAGGTTGTATTTGCTTAACAAATACCCCTTGAGTTGTAATTTGCAAAATAGAAACAAATATTGAGGGTTATTTGTAATTTTGAAAGATATCTGTTTTTTTTTTAAATTAGATTGGACCTCAAGGGTATTTTTGTAATTAACTCTAATTTAAATTCTTGTCTCCCACAAGAATGTTGATTACCTTCTCAGGGTTCATTTAAACTGTCACACAAGGTACAAAATATAAATCAGTAAAATTACCATGTGAAATGAAAGTTCTGATTAACTATGTAACCATGAATGTATAACAGGGAAACCATGAAGGAATACAGGGCTGAACTAAAGAAACTGGCAATCAGAGTAATGGAAACCATGGATGAAAACTTAGGCCTACCAAAAGGGTACCTAAACAAAGCCTTCAACGGTGGAGAAGACGAAAACACGGCCTTTTTCGGCACCAAGGTTAGCCATTATCCACCGTGCCCCCATCCGGACAAAGTTAACGGGCTTCGGGCCCACACGGATGCTGGGGGCGTGATCCTCCTCTTCCAAGATGATGAGGTAAATGGCCTCCAAATCTTGAAAGATGGGGTGTGGATTGATGTGCAGCCACTTAAAAATGCAATAGTTATTAACACTGGTGATCAGATTGAGGTTTTGAGCAATGGGAGGTATAAGAGTGTTTGGCACCGGATTTTGGCTTTGCCGGATGGGAATAGGAGGTCGATTGCGTCATTCTACAACCCGTCGTTCAAGGCCACCATCGAGCCTGCAAAGGAATTGGTGGTACAGAAAGTGGAAAAGGAGGTGGAGGATTTGGCTAAGTACCCTAAGTTTGTGTTTGGTGATTACATGTCTGTTTATGCTGAGCAGAAGTTTCTTCCTAAAGAGCCAAGATTTCAAGCAGTGAAAGCTGTATAAGGTGTTTATGAAAAGTGATTATCTGGACTTCATTCTTATGTACTCAGTAGTTTTCTTTGTTTTTTTCATTTTTCTCTCTGTGGTTATTGGGTTTCTAGGGCTGTGACTTGTTAAGTTAGTAAAGTAATTGTCCCTCAAGCAAAATGCTTTGTTGGGGCCCTGTGATTCTTTTGCATTATGTGTATAGTTATGAAGAAATATTTTATTAAGTGTCAATCTTGTTTTTGCTTGTCTAATTTGATTTCTTATATTTTCTAGTTTAATTTAAAGGTTAATTCAATATGTATCCACCAGATTTTGTCTAATTACAAAAAAAGAACCCAAGTATTTTAAAATTCAAATACTCCCCTATTCCTAACAATTGTTTCTTTTTTTGAAAGAAACTGGACTCTTTTATTGTAATAAAATTAAACCTTAGGGGCAATTTTGTAATTTACCCAAAATTTGAATTCTCAATTTGCTAACTCAATTTAAAAGGAAATATAGTATAGATGAGCTAAACCTATAAGAATCTGTCAGCTGATCACAATTTACAAAGTTACAGCATCTTCAATTGACTCTCTAATAAGCTTTTATTTTTTATTAAATAAGAGATACAGTAACTACCATCAAGCTACCATAAATAAATGGACCAACTTGATGGTAAATAATATGGTCCATCTTCTGGCCTTAGAATACACAATGTACAATCAGCTGAATAAAGACAGTTTACAAATGCTATTTATGAGTTGGATCTGTAATCTTCAGCTATATATACTGTACAGTAATATATACATGAACACAAAGAACAGAAAAAAGAAGAAAAAAAGGATGTATAGTGTAATTTGTATGGTATGGCCCTCAAAGGGCTTTCTGGTCTAACCTTTCGTTCCAGTTCAAGCAACGAATCAAGCTTCGAAACCAGTCACCTGTTTGATCAGACTTATTGACAGTTGGGAGTGGATGTTGGCTCATAGATATCCGGACAGAATCTCCTCTTGAAAGTTGTTGCCTTCTCTTCCCATCAAACGACACCCAACAATTGCTACGCGCGTCCTCTGGAATCTGCCTCGGTCGAAGAAAAAAAATACCAAAGATAATTACTGAGAATAGTGTGAAGTGTAGTAACATAAACAGCAGATGCAGAAAATGTCTCAGACGTAATTTTTGTGCGATATTAAATTTTGGAATCAAAAGAGAGACACGAACTTTTTAGCGAAAATGAAGATACTGGTCAGGTAAGAACATCTCTCTTCATTGATAACATCAAAAAAAGGTCAGAAACCTTGGAGAATAGTAATTTAAGTGGACACGTATAAATGAATCCTAAAATCGTACTAGAAAGTTAACCCGTTCTGAATGACAGTATCTAGGACTCAATGTCTTACGGAACTGTAAAGAGTAGCATGTAACATCATCAGGGGCTCGTTAGATATTCAGACAACATACAAATTTCTGAGCCATGCTATGACTCAAGATTGATAAATAAAGAGTTACGCAAATTCCTATTTCAGGTTATTCAAACAAGCCATAAAGATGTACTTTCACCATAAGCATGGGAAATAAAATGCACTGTATCAACAAAAAAAGTTTATGACTAATATATTTTTGTTGAACCTTGGTTGATTTATTCCCCCTATTTTCTCTTCACAATAAAAGCATCACAACAATAAAAAAAAAAAAAGCATCACAACAATACGAAATAATTATTATGTAATTGCATCCAGTAAAATATGTTAAACAGTTCTCAATTGAATTACTCCAATCAGAAGAATATTGGTCGTTGCCTCCAGAACATGATTCAAAGTTTGTTCTCGGAAGCAGGCGTAGCTTGACTGAAAGGTTACCCCTAGCCCAAATTTTTTTCCCCCTAGCTCAACTATTTTTTACCCTTAAAAAATATATATATAATTTTTTTTTCATTTTTTTCCAATGAAAAAACGGGACAAAGAAAAATTTGGGACGCGCAGGGAGCCGGGGAGGCCCCCCCTTATCTACGCCCCTGCTCGGAAGGATAATTCTTAACAAATTGTTCTTATTTCTTAAATTTGCAGAAATGATACCTTTAATTCCAGCCGAGCAGAATCTGGAAGTATGACTGGTCTGAACGAGAGAGAATGTGGACAAATCGGTGTGAAGAGCATACATGGAACATTTGGATGCACCTGAACATGGAGATAGCCAAATTTACCAATTTATCTCTAAAAGATATTGCAGCAAGATCAACAACAAATGACAGATATAAGTTCTAATTAGGTTGCATCATCAATGACAGTCTACAGATAAAGCCCACAGATACTTAAAACTCGGATTTATTAAGTTCTTTACTTATCTCTGCCATTTTCCCTCCGTTTCAAGTAAGTATACCCGAAAGTGTTATGCATATACAAACAGCACAAGAAAAAACTGAAGCTACCTTTCATGTTCTATAAAAAGTCAAAGTAGTCATCTAAATGTCTTATCCTGTTAGGACCACATTTCTGTCCACAAACAACTATTATCCAGCAGTCCGCAGAGAAGCAGCATTAATTTTCTTGAAACAATTATAGAAATTTAAGCCATGAATTCCGAAATGGCATTCCTCCTGTTTTATTTTTTGGTTATATTCCAGCCTATAAAATAATGAACTTCACAGAGACAACCCTTCAATACCAACTTGTTTTGACCTGGACAATCTGCATCCCATGAAACTTTCCAAGTACAACATCTTTAAAATCTTGTGCTTTCTCAGGCTAAAAGTTTCTTATTTTTCCAGCAATACATAAAAATTTGAAAGAGAGTCATCTAATTTTGGTAGATACTATAGTATTGTTTAATATATTTTTAATAAAGTAGCCAGATTAAAGAATTTCAATCATTTTCGTCATTCTCATGGCAGCTTACCATAGAACCTCCAGCGGCCGTGGAATAAGCTGTACTTCCGGTAGGAGTGGCAACTATAACTCCATCACCTTGTACCTATCAAAAGAATGACTGACACTGTCACACACCCAAAAGAAGTACTTCTATTCGTCGACTCTAAAGTCTTACAATCAACTGAAGAATAATTTATATACTTTTACGGTAAACTTCAACCTTAATACCTAGCTAATAACCTGGAACTTCAACCACTAACCTAAGGCACAAATTAATTATTTGCATGAATTTCCTATATTCCGTAGTCTATCAAATAACCCACCATACCTTGGTTATGAGGCGGTCATGTTCATAACATTCGATCTTCGAAAGATATGGATTAGAACCACGATCAACTACAACTTCGTTGAGGACATCAAATATCTTGCCAGGCATAGCTTTCCCATTTCGAAATATTTGACAGCGGAGACGCATTCTGAGAGTAATATAAACTCCATCAATTGTGTTATTCCCATGAATCACTTGTCTTAGATCATTCTTGTAATCATCAAACTGCAACGAAAAATTATAGGAGTCAGGACGAAATTTGCTCCATAAAATTGAAGTTTTCATTATCACAGGTTGTGGAAAGCGACGTACGGTATGGGAAGTGAGAAACCCTAGGGATCCAAGATTAAACGAGACAACAGGAGGAACAGCACCTCTGAATAGATTTGATGCATGAAGTATGACTCCATCTCCTCCCAAGCAAGCTACAAGATCAACCCTCTCATGAAGGTCACTGCCGTAGGGACATAATAGAAGGTCAGCAAACCTCTCAATTAGAAAAATGAAGCATCTTCCCATATTGAAGAGAGCAAAGATTAAAGTTGATGCCCAAAACTTGAGTACCTTGTATCTTGACTATAGAATGTCTGAACAAATCCAAATCCTGAATCCTAGCAAAAACATCATGCACCTCAGGTTCAACGAGAATATTCATCTTCTCTTGGTAATATAAGAAAGTAGCAACCTGGAGTAAAACAAAACTCAAAGTCAGAACGACTAAATTAATATTGATGGTTTTGGAAGTCGGAACATTCTCCAACGGAATAACTACCAAGCAAGACAATGACGCCAGTTATTTAAGAGAAACAAACGATGAAAACATTTCGAAATTCACAGCAATGCATTGAAAATTTTGATAAATTTATATAACAGGCTCAAAACCATGGAACACAGTGACAACAAAATCAATTCAACGACAAATCATATCCATGGTTTGTTTTGAGAATAGTTCATTGTTACAAGTTGTTACCATGGTGAAGAGCTGTGAAAGAGATAAAATGAGAATTACAGATTTAATGTTTTTTTGACTAAAGTACATTAAGTGCACACAAAACAACATTCCCTACTTGCTCTGTTTTATGAAGTTGAGAAAGCATACAGACATGCAGTTATTACTGTCAGACTCAAAATTTTGCTTTTTTGTACAAATTTAGAATGTTAAACTTTTTCTATTATATACACAATTAAAACCTAGAAATAAATGAAAATATGGCTTATGACCTAGAAATAAATGAAAATATGGCTTATGACCTAGAAATAAATGAAAATATGGCTTATAACCGTAAACGATGGCGCGATATGATCCGTATAGCCGACCCCACGTAGTGGGATTAAGGCTTAGCTTCTTGTTGTTGTTGTTGTTGTCGTATACACAATTAAAACCCAAGACGGGAGAAAGTTCTCCAGTGTCTAGAAAGCTCAATGCATATGCTGTGCATAGCACCCGACAAAAATATCCATAAACATCTAGGCATAACATCTAAAGAAAAGGGTGTATACCTCTTTAGCTTCTTCCATGAGTTCTTGGCCCAGCTTCTTCAACAATAATACAGTCTTTGGGGTAGATTTCCACAAAAGCATCTGCTGCTGAGTGCTGGGATGAGTGAATGCCAAAGAAGATTCCGTTACCTTTTCTCTACTGCAAGAAAATCCATCTGTTCTAACTAAGAACATCTCTGCTTTCTTTCTTGACTGCACTCTCACAACGCCAGTTGCCGAAGCACACATATTTCCTTCAAGAATTTCCAAATTTTCATCATCTGAAGAGAGGTAGCTTTCAATATCTGCTCTATTCGATCCAGTAACTGTCATAGACGTGACATTCTTAGCAAGGTCATTGCCTGTGTTTATAGAACCATTTTCCTTACTCCTGTCATAACCTGCACCACTATTGGCTTTATCTAGATGAGTCATTGGGTTAACAAGAACGGTAGGATCTTGATATGACCCATTAGAGATGGCTGTACTCTGTGGCTTCAATGATGACTTTATGCTGCCAAGCGACCCATTCACAATATCTTCTTTGTGGAGGCTCAAATTAGAACTAGCTTCTTTCTTCAAGACAGTCCCATTGGATTTGTATCGTAAAGCAGACAGCATATCCAATCTTTTCTTTTCATAACTAAAGTATGTTCCAGGTGAAATCTTTTTGTTCCTGAAAAACTGGACATCTCTTTTCTGGAGAAAACATCAGGAGGAGGTAGTTGAGACTCCAGAGGTTTCACATCTTGGTAAAAATCAATAGTTGATTCTGTTCCACTGTTAACAGTGATATCCTCAGTGGTTGCTAAAGTATTATCGGCTTCTTTGGTGCTAAGGTCTAGATTACTATAAGACTTGTCAGAATTTTGTGGAAGTGACCCATTTCCATCATACGAAGATTTACCTTCTTCAGAGTTCACAGAGAAATCAGAATCTTCAACTTCTCGAGTACCTTGAGTTCTAAGGTCAGCGTTATTGACTCGCTTTTCGGGTCGAAGTGATGCGATCCATGTATCTCCTCCACCTAGAGATCATAGAAGAGGTCCTCCGTCTTCCTTCCTTACTATGTACATAAATGGGCTTTTTGCTCGAATTGGATACTAAAGCAGCGAATTGCTCAACCTGCTCCACGGAAGGTGCAGTACCAACTTCAACTGGAAGCTTAATGAGCTCAATCTTCCCAGACGAAATAGCTTCGACTAGAATGGTTTCATAAAAATTGTCCTTCACAGTTTCTGCTCTGAGATCTATAATTGTTCTGAATCCTTTCTCAAGAAGCCACTTCAAACTCTCTTCTGTGACCTGGCTACCCTTCCAAAATGCAACCTCCAAGTGTTCCGATTGGGATTCTTCTTTTGAGGTGGACAAATAAACAGGACTCCAATTTGCAAACAATGTCTGGCAAGGGTGATCGTCACCTCGGGGAAATCCAGAATCATAGCATACATTTTTCAATCTTTGCAGCTTTCTCCAAACATTTAAACTTCGATCATCACCAGGTATCAAATAATTCTCTAAGGCGACATGTAAACTCTCGCAATAACTTTTCATCTCAGAACGGAAATTTGCAAGCGGAGGGATGCTATCATCCATTACGTTTTTATCTAGATCACGGAATGAATTCATGATAGAGGATCGTCCCACAAGGACATCTTCCCTTCCTTATTTAGTAGACATACCATGCAACCAAGAACCGAAACTATTTTATCTTCCAATAACGGTTTATCCTCCGGCGGCATATCATACGACACACTACATTCACCGGTCAGTGGATTGCACAATGCATCCATTAAAGAATTATGAAACCGTTCTGCCGCCCTAAAGATTCTACAGTAAGCCTCAACTTCAGCAATATCCCCGGGAAGCGGTCCAACCCATGGCAAATGTGATGAATCATGGTTGGAAATACTCTTCATATTCAAGCAAAAATAAGTCAATTTAGGGCTTACAATAACAATAGACACCCTTTTCCATGTAAAACATAAATTCAGCATTATCATAAACCCCCTCAATTTAACAAAAAAACACGACAACACAGTAATGAAACAAAAATTCATGATGTTTCACAGGCAATAAAGCTACAAGAAGTCGTTGATATGTAATCACTGGATCAAATTGCCTTGCCATTTCCAATTCGTATACTAATTCAATATTTTAGCTAAATGGTTTAGCACTAAAACTAACAATCCAAAAAACCCTAGACAAAATAACGAAAAACACTGACCTGAGAATCCAACCCAATGTTCACTGACAAGGAGCTGGACAGCTGAGCACGAACAAGAAGCCTGAAACTGCGGCGACCCAGCTCCGACCATCTCTTCTTCTTCTTCCATTTCTGTAGCACAAGCCCGAACCCGGGCCCGGAAATACTGACACAACTGAGCTGGCGACAAAACGACGGCGTCGCAACGGCCCGATTCATGTGGAAGTGGCATAGACAATTATTAGAAAAATAACAGCTTGATGTCGCCATGCCACCATTAAAAATTGATTGTATTTGCTTAAACCATACAAATGTTTATTCTATAAATCTCATTTCTATTTTGGTGTCTCTGGTTATTTATATATATTTATATATTTAGATTTTTTGGATATATAGGAAAATTTATTTTTTGTGGATAGTATCGATGGGTAGTGGTGGATAAAAACTAAAAAGTCAATCGGACAGCAAAGTAATGAACAAGAGAATTAATGAAAGAATTTAGGTATATTTGGACTATTGAAAATAATATGTTCATAAGAACAAGATTATAGTATCTTTTTATTAATAATAATTAGTTTTTGAGAAAAGAAACAAAATTGTAGTGGACATTTTGTTGAGAAAAAAATAAACAAATTTTAATTTCTCTTCGTTGGACATTGTCAATTTTATCTGGATCTTTTTTTTTGTTTGTTTGTTTGAAATTTATTAGTTGATGTTAAATCATTCAGATTTGTTATTGTTTTACATGGGTTGTAGTCTGGTTTTGTTGTTATTGTTTTCTTTGTATAAAATTATGAAAGAAAGTATGTCAAAATCTCGATTATTTTCGTTCAAGATTCAATATTTTTTTTCATTACCTCAGATCTTAGATCAAGTTTCAAACATTCACTCAATATCTCAGATCTTAGATGTTGGTTCAAGTTTCGATTTTTATCATCTTGAATCTGTGCTAAAAATCGTGTATTTACTGATATTTTCATGAGATTATGGCTTTTAGGTTGGATCTAAGCATAGCTAGGGCTGTAAACGAACCGAGCCTGAACGAACGAAGGTTGTTTGTGTTTGTTCGTTTATTTTAAAAGGTTGTTTGTGTTCGTTTGTTTAAAAACCGAACATGTTCACGAACGTTCACAAATGGTTCACGAACATGCTCATTAACTGTTTACGAACAACTATATGAACATGTGTATAAAAAACTTAAATACACCTTGTTCATGAACAGTCGTCAGTCAACTCAAAATAAATGAACATTATGATGATTGCAAATGTAAACAGGTTGGAATATTAAACTAAAATAAGCTTATTTTTTCATAATAAAATAATAAATATTAAACAGTAAATATATAATTGTATTAATTAAAAAATGAATAATAGACAAACATCAAACGAACACTAAATGAACATGTTCGTGAACAGTTCATGAATTTGTTCGTTTATGTTCATTAAGCTTAATAAACGAACATAAATGAACGCTAACCAAGCTTGTTCACGAGCTGTTTGTCAAAAGCTCTGTTCGTTTGCAACCCTAAGCATAGCTATCAAAAGTGCGCCTATTTGACATTTTCATCAAATTCTGATTTACAAAGACGTGAATTGCTTCTGTATTGCTTTCTTTCTTATTCTTATTTTTTTCTTTTTTAATTTCTTGGTTGTATTACCCGAAAATCGAAATTCATAATTTTATTCCTTAACACAATTTTCTCATTTTTATCTTAAATAGAAATACTATTTTATATACTGAAGTGTGTTCGAGCATCGATAAGGGCATAAATACTTGCCTGGGCCACCGACAGTGTCCGTGACATCGGGCCGATGGATGAGGATTTGATGTCGGGTCGACATGACCAGCCTATGGCTCAACCGATCCAAAGAAAGCCCATAATATTGGGCCGACTGTTAAGATTAAGCACCGGGCCGATCCGAGGAGGCTTACGGCATGGGACCCGACCTTCTAAGGCTTATGAGTATTGGGCCGACCTATTGAGCCCTTAGGTGGGAGGCCTATCATCTGGGCCGACTGTTAAGGCCCAAGTACATGGTTGCGGGGGCCGTTATATGAGGCCGACTGTGTAAGGTCCGTTGTGTTAAGCCGACCTGTTAAAGCTCTCGCATGGTTAAGCCGATCCGTTATTGACCCATTGTAGTCTAAGGACGTCGGATGAAGAGGTCAGCTCGAGCCCAAGAGATGTATGAGGTACTGAGGATGCTTTGGAAATGAAAGGGAGCTTTGCACAATACAAGGAACCGACGTGTCCTGAAACAGGTCGGAGCTATGATCTTACGGGCGTAAAATTAGAGTTTTTATGAGATCTGATCCTAATCTAATGATGACTCTAACACCAAATCGTAACGGAATCCCGAATTTTACGGAAACCCTAATCCGAGCTGAGGTATAAAAGACCCAGGCCCAGGTTCATTCTAATCTAATCTCATTTTTTTTACTGTTACATTGCTTTTCTCTCTAGCCTTTACTTCCTTTCAAAGGCACTGACTTAGGCATCGGAGAGGGTACGCCGGAGCCCCCCTCCGGCCCCCCTTTGTGCAGGTTTCGTGGTGGACTTCATCTGGAAAGGTGATCGGCGAAGAGAAGACTTCTTTGGGAGCAACCAAGTACAATGGGGGAAACTTGGGGAGGGAACACACGCACTCGTATAGATCAAACCCGGGTCATTCACCCTTACAACATATGTCTCAACCACTAGAGCACAAGGTTAATCTCAATAAAATAGCACATCTCGGAAATTAATTTGTTCCAGAAAAGTTGGGATGAGATTGTAAATGGGGTGTTTGGGATGAGATCTTATGTTCCACTTTTCCTATTTCGCTCTCTATTCCATACATTGGATGAATATCACATGTACAATTGTGATATCATCCTATACACGTGTCATTCATCCGATATAATAGAACGTGAATGGAATAGAAAAAGTTGAACAAGAAATCTCAATTCATTCGGCATGATTCGATTTTTCAAAGCCCAAGTCAATACATGTGATCCCATCAGAAATCCCTACAAAAGGAAAATAAGATGCAGGAATTTAGGTGCAAAATTAAGGTATGATAGGGGTTTCAAATTTGCAAAGGTAATATAGTTTCCATACCTGCAGAATTTTAGAAAGTCTCCAAGTATCGGTGCCATAACTTTTACCAATTTCGACACCTCGGACAAGGACAACGAATCTTTTAAAACCTTTTGGGCTCATGTACCTTTTTGGTTGGAATAGGAAATGCTTGATAAAATATAAAGATAATTACAAAAACATCCCTTAATCTTGGACTAATAAAAACAGAAATTTGATTCTGTCATAAATTTCATGGGATAAATGTAATGTTTTTATAAATATTATGGGGTTTTTGAATTTTTTTTTTGTTGTTTATAAAGGGGGAAATATAAGAAGAAATCAAGCCTCAAAGTTTTATTTTTTTCTGCAATCTTCAGAACTCTGGGTTTTTATTTTATTTTTGTAATTAGTCCAAATCTCAGGGGTTCCTAAAATATATGATAAGTTGGTGGATCGATGTGGATTGAATATTGATTTATAATAAATATAATGTTTTCTCAATAAAAAAAATATAATGTATACTTTGTTGGATTATAAGAGCGATATTTTTTTGTTGCCGATAACGATATATTGAGAAATTCCTCACTTCTCACCTCACATTTCTGGCTTGCCTCATTCCCAGTTTCTCAAATTGAGAGAGAATGATTTAAGAAACCAATAAGGGGTAAAATTATACTTTTTTTTAAATATTTAATTTTTATTTAATTCTCTTTAATTAATTATTAGCCCATAAAAATTATTGATTGGGCCAAATCAACAAAAAAGAACCATGAGGCCAGCTTCATCGCATCAAGTCCACGAGACTCAAATCTTAATATCGTGCCCTAAATGCTCAATTGATTATATTAGGCCCTCGAGGTAGTCTTTCTCTCATTATTTTTCAGTAAGTTGAATTGATCGTTGAATTTTTCTTATGCTATGGATTTTTAATTGTTTGGTTTACACGTGGATTGAAAAGAGAGAATATTTCGATGGCGATGAAATCAAATCCAAGAGTATAAACATAATTTTGTTTTCCATAGTTTACATAAGTTAGTTAGTTAATCGCATAAATTATGGCTTTAGCAAAGTCCATTCTAGTTATAACTTGACTCATGTAAAACTCAAAACAGTCGATAATTATTTTGTTTCCCAATTGAAAGGAATAGAATTCGAGAAAATTTGATCATCTATGCCTGCAGTAGATGAAAATGCTCTAATTTTCAAACAAAGGCTACTATATAAATAATTGGACGGACCCTTAATATATTGCCAGTTACCAAACAAATAACTAAGAAGCTTTATTGATTTCGATTAGAGACAATTTGAAGAGTAAGAATGGATTAGTTATACTATAAGAATCGCGGATGAAAAGCCCATAGAGAAAGCCCCAGTTTGGAATAGCCCTAGTCGTTACAATCAATATAGTAGAGATAAGCCTCGTCAATTAAAACATTCTAATTAATGTTGAATTCACAATTGTGTGCCTTGAGCAAAAGTTCTTTATTTCGGTGAAAATTATTTGCCTTGAACTTAAGGTAAAGTGGTAAACAATCATTTCTCAAGTTAAATTTCAAGAATAGGTGCAACCATCACAATGCATGTAGATATAACAATAATTTCCTGAGATCATTATGTAAAAACTAATAGTATTGAACAATATATATAAAAAAAAGACGTGACAAAATAAAAAAAAATAGAGCTAACTTCTAAGTTTTAAGTTGGATCCACCTTTGGACACCATATCAAGTCCGTGAACAACCGAGTTGGTGCAGGCGTTATCCAAACGGCAAAATCCCATCTCTTAAGAAGACAAGAATTGTTGCTCGAGTTATAATTCTGGTCAAGAGAATGATATTTCCCACTACTCAAAGAGTAATAAACTGTAGTATCACCAGGAAAATAAATCCTATTTTCCATGTTTTTTTGATAAGCAGTATCTCCAAAAGACGATATATGACTAAGATACAATACCTTATCTCCTATATCCTCCACTAACTCCCATTTCATCTCTGGCTCCAAGAGCTTAAACATATTGACTTTTCTTTCCTCATGCATGAGGAACACAGCAAACAAATTTTCTTCCCCTTTAATATTGAACAAGAAATGCTCTTTAATTTTGCTGCCAATCCGACGTCGCCTTAGGCACCTGAACTTGATGACGAAACGCAACTTACAATCACGTTTACTCATATCAAACGTCGCGACATTTCCTTTCACATCCAAAAAATATAGAAGTCCACGGTGCAAAACGGGGGCCCCACGCGACACCAAAAATCGTTTCCCGTGACGATATTTGTTTACCTCCCATTTATTCTCTCCATGCCTGAGCACAACTATTTTCACCACGACTTCTCCGAAATATGGGGTAGCGATCCCAACAACAACACAATCCGGAGAAGTTGGCGGGTGGAAAAAACAAATTGTGGTATAGCCAAAAGGGTGTTTGCATGGTAATTCAATTTTTCGGTTATTAAAAGGATCAAAAAAGAACAGACTGTTGTCGTACCGAGACATCAACAACCATCCATACTTGGAACACCGGATTTCCGCATTTTCTAGTTCGGGGAAGCTCAGGCAGAAAAAACTATTATACTGGTAGAATTTCCACATATGCTTGCTCCTAAGGTAATACATCAGGCATGGTGAATATCGATATGGTGAGGTTGCGACGACCGCATTCCAAGATCGACATACTAGACTAAAAGTATGTATGTCTTTACCAAATATCTTTGACAATATCACATTCAGAAGATCACCAGGGAGATCCGCCCATTTACTCATAGTCGTAATCTATTCAAATCAGATCAATAAAAAAAATTATTACTTGTATAATTTATTAAAACCAAGTCATATAAAAGAAAACAATATTAAATAAATAATAGACCATTGCCCATAAAGTATCAATTGGGCATCATCAGTACTATGCACTATTACAATTATTTACAGTCGGTTTTTTGTTAGTCATTCTCATCAAACCAAGATGTTTTTTAGTTATTTTGGGGCGTGAAAAACCCAATTTGTCCTTGAGTCAATTTAAGACCACTAACTCGACATCTAGTTCTCTCACTTATTATAACCCATTTATTTTGTTTTTCTCCAAAAAACTTTGAATTCACATAATTTTTTCGTTTTAAATCCGTTTTGCATGTATAATATATCAAATTAATCATCTTTGCGATATCCATAATTCAACACTCATATTGCATATTTAAAAACGAAAAATACAGGTTCGATTTTTTAAAAAAAGTTTGAAAAAAAGAGTAAGAGGATACATAGAGATAAGTGAAAGAGAGAGAACTAATCCAAATATCAAACAAACATGCTAGAAGGGTATAAATATCATTTTATTTTACACTCCAAAATGGCTAAAAAAAGATGTGTCTACAAAAAATGGCTATTTTTCATCTTCACATTTTATAAATTGCTATTTTGTACCATTACCACAATTATTTACCGTAAACATATGGTTTGAGTGAAATTATGTATGTTCACAGAGATGATCAAAAAACCATTACCGTCCAACAAACCTCAGATTAATTAATATTCTTCCCTCAATTTAATTATTGCCTGATTAGATTTGTAAACAAGAGAATGTAAACATGACATGAAAATAATAAATCGAGACTTAAATAAACATAAATATCGACAAAATCATGCAACCAATTTGGATTAAGTTGGACTAATTGAGAAAGAATAGCGTACCTTTGATGAATGAATTAGATGAAATCCCTTTGAACCAACTCTGTAAGTTTGTGGAGAGAAAAGAAGTCAGCCAACTCACAAAAAATTTATTTAACAAAGATATAAAATTGTGTATATATAAGACTACACGAAACCCTAAATAAGGCCGGTGAAACACCATCCTAGAATAAAAGATTTAAAAAAAATAATATAAGGAAAGAAGATAATCTATATAATATATAAAAACAAGATAGTCACTATATGTAGAAAGTCCCGCCAAAATTCTGGTTGATGTTCATTAATTACAAGTTGTGCTTTGGATTTAAAAGTAGACGACTGTTAATTTTTAAATTCTTTTTTTTTTTCAATTTCTGAAAAGTTATTAGTATTTATTCTTGAATGACTAATTGTTTGTTACGTAGAAACCGAAGTTCATTAACTAGAGTGACTGAAAAGTTATTAGTATTTATTCTTGAATGACTAATTCTTGAATGACTGAAAAGTTAAATTTTTTTACATAGAGAGTTGTTCCAAATAAAAGTTAAGGCATTGGGCAGCTCAAAATGTAATTTATAAAATTTCAAATTCATTTTTTTTTATACCAACAAAGAATTTAAACAGCTGTATTGTTGATTGCATATATATTGCAAGTTGTATTGGGAAACACATAATAATCCTTGAAAATTGATGTTACAAGCAATATAAATAGACCAATTCACTATTTCAAAACACATGCATTCTCATTTCTGAGCAACAAACAACATTTTGGTGCAAATTGGCCCCTTTATTCAGTATAGTTAGAGACATTAATCCAGCGTACTGCAGTGGGCATTGAAACTTTGACCACTTGGTGTTTATAGTGTATATACATGTCGAGACAACTCAATTATATCTAATTTAGAATACGTTTTTAATGAGGCAAAGGTAGGAACTTATAATCTGTTTTTCATTCTGCCCTTTTTTTGCTCTGCATTATATAGTCTCTTCATGTGTGTTCCATATCCACATGTGAGATCATTGAAAATTTCGAAAAAAAGAATAATAAATTCCCATATGATTTTATTAAATATGCATAAGTTATGGCAGAGACTCTGAGTAGCTATTGTGGTAGATACTAATGAGTTTGAAGATGGCAACAACTCTGTCCTGTCACATCAATGGCATTCATGTTGGTTGTGGGTTTCTTTGTAAAGGTGAGTGAAGTCCAAGCTTTAGACAAATTACTTTAAATTTTTAATGGTTCTAATTATTTAAAACAAATTTCTTATGTACAATCAATATTCTGAAATTAAAAAGGGACCTAGAATGTGAATATATAGGGTAGTAATTACAAAAACTACACCTGAAGTTTTTAACTTCATATGAGGTTTCAGATTCTGAAAAAGTAATGCTCTTATAAAGATTTCATACAAATTAAAATATTTCACACAAATCGAAAGATGACAAAAATAATATTCAGGATTCATGTCAACTACAGCTGCAATGCGTTAGAAAACATGTAGATTTCTAAAGCATCATGAACAATCATCCAAATCATCCGAAAACACATTGTAAGTATCATTGAATAACCATTTCAATGAAAATAAAAATATTCATAAATAGTAAAAATTAGGAGGTTATAAGATAAAAAGTTTAGTAATAATAGTATAGATGAATAGTTATGTTATTATTATAAAAATAAATTGGCTTTATATATAGATTTTCTTTCTTTAATGTTTTTGATCATATACAAAAAAAAATTGGTAAATTATTATGTCAAATGTAGTTCATCTCGAATGTCGTTCATCCGGACAACTTAATGTTGAGTCTTCTATGGGAAAAAATATTACTTTCTTCAACAATTTCTCTATTGTCAGATATCACAAATGGTATGATAATTTTATCCAATAATATAATTTTTGATTTACATTTTTTATGTATTTATAATGTAACGAAAAATTATTTTTTTTTGTAGGCAACACATCTTTGTGTATTTTCAGAAAATTGTATTTCAAGGACCAACATTGTATTTAAAGAAGTTTTTTTAAAACTTATAATTATTTTTTCTATTTTGTATTTATGTTCATTAAATTTGTTTTGAAATGTTCCATTATTATTAAATCTTTTATTTTTTAATTCATATTTATTTGAAATTGTGGTTAAATAATTTATTGAATTTAATTAATTAAAGGGATGATTACAAAAATCACCCTAAGGTTTGGCCTAATTGCCAAAAAAAAACCCAGCGGTTTTAAAAATACAAAAAAACAAAAAAAAACTCTAAGGTTTGATTACATCTTACATTTTCTCATTCATAAGAAAAAATATTTTAGAATCCCCCGATATTTATAAAAAAATTACAGTTACCCCCTTTATAAATTTAAAATAGAATCAAACATGAGGGGTTATTTTGTAGTTTTGAAACATCTCTTAGTGTTTTTGGTAATCAGCCCAAATCTTAGAGGTATTTTTGTAATTATCCCTTAATTAAAATAACTAAGATATTAGAATTACCTTTATAATATATAATCCGTGCATCGCACGGGTGGATTGCTAGTTTAAGCAGATAAAAAAGATGGACTTTCTGATTCAAAAAGCAAGTAGATATTTATTACCGTCAATAAATATAAAAAACCAACTTTCTGATTTTCCTTTTAATTATAAACTCCTATTAACTGACCGACCTATTTATTTAATGTGAAAGATTTACAATTTATAACTATATATATCTACATTCCTACCAAGACACGTTGTTATGAGTTTGTGTTGTAGCAAGACACGTTCTGATTCCTTTTATTTCTATAATTAAATATCTTAATAATCATTCTATTTAATATTGTTTTGCCTTTCTAATGAGATATATTATTAATTCCCAATCCTAGTCCTTGTTGGAAATTGTTTTCCTAAGAATCGTACAAATATCTTCTTGTGTAGGTCATGTTTATTTATATAAACACATACACACATTGATTTACGCAAATTGGCTTTCTCCCAAGACTCAAAATTTGCAGAATAAAACAGAAATTAATTGGGTTTTCTCTTCTTCACCTCAACATTAATTTTCGGTATGTTTATCTAACTTTTTGCATGATTTTTTTCTGTTTTGGTGTTTAATTATTAGGGTTGTTTAGCTATTATTAGGCTTTAAGGATTTTGTGTACGTATATGTCAGTCGTACTTGAATTGATTTATATATTTTTTGTTTCTTTTTTTCTATAATCTTGTATATTGCTAGAACTTGCAGTGAATTATATAAAATTGGGATAATTACAAAAGACCCCCTGAGGTTTGGGCTAATTACAGAAAAACCCAGAGATGTTTCAAAATTACAAAAAGCCCCCTCAAGTTTGATTATGCCTTAATTTTAAGGGGTTAACTGAAATATTTCTAGAAGTATCATGGGTTTTTTGAAATGTTCGTTGTTTATGAAAGGAGAAAATGTAAGATGGATTCAAATCCCAAGGAGTTTTTTGTAATTTTGAAACATCTCTGGGTTTTTTTTGTAATTAGCCCAAACCTTAGGGGTGTTTTCGTAATTATCCCTATAAAATTTCATTGTTCTTCTTTTTTTTGTTGAAATAATCTGCATTCAAAATTGATATGTTATCTAATAATCTTGTCATTGGACTTGATTAAATAACCAAGTGAGTGAATAATCTAACCAATTGTTAATGCAGGTTGAAATGAATCCACCTGTGCTTTTGACAACACACCGGAAACTTGAGATGCATTATTTTTATAGTTTTACAGAGAATCGATACCACGCAACATTTATTCCACTTTTGTTGGACAAACGCGTACTTGCTTCAACTCATGGATGGCTAGTTTTACTGGACTATTTCGATGGTGATTGTTGCCTTTGGAATCCAGTATCCACGGAGATAATCGAACTTCCAAGATTGCAGATTAAACCATATCTCTACAACAGATGCGTCTTGTCCAAACCTCCAACCGAACCCGATTGCCACATCTTGTTCAATGCTCACACATTGGAACAATATTTTTGCAAGATTGGGGATGATGAGTTTGCGCATCATTCTCTAAGAGAAGAAAAATACCGATTAGTGACAATCGCGTCCTTCCAAGGGAAGATTTATGGGGTTATTGATGATTGTATAAATTACAATTCTTACAAATTTGTAAGTATTAATCTTATTAGCACTAGTCTTGAGTTGATTCCAATGTTTGAGATTAATGGACAACCTTGGACAGTTCCTCAACCATCGCCAAAGCCAAACTGGATTTCATGGATGGAAGGCTACTTGATCGAGTCACCATGTGGTGGCGAGGGCGAGCTATGGTTGGTTATTCAAAGTTTCAAGGAAAGGTATTTCAAAAATTGTGATTTTAGAGTTTTCCGCGTGGATATTAATGGAACCAAGTGTATTGAGATAGAGAACATGGGCGATAAAACAATATTTATTGGGTACAATGGAAGTGGATTTTGTTGTTCTTCATCCGCAACCAATCCTAATTCTATATACTATACAAATAAGGAAGGCAGTATTGTGTATATCTATGACTTGGAAGAAAGGAATACATATACGATGTTGGCATGTCCTCCTCTTAGTCGCTCTCGATCAACTAATTATTGGGTGGATCTCCAGGACGTCCTCCATCAACTCATTGATTAACTGTTTATTCATTGTTTCGTTTGGATTTATGCCGTTAGTAGTCTACATTTGTTTACTGTTTTGTCTAGGAACAGTTATTTTTCTGTCTCTTTAATTAGTCTTTATTTTGTCTTTTCAAGTATGAAAGAATTGTCATTTTTTTAGATAATTGATCAGAAAGTTTCATCAACTTGTTGTATGCTTGAAGATACAACTCATGAATGTTTAAGTGAAAGTGTGGAATATAAATTAATAATATTGGAAGAATATGAGTTTTTCTTATGAGATTTGATAAACATATAAGATCCATCTCAATATCTCATGGACTATGTCTATGGGACCATCTCGTACACGTTTTTTGCCTAAGAGTCAATGAATTGATTTAAGAAGACGAATTCACATAAGCATGTTGCTTTTCAGGCAAAAACATGATACGTAAACAAAATCAAGTTTGTATTTCATATTAAAAGGGGGATATTATACTTTGCATTGACCCTTAAAGAAATATACTTTAGGGCATATGCATCTTTTCAACAAAAAATAAATAAATAAAATGAGGATACCTGACGAAATCACGAGTTAAATAGTACACAATTGGGTAGCATGTAATTAACCAACAAAAATATACATTTTAAATAAGGGTATGAGATGGAATTTCTTCATGAAAAAGATGTTTACAATTTTTTTAAGGCATAAGGATTCAAAAATAATAATTATATAATTGTACATATATTATTTTGACTGTTATAAATGAGTATAAGAACTAAGAAGTATCAGCTTCTTCAATTCCGGCTTTCATGTTGTATATCTTATTTCAATAGCACTTATACAATGATAATTGATACATGAGTTAATTAATGACGACCATGTTTGGTGTGTATAGATACTATTTAGACAAAAAATAAAAAATGTTATTGGAAGCCGTGACGAAATCACGTCTACAAATTTACTTTAATAATTTTGTCATATTTTGAATTAGAGACATTAGTATATGTTTTTAAGGTATGGGCCCTTGTAGTTGTAGGGTAGTAAAGCATCAACTTAATTGGGCCAATACAGGGTGAATAACTCTATTATTTTAGGTCATTCGTGACCCATTAGAGAACCTTATTGGTAGACATCTTGGCCCACTCATTTGGTCCGAACCTAATGGTGTGGATTTTGGTTTCATCACTTCTAATTTTATTGTATAGATATCATACAAAAAAAAAAATGTATTGGTTTGTCGATTACAGTATATATATTTAATTGATGATGGAGCTAAATTTCTATATTTATAATAATAATTTATTTTTTGGTAAGGAAATCTACTAGTTTGCGTTTAAGTTACAATACTAAACCATCTTTCGCTAGAGGAAATAGTATTTGGCCTAACCTATTAGAGGTTAGGTCAGTGGTTCAAACTATATAAATCACTTCTTTCCTTTTATGATTGGTTGAATTTGCACTTAAAAAAATTACAATACTAAAAATCTGTAGTAATTTAATAATGAAATTTATACAAATTATGTTTTATGTTTAAAAAATATGTACCATAACAAATTATTAAGATAAAATTGTAGAATAAATATACTGGGGGAGGATTTCAAAATAGCGTCCAAATTTAATAAAATATGTCATTTCAATACCCAAAATTTCAACCTTCTCAAATCAAGACCCAATATTTAATTTTTTTCTCAAATTGGACCCTCCCTCAAATGGAATCTCACTTCAAGATCTGAAATTTCAACCTTTTCAATTCAAGACCCAATTTTGTTTTCTCACATCGGACACTCCCCCAAATTTTGGGTTGTCACTTCATGTTTTAATATTTGCACAGAAAAATATGATCCCATAATTGCAGCTATTGAGGAATCCAAGAATATAGAAAAATTAACTACTACGAAATTAATGAGATCACTAGAGGCTCATGAAAAAATACAAGAAAGGTGTTACGAAAAATACATAGATAATGCATTTCAATCTAAATTAAGTATACAGTCTCAGAAAAATTAAGAAAAATGGGAGAACATCTAGTTAAGGAATAATGCAAGTTTCCTTCATGTGGTATTTACCAAAAGAAAAGTCACTTGTTGGTTTAAATGAAAACTACAATGTCAAAATTGTAAAAAGTTTGGACATGTAGAAAAATAAAGTCGGTTAAAGCAAAGACACCAAACTAATTTCTTTGAAAACATGGAATCAGAAAATAATTCATTTTATGTTTGTCAAGCTGCATCAGAAGAAAATAAAGATATTTGATATTTGGACAGTGGTTGCAGTAACCTTGTGAGGCTATCATGAGCTTACAGCTCAAGTGGCATCGCTTAGCCTTTGTAAGGTGTTGACCGGGGTTCGTAGCCGATATCTTTCAATTTCTTTATAATTTATCCCCTCCCCTCCAACCAGTACTCCCAACTTATTAAAAAAAGAAACCATGTGAGGCTCATTTCGTTATATCCAACCCACACGTTTTGTATTGGGTCCCTTGGCCCATTTTATCCTACAAGGCTCATGCAGTCCATCAAACCAAGTATTAAAAGTTCTATCCGTCTCATTTGTAAGTATTCTGGACTATTCTCATTTTTTGTTTTTGAGGAAAAAGTATTTTGGACTATTCTCAGTTAATTACTCTCAATTGTTGTTTCTTTTGCTCTAAATTTTCTCTCCTATCGATACTGACATGACCGTCGGAGGCATATCCCTGGAACAATCTCATGATCTGTCTAACATTTGTTGAATTGTCGCAGGTAAATTATCATCTCAAGAATTATTCGCTCTGAATAAGAAGTTGGACTTTTATAAAAAATCTTGACTTGAAGTGATTTACGGATTTTAGTAGCATCAGTCGTAAATAAATTTATATGCAACAATACGTTTGAAATACATTTATTATGGGCAATCACAACATATATAACATAAAAAACGTAAAATTTAAACAGAAAATTCAAACTGCAATTATACCTAATCAGTTGTAATAATTAGTAATGACAAATAAAATTTGTCCTATTCATAAATATAACCTTAGGACAAACAAATCAAAACGACACGAAAGTAGTCTCCATATATATATAATCAAATAATTTCGTGCTTTCTTCATGAAGAAATCGAGTGCCGTGTAATCGCGCCTTAAAGTGCAACACCTTTATGTTTTAGAACCCCATACTCAATTTGTAGACTCGGATAAATTTGCAAAAATAGACCCATTTATCGTTGTTATTATTATTATTATTATTGTTTTGTTTTGTTTTTTTCCGAAAAACATAGTGTGAATGCATATTTTCGATTTTGATTAATCATCAATAGGCAATGGGGAAAAATATATAAAAGAAAAATTACTATGAGTACACAATCCACATTTTAAAGATACCTTCCAATTTTTTTTTTTTTTTTAAGTCTATGTTGCACAATCCTATATTTTGAAATAGATATGTTTTAGAAACCCGTACTCATTATGTAGACTGGATAAATATGCAAAAATAGACCAATTTTATTATTATTATTGTTTTGGTTTTTTCTGAAAACATGGTGTGAATGCATATTTTCGTGTTTGTTGATTAATTATCAATGGGCATTAAGGAAAAAATGTTAAAAATAAAATAAAATTACTATGCGTATATAATCCACATTTTAATGCTACCTTCCAAAATTTTTTTAAGTCTATGTTGCACAATCCTATTTGTAATATGTATGTTATAGAAACCCCTAGTCAATTTGTAGACCGGATAAATATGCAAATATAGACCAATTTCATTATCATTAATGTTTTTGTTTTTTTCTGACAACGTAGTGTCAATGCATATTTTTGGATTTGCTAATTAATTATCCAATGGGCAATGTGGTAAAAAAATAAACAAAAAGAAAATTCACTGTGTGTACACAATCCACATTTTAATGCTATCTTCCAATTTTTATTTTTTAAGTCTATGTTGCACAATCCTAGTTGTAATAGATCGAACTTTACTCACATGAATAACAAATAAATCATTTTCCTTAATTCCCAAGTTACAACTATATCCAATGGCATAGCCAGAAATTATTATGGGGTGGACCAATACATAAAAATGGAGTGAGTCAATGAAAAAAACTAAAAAAAAATACACATAAATATTAACTAAAAAAGATTTACCTAGTAAAAATTTATTTTTTTCAAAAGGAAGGGGAGGCAAGTAGGCCCCTTACCTCTTCCATTGACTATATCGCTAGGAACAAAATGCATGTGAATCTCTTAATTGTTTATTGTCTGGAGATTTTGTTCTGATTAAGGATGACAATGGGATGTGTTGGGTCACATATATGAAGGCTCAAACTCGTCTCGTGCCTAGAACTGGACGGGACGGGGTGAGGCGGGTCAACCTTGTTCTGCCACAATTTAAATTAAATTGAATACAAAAAAAAAATAAAAAAAATGAATAATTATATTTGTAATATATTTTAAAAAATATTTTTTACAAAAATTGTTATTATCAATTTATAAAAGTTAGATATAATATAATAATAGATAAAATTATATTATACTATATATTATATGTGCAAAATATATATAAGAATATATTTAAAAAATAAAAATTCTAGGCAGGACATATGCCCGCAGTGCGGAGTAGATACCCAGCTCTGCCCCTCCCCGCCGGAGTAGATTACTAAATTTTAAATTTTAATCATCACTTTGCAAATGTTCTTTTTATATCTTCGTATTTCCGCATTAGTTGGATACTTCATTAAAAACGAATTTGGCTTGTTATAATTCGGTAATTGGTTCAAATATTTTGGGAAAAAGATATATATCCTTTGCAAATTCGGATTGAAAGGAAAATTGCAATTTGGATTGATTGGACTATATTTTGGACTAATCTTTGGACTAATTGGACTATACTTTTATTTGATTGGACTAATCTTTGACCGCATTTGGACTAATTTTGGTGATTGGACTAATCTTTGGACTAATAGATTAATACCGTGCAAATTGAGTGCAAGAAAATTGCCAAGGCCTTATAATAAAAACTTGAACAATTTTAATAAATTTGTTCTTATCGTTTTATTCCGATTGATTGATATAAGTGCTAAACTTCTTGTTTTATTTGTTTTAGAAATGGCATCTGAATCAAACAGTGGTGGGTCTAACCCCATTGTGCCAAATCCAGTTGTTATCCCAGTTGTGCCTCGGGTATTAGCCAACCCCACGCTTAATGTGCCGGTTAATCATGGCGAAAAATCGGAAAAGTTTAACGGTTTGAACTTTAAGCGGTGGCAGCAGAAGATGCTCTTCTACTTGACCACCTTGAACTTGGCGCAGTTCTTGACAGAAGATCATCCACAGCTTAGTGAGGATGAGACTGATGCACAAACAGTTAACGCTTTAGATGCTTGGAATCATGCTGATTTCTTGTGTAGAAATTATGTCATGAATGGCCTTGCAGATTCGCTTTATAATGTGTATAGCTCTAAGAAAACTGCAAAGGAACTGTGGGAGTCTTTGGACCATAAGTATAAGACTGAGGATGCGGGTGCGAAAAAAATTCATCGTAGGCCGCTTGGATTATAAAATGGTGGACTCAAAATGGTCATCAGTCAAGTACAAGAACTTCAGGTGATCATACATGATATTCATGCCGAGGGAATGGTTCTTAGTGAGACTTTCCAAGTGGCTGCAATCATTGAGAAATTGCCACCAGCTTGGAGAGACTTCAAGAACTATTTGAAACATAAGCGAAAGGAAATGAACGTCGAAGAACTTGTTGTTAGACTTCGCATTGAAGAAGACAACAAAAGTTCTGAGAAGAAGTGGTTCAATCCTGAAGTGGCTAAAGCCAATGTTATTGAACATGGACAAAGTTCCAAAGGCAAGAACAAATCTAGGCCAGCGGGAAAAAGGGTTAAGTCGGGACCCAAAGGAGGCATTTCCAAGAAGAAGTTCGAAGGAAAATGCTTCAATTGTGGTGGTAAGGGTCACAAAGCTTCTGATTGCAAGAAACCGAAGAAGAATCGAGAGGCTAACATGATTGATGACATTTCTAAGGAGGCGTCCGATTTGAATCTTGTTGCTGTGATTTCAGAGGTGAATTTGGTGGGTTCAAACCCTAATCAGTGGTGGATTGATACTGGCGCTACCAGGGATGTGTGCTCCAATAAGGAGATGTTCAGTACCTTTGACGCTGTTGAGAATGGCGAGAAGCTGATATGGGAAATTCTGCCACTTCTGACATCAAAGGTCAAGGGAATGTGGTTCTAAAAATAACGTCCGGAAAGGAGCTGACTCTCACGAATGTGTTATATGTGCCAGATGTCCGGAAAAACTTGGTGTCCGGATCGCTTTTAATTAAGCATGGTTTTCGTGTTGTATTTGAGTCTAATGTTGTAACTTTACTCAAAAATGGAATGTTTGTTGGAAAATGGTATGTAACTGATGGGCTTTTTAAGCTCAGTGTAATGGTTGTGAAACCAAAAACAATAAAATGAAGAATGCTTCTATTTACTTGCTTGAGTCTTCCAATTTTGGCATGGTAGACTAGGACATGTTAATTATGATACTTTACGTAGATTAATTAACTTGAATTATATACCAACATTCCATATTTATTTCAAGCACAAGTGTGAAACTTGTGTTGAGGCAAAGTTAACAAGGACGTCATTTAAAAATATTGAAAGAAATAATGAACCACTTGATTTAATTCACACTGATATATGTGATTTAAAATCGACACAAACACGTGGTGGCAACAAGTACTTCATTATTTTTATTGATGATAACACAAAGTATTGTTATGTGTATCTTCTTAAAAGTAAAGATAAAGCTATAGAGAAATTCATTCTCTATAAAAATGAAGTTGATAATCAACTCAACAAGAAAATTAAGGTGCTAAGAAGTGATCGTGGAGGTGAATATGAATCACCATTTGCTGAATATTGTGCCCAATATGGAATTAGACACGAAACAACAACACCTTATTCACCTCAACAGAATGGCATTGCAGAACGGAAAAACCGTACACTTAAAGAAATGATGAATGACATGTTATTAAGTTCTGGCTTGTCTCAGAACATGTGGGGGGAAGCTGTCTTGACAACTAATTACCTTTTAAATAAGGTACCCCATAAGAAATTAGACAAAAGCCCTTACGAGCTATGTCATGGAAGAATGCCATCCTACAAATACTTACGAGTGTTGGGGTGTCTTGCTAAGGTTGCTATACTTACACCAAAGAAGGTGAAGGTAGGTCCCAAAACTGTTGACTGCATATTTATTGGATATGCATATAACAGTGCAACTTATCGGTTTCTTGTGCATGAATCTAAAGTTGAAGATATACACAAGAACACAATAATTGAATCGAGAAATGCCTCGTTCTTTGAAAATATATTTCCGTGTAGATCGAGAGAAGAAGGAAGCTCTTCTAAAATAATACATGATTCAATAGAACAAGAGCAAAGAAATAAAGAAGAAGAGATAGAACTTAGACGCAGCAAACGAGCTAGGATAGAAAAATAATTTGGTCCAGATTTTCTAACCTACATGCTGGAAAGTGAACCTCAAAGCTATAAAGAAGCTATCAATTCTTCTGATGGACCATTATGGAAAGAGGCCATAAAAAGTGAAATTGATTCCATCTTGCAAAACCATACCTGCGAACTAGTGGATCTTCCTGAAGGAAGTAAACCACTAGGTTATAAATGGATTTTCAAAAGGAAAATGAAGGCGGATGAAACAATTGATAAGTACAAGGCTAGACTTGTAATTAAAGGTTACAGACAAAAAGAGGGCCTTTATTACTTTGATACGTATTCTCCAGTTACGAGAATAACCTCCATTAGATTGGTACTTGCAATTGTTGCATTGCGAAATCTTGAGGTACATCAAATGGACGTAAAAACTGTTTTTCTAAACGGAGATTTAGAAGAGGAGATTTACATGGAACAACCTGAGGGATTCTCTGCACCTGGGCAAGAGAACAAGGTTTGTAAACTGGTCAAGTCATTATATGTCTTGAAACAAACACCAAAACAATGGCATGAGAAATTTGATAATGTCATAAAAGAACGTGGATTTAAAATAAATGAATGTGATAAATGTGTCTATGTTAAAGAGACTGGAAATGACTATGTCATTTTATGTCTTTATGTAGATGACATGCTTATCATTGGAAGTAATGATAAAATAATTAAATCCACTAAAGATATGTTAAACTCGAGGTTTGACATGAAAGATATGGATTTATCTGACGTGATCCTCGGAATAAAGATTTCTAGAACTTCAAATGGACTGACACTTGATCAGTCACATTATGTGGATAAGATTCTAGGAAAATTTAGTATGGATGACACGTCATTAGCTAGAACTCCAATAGACACAAGCAAACATCTATCGAAGAATAGAGGTGAGGCTGTGTCTCAAGTTGAATACTCACGAGTCATAGGAAGTTTAATGTACTAAATGAGTTGTACATGACCAGACATTGCCTATGCAGTGAGTAAATTGAGCAGATACACGAGTAATCCAGGGCATGACCACTGGAAATGTATAGTGAGAATACTAAGGTATTTAAGATATACTCGTGATTTTGGGCTGCACTATACAAGATATCCTGTTGTTATTGAAGGATATAGCGATGCTAATTGGATATCTGATATTAAAGATTCTAAGTCTACAAGTGGATTTGTATTCACTTTAGGAGGTGCAGCAATATCATGGAAATCTTCTAAGCGACAGTTATAGCAAGGTCTACAATGGAGTCCGAGTTTATTGCTCTAGACAAGTGTGGTGAAGAAGTTTGAATGGCTTCAAATTTCTTAGAAGATATTCCAAAATGGCCTAAACCCGTACAAGAATTTGTATACATTGTGATACTAATCGCAATTGGCGGGGCACAGAGCAATATGTACAATGGTAAGTTTAGACACATACGTCGTGAGACACAATACCATCGACAACTACTCTCAATTGGTGTTATCTCTATTGACTACATGAAGTCAAAGGATAATTTAGCGAATCCGTTAACCAAAGGGTTGAATCGAGAGTTAGTTATGAAATCATTAAGAGGAATGGGACTTAATCCTCTAGAAAAATGAGTTGATACAATGGAAACCCAACCTAGCCGACCGAGATCCCAAGATCTAGGTTCAAAGGGACAACCTAGTTGTAAAAAGACTCTATGATCACTGTGGGGGAGTTATCCCTTGTCCATTCCTTAACAGTGATGCCCGCGGAGAAAAGGATAAGCAATTTGGCTTTTAATGATTATTGTGCGTCGGTAAGTCGAGCAAGGTAGTACGGGCTATCTTAAATGAGAATCACCTATGTGAGAGAAAGTGGGGCCGTCAAGAGAATTGTGTGAGGCTCAATTCTTAGAACCTCTCGAGAACCGGGCGTATGTTCGGGGCCATGAATGAACGTAACCACGAGAACTGAAGTATGTTAGGAAGAATCTTGTGTGAGGTATATCATCGTTTACACAAAAGGCAGAATAGTTCAAGGACATCGCGTCTACTGATCATCTAGTAAGATAAATATGCTTTCATACTGAGAGGTTCAAAGGGTAACACCTATCTATCCTATGCAGGATTCAACTGTTGGAATTTATCACCAAATCTTTGTATCTTAGTAATTTTCTTCATGTGGGGGATTGTTGGACAAGTTGTTGAAACAAGTTGTTGAACAAGTTGAGTCCAAGTTGAAGTAAATTACTAATTGTGACCTTTTGAATAGTAAGAGATAAATTTATTTGGCCTTTTCAATAATAAAAATCAAATATTTTATTTCATGAAAGGTCATATTTTTGCCTATAAATATGGCTTATTTTCACATATGAAGACACACAAAATATTTTTCAAGAATTTCATCTCTCTCCTAAAGCTCATGCAATTTTAATTTTTGGTGATAATTTTCAAGCATAATTTCAGTTCGCCGGAATAGGTAATCTGGTTTTCTCGTCTTGTCCTGGGAAACAGACGTCCAGGATAGGGGACGAATCTGTTTTAAGGATAGTGTATTGAACACACGATTTGAGCAATTTTTATTTTGCTTTCTTTGAAAATTTTATCGATTCGGGTTTTTCGATTCATATAAATTGTACTAGAAGAAATACTACTATTTTCCAACAATAAAGGTAGGGCACGATAGTACCCTAGTAATTATGGGTACGATCGTTCCCTGAAATTACAAGGGTGCGTTAGTGCAACACATAAAGGTAGGGCACGATAGTACCCTAGTAATTATGGGTACGATCGTGCCCTGGAGTGCGTTAGTGCAACACATAAAGGTAGGGCACGATAGTACCCTAGTAATTATGGGTACGATCGTGCCCTGGAATTACTAGGGTACGATAGTGCAACACATAAAGTTGGGCACGATAGTACCCTAGTAATTCTGGGTACGATCGTACTCAGTTAAAGTTCAACATGGCACGATAGTACCATGTTGACAACCCAATAGTGGCACGTTAAACTTTCCAGATCTAAATTTTTTTCTAGTTACGAAAATCAAGCAAATTTTCTATTTTTATACATAAATATTTGCATAAAGTACTACATTACATTGGTTCAAAATGTATCTTGAATCATTTCATGCAGCTTTAAAAATCGAAAAACTAGAGTATAATTTGTGGAAAGAAGAAAAACAGGAAGAATGAAGGAAGAAAAGATGAAAAAGCTGGTGGAAAACTTTTATTTAAACAAGAAAGAGAGAGTTGAAGGGCATAAATGACTTTTCATTGTAAAAGTGGACATAAAAGTCGTTTTTATCAAATTTGGTCAAAAAGTGTTTTCTTAAAACAAAATGGGTAAAAAGGCACATTTTCCTTTTTTAATGCTTATTTGAGGTAGCCTAGCTCTGACTGATTTTTAAATTTCAAATTCTCAATGTGGTCGAGTTTGTTGTAGTTAAAATTCTAAATTAGTTTTTTTATAGTTGTCTTATTAACAGCACAAGTCCACTAAATTTCTATAATTGTTTTGCGAGTTGGCGACTCACATTGTTTGTACGTAAATAAAGTCAAAATACATAATAACAACTAATTTTTGGATTATCCAACCAATAATTGAAATATTCAATTATATAAATGTGGATGACTTTATATGTTGCGAAGAAAATTAAGAATTAGAACTGATATGACTGAGTACAAAACTGTAGTGGTTGCTCCCAAAAACGACCTCTCCTCGCCGATCACCTTCCAAGACGAAGTCCTCCGTGAAACCCTGCGGAAGGGAGGGGGGCTCCAGCGCACTTTTCCGATGCTTAAGTCAGTGCCTTGGAAAGGAAGTAAAGGCTAGAGAGAGAAAAAAAGCAATGTAACAGTAAAGAAAATGAGATTAGGTTAGAATGAACCTGGGCTTGGGCCTTTTATACCTTAGCTAGGATTAGAGTTTCCGTAAAATTCGGGATTCCGTTACGATTTGGTGTCAGAGTCATCATTAGATTAGGATCGGATCTCATAAAAACCCTAATTTTACGCCCGTAAGACCATAGCTCCGACCTGTTTCAGGACACGTCGGTCCCTTGTATTGTGTGAAGCCCCCTTACATTTCCAAAGCATCCTCAGTACCTCATACATCTCTTGGACTCGAGCTGACCTCTTCCTCCGACGTCCGGTTAGACTACAATGGGTCAATAACAGATCGGCTTAAGCATGCAGAGCTTTAACAGATCGGCTTAACCATGTAGAGCCTTACACAGGTCAGCCTCATAACGGCCCTGCAACCACGTACTTGGGCCTTAACAGGTCGGCCCGAATATGATAAGCCTTCCACCTATTTATGGGCTCCGTAGGTCGGCCCAAGACAATCCTTAGATCAATCTCAAACCGCGGGCCTCCACATATCGGCCCAAGGTTTAATGCTTAACAGATCAACCCGATATTATGGGCCTTGCTGGATCGGTCCGGGCCGTAGGCCTGGTCAGGTCGGCCCAACATCAAATCCTCATCCAATTGGCCCAATGTCACGGACCTGTCAGGTCGGCCCAGACTGTATTTCGCCCTTATCAATTCCTCCCCCCAACTATGGATTGGTCTCCGCCTAAACCATAGTTGCTGACAGGCCGAGCTGACCTATTTTTTGGGTTCACACTTTTCACATTCCCGCCGGCTCTTGGCTTTCAAAATTCTTGCTGCCCTTTGGCCTCTCCAGTACCTGACACACGTATGTGATTGATGAGATGTCTTTTCAAATTTCTGATGCTTCGTAAACCGTAAAACGTCTCCTCGAAAATCGAGACATCTCTTTGTCTTCTATTTCCCCCTATAAAAACCCTTATTCTCCTTCATTTACCACTTTTCTCATTTCAAGATTTTTAGAGCACCTTCTCCAAGCAGACCACATTTTTCTCCGGCGGAATCTTTCAAGCTCCGGCAAATTTCGAAGATTTAGGCTCCATCCCACTTTTTCCCGGGTACCCCTTAACCAACTAGCTCCGAACTCCTTCTGTATCCTGGTCGGATTCATCATTTTGACTAGGTACTTAGAGATAGAGCCCACTCTAGAACTATTTTTCGCCATATTCCAAATAAAGAGCTCGACCACTAAGGGTCTTTTCTACATCACCTCCCGAGGTGATGCTCAATTTTTAAGCAAGTATCCTTCCTCCAACAAATTCTGGAAGGATAAATATTTCTTCATTTCTTTCCCCCGAGCTTGGGGGTTTCCTATTGCTTGGACCTGGACCCTTCCTCTCCAACGCAAACACAACCCCAGAGATCGGTCTCCCGATCTCCAAGCTCAAATAAATAAACTTACCTTGGTCAAGTATGACCTTTCTCGCCTCATAACCCCATCACTCCTGTACTACTTCGAGCTGAGCCCCATCGTGGCCCCCTTGTCTTGTGACATTGGTAATTGTCATTTTTGTAATTAATTTATTTTACTCTTACTCATTAGCTAATCTTTCTTCTTTGTGCAGATATGTTTATGGCACAGATGGTTGCCGAGCTGGACGACGAGGAGCAACCAATTGCTCCTGGCTCACTCTCCCCTTCATCCAGCGTTGCCGCCCCGAGCCTTGGAGGTCAGCCTCCTCTACTACGGCGACCCGATACGGCTGCTGTAGTGATAGCCGATCTCACAGGCCCAGGGGCTCAACCTTCTATCCGACCTCCTCCTCCAAAGAGGTCGGGTGTCAAGACTAGACAAGTGGGTCGCAAGAAGGCAAAGACCACCACTCCTCCCACTGCTGCTCTCTCTCTCTCTCTCACGCACTCTTATTCATACACCCAAGCAGACCTTTTTTCACAGGCAATTCCATCCTGAAGAAAAATGATGGAACCTTTGCCATTCAAGACGCTCCAAGGCAATCGCCGAACCTCGACTAAACCGCTTTGGAGAAGGTCAGTGATGCTGAGCTGGTGAGATCCTTCTGCTTGAACCATTCGAAAGATGAGGCACAACTAGCCGCCCTGATCTCCCGGGCTCGAGTCGATTTTGCTGATCCCTCCAATATTTCCGACCTCAATAATTCTAAGAATGAGTGCATTCGGCTGAAAGCTCGGGAGACTAAACTCCTAGAGGAGAACCGCCGATACAAGGATAGGGAGGAGGTTAATAAGGCTACCATGGCCTCTCTGGAGGCCAAGATAAAGGCTCTGGAGACTGATAATGCTGATCTCAAGACCGAGCTGAGTGATCTCCAAATCCGATGCACTGTTAATGCCGATCAAGCCCGAAATGAGGGCAGGGCATCGGTCGCCAAAGTTCCTCACCTCCCCGAAGGCTCTTCAATAGTTCGGCTATTCGGGAGAGGGTGAAGCAAGCCTTTCCGAGCTCCAGGGAATTTATCAAAGTTCTTTCTGTATCTGCCATGGAGTATTACGACTTTGCTTTTGACCAGGCTGAGCTTCAGCTCAGGGAACGCGATATCACTACCGAGCCCTTTGATCGCCGAGGTCCCAGGAAGGTCTTGCCCAACCCCAAGGGCTTCGTGTTCTTTGAAGAGGCGGAGCGTCTTAATCTTGCTCCTGTGGAGGTGTTCATAGAATCCTTATCTACTCCATTCATCCTCCACCCTGCCTCCAGCTCGGGAGGTCCTTCTCAGGTCCCTGGAGGTCAGCCAACCCCTCAGCTTCCCGAAGGCCCCTCTCAAGTTTAGGAAATCCCGGATGATGATCCTGATCTCACTCTCATAGATGATGTGACCATCTCCATGGACGACCTGAACACCGAAAATGTTCCTCCTACTACTTAGGAGTTCAGTTCTACTTTTGTAGTTTTTCATTATGCACTTGTAATTATTTTGAATGATCAATGAAGTTTCTTCGCACTTTCATTTTCTCGATCTCTTATCTAATATTTACTTTTATCATAGTTCGGTTTTGTAAAGTACAGCTCGGGCTGTATTTAGTTATTATTATTATATTTTTTTTACAAAAAAGATTGGCCCATTGTGCTCCCCGTGGCCTCAAGTATTTGGAGACTAGCTCAAGCTGAGCTCCACATACTTGTCTTCTCTCAAAGGAAGCTGGCTCGAGTTTCGCATGGCCTCGTGGCCTCAAGTATTTGGAGACTAGCTCGAGCTGAACTCCAAATACTTGTCTTCTTTCAAAGGAAGCTGGCTCGAGCCGAGCTCCTCGCATGGCCTCGTGGCCCCAAGTATTTGGAGACTAGCTTGAGCTAGTCTCCAAATACTTGAGGCCACGGGGAGCACAATGGGCCAATCTTTTTTGTAAAAAAAAATATAATAATAATAACTAAATACAGCCCGAGCTCTGGGGAGTTTTCGACCCCCGAGCTCTTCCAAATGACGCACCTCCCGCCAAAGACCTTCACTACCCGAAGTGGCCCTTCCAATTCGCATCTAGTTTTCCTTTATTCTTGCTAGCATCCGACCTTCTCAAAACCAAGTCACCGACTGGAAGGCCCTTTTCTTCACTTTCTTGTCATAGGCTGCCTTGATCCTTCCTCGTGTCCGTTCCATTTGCAAAAATGCCATCTCCATTTTCTCATTTATAGCATCCAACGCCTCTCGACAAGATCTCATTAGCATTCTCATCAAAATTCGAACTCTATGCGTTTCCATCCCGATCTCTCGCTTCGGTATCACAACATCCATACCATACACCAAGCCGAACGGAGCCTCGCGATTGCCTCCTTCGGATTAGTTCGATAAGCCCACAACACCGAGCCGAGCTCGAACCCACGCTCCCCGCTTCTCCAAATCGAGCTTTCAATCCTTGGACAAGAATTCGTTAGTCACTTCCACCGCCCATTGCCGTGGATGGGCCACCGATGTGAAGTTTTGCTTGATCTTCAATTCCTCACACCAAGCTCGGATTTTGTAAGTCCAAGCGCTACGATAATCTAGAGGGGGTAAATAGATTATCTCCATCTTTTCGATTTCGCCTCTTTTTTTTGAACCGAATGCTCAAAGACAATAATAAAGGTGCGGAATGTAAACAACACACGCGTCGATTTATAGAGGTTCAACCCACCTAGGGCCTAATCCTCTACCACCCCAAAGATATCCAGGGATGGATTTCAAAAAGAAAAAGATTTTATTAATTTACCACAAATTAATACAACACCAACTTACAACAACACCTTGAAGAGCACCACACTCTTCTTCAACACCACCTTTGAGATTACCACAATCTCACTTGAAGATTACCACAATCTCCAACGGCACCTTGTGAAGATTACCACAATCTTCAACCTTGAAGAATACCAAATTCTTCAACACCTCAACAAGAAGATTACCACAATCTTCTTACACCTAACACCTAGATCACCCAAGTGTGTTCTTACCACAAGAACACTCACAAGGATATCTTATGTTGAATGATTACCCAAATTCAAGATTACAACTCGATAATTGATAATACAATAGAGTGCAAGTGTAATCAAGAAAAGCCTAGACCTCAAGAATGTGAAAGTGAATAGCTAGGCAAATTACAACAAGAAATAAGACAATGTAAGAACAAGTGTATTCTTGAGTGTATCTTTTTGTGTTGTAGTTTTCTCTCATATATGTGTTGCTTCAATTATTCCTCTATTTATAGAAGATGTCTTGTACATGATAGGCTCCTCTTGGGGACATGAATTCTGTAAAAAATTGCAAGACAATTGAAGAAAAGAGTTGTTAGAAATCAATCCCACAATTTAGGGAAAAGTTGTCTGTTGCACAATGGTTAGAATTTTGTTGTCAAACTTCGATGCACGGTCGCGCAAGACAACTAGACGTTTGAAAATGAGAAAACACATTTACACAGGCGGCACGGTCGTCGGGGGTTCGGCCGGTCGACCCCATGCGCGCAATGGCCGAGCAAGACCAAAAAACGAGTCCGGAAGCTCTGCTTTGAAATTGCTCCCAAGCACCGGCCGACCCTGGCCGACCGGCCGACGCCTTGTCTACCACCCCGTTGACCGGTCAACCAACCTTTTTCAAAGAAATAGCTTATTCACTATTTTTCACAACTTTCGTGCACGGATGCCCTATAGGGTGACCGATTGGCCTCAAAACAAAAGTGTTGTCCAATTTTATATCGAAAATAAACTTCAAGAAATACTCCGAAAAATAGTAAAAATATTTTAGACCGATCGGGAGTATTAGGACAACATTTTAGAAACATTGTTTTGGTGTAAAAGTACATAACACAAAATCATCAAAAGTGTTGTCCAATTTATATTGAAAATAAACTTGAAGAAATACTCCGGAAAATATTAAAACCATTTTAAATCATTTAGGAGTATTTGGACAACCTTTAAAAACATTGTTTTGGTATAAAAATAAAATCATCAAAATCATGATAAAACTATTTATCAAACAATTTCTGCCCCCGCGAACTGCGTTCCATTATCTGATATCAAGATCCGAGGCATTCCATACCGACACACTATGTTTTGCCAAATATATTTCACATTTGCATCCTCATTTATCTTTAGCAAAGAGGCTCTGCCTCCACCCACTTGCTAAAATAGTCGATTGCCACAATCAAGAATTTCTCCGACCAAGCGGGAGGAAAAGGACCAACAATATCAATTCCCCACTTTGCAAAAGGACATGCCGAACTCATTGTCATGAGCTCCTCCGCCGGTCGATGTAACCATTTATCAAACAATCTCCCCTTTTTGATGATTACAAACCAAAACAATTTTAACGAGGTCGATTTTGAAAACAAAATATTTTTACCTAGGTTAAAAAGAGCTATCCGCAGAGCGACAACATTCCATGCAATGTAAACACAAGGATGTGAGTAGAGATATACAAACAAATATAGCAAAAGCTCCCCTATCAATATGCACAACAAGAGTAATGTAAAAGCAATCAACCACAAGCTAAAAGCTTAGCTTTTACATATTGATCTTAGGTTCAAGAGCTTATAAGCTCCCCTCACAACAAAACATCATTAGACAAGTATATAAGTCCATCATACATCAATTGGACTAAGTATAATGCACAACTTATGGCTTTATCAAGCCATAGCTTATAGTTTCTTTTGTTAAGCTTAACTTAGCTTTTATGAGCTAATGAGCTTATAAGTTGTTTCTCCCCTTGGAATCATCAAAAAGAATGTTAGCACGATAAACACATCATATAATCATATCAAAGTGCACAACTAAACAGATGTATCGAGCTATTTGAACAATGAAGCTTATAGGCCAAATGGGAGCGAAAAGTCGATCATACGACTTGTAGAAGCTTATGAAAAAATCATTTGATTTGTAAAAACATGATCTCTATAAATATATGAGACTTTTGAAATCGAGAGAATCATGTAGGTGATGAATTTTTCATTGAAACGTTTTATCGAACACTTGGCGGGCGTCAAAAATTTAAAAAGATATATATATATATATATATATAGCCCTTGTAAATGAAATTAAGCCAAGTTTTTCATCACCAAATGCAATTTAATAAATATCATTCATCAACAATCAATAAGCTCATCACAAAAATATATGAATTGCATCAAGAAAAATACATATAAGCCACAAACTCAAGGGTTCAACCCAATTGAGCTAAATAGAGTGAAATTCTTACGATGTAAAGACGAGCATCAATGATGATAACCGAGCTAGGTAGTCCCCAAAATATATAATTCATGCATCAAAACTCATTTGAAGTGTGAATTGTGTGTGAAATTTGCAAAGGGGACGAAAAATGAACCAAAAAGCCAAAAAATGCTTAGTCTGGAAAACAGAACCATTTTTAACCAAAAAATCTCTTAGGGCGACCGGGCATGGGCAAGAGCGACCGGTCGATGGCATGGGCGACCGGTCGGCCTTGCCCCAGTCAGCCCACTGTTTGAGTTCTGTCTCAAAATTCGAAGTTTGATCCAAAGATTCGATTTTTCGCCCCTAGGTTTTAAAAACGTGCAAAATGCAAACGTAGACCTCATACAATATACATTAAAAAATCCGCGAGTTATCCTTGAGACGGAATTAAACACATCACAAGTTTTTGTTAAAAACTCAATCCTTTTTTTTAAAAAAAAAAACATCGAATCTCAATATATTTAGTTCGATTATGACGAACCATATTTTTAATACGAATAATCGTATAATAAATACTGGACTTGTTATCCCGAAAAATAAGAACGTTTTAATACTTTGGATATACAAGTCATAAGAAGAAGTGTCTTTCAAATATTTGAAAATTTCTTTTAACGGCACTTTAATGAGATTCGTTGGGATAGTTTTTTTTTTGAAGTCGAGCAAATAGACATAAGGCATATAGAATGTCGAGTCTATTGAAATAATACAAGAAAACATACCTTTAAACCCCGGAGGTTGTTTTACATAGACTCTTACTAGAATAAAGCCATTTAGAAAATAGGATTAAACATCCATTTGGTAAAGCTTGAAATTTTCTTAAAACAAGAATGGGCAAGTAAAATGCAAATAGCTACTAAATGTGCTATGAGTGCAAATGTTACATCAAAATCAATTACCTTCTTCTTGAAAATACCTTTGAGCTACTAACCTCGCCTTAGTTCGACCAATGTTGCCTTGGTCATCGAGTTTGTTCCGGAATACCCTTTTTGTCTACTTCAATACTATCATCATAGGGCATCCAATTTGTCTAAGGTGTTCACAATAGAACATATACATCCAAATATTTTGAGGTAACCAATATTTGGAGTACTTCATTTCTCATCTACACAACTTAACAAACTCATTAACGGCATCGCTTATATAATCAAGAATAAAAATAGCCCAAGTGTAAAAATATGTCTCAATCATCAATAACAAAATATCTTGCAAAAGAGCATAGTTGTAAGAGACATTATATATATAGACCATGAAGCAAGAAACACATACTATGCATTTACAAGATCATCAAGAGTCTAATAAATCATGCAAGTTCAAATAAGCTTAATAAAGCTACAAAAGGTCTCTTTTGAAATTTGAAAATCCGATAACATATAATTGAGACCTCATTTAAAACAAGTATTTGAACAAAAGTTGACAAAGCAAATATGTGCAATCAAATATCGAATAGTGCCTCTCAAAAAATCTAAAAATCCTCTTAATGACACTTGTATGAAATACTATGAAAAACAAGCACATATGCACATGGCAATACATATATCGAGTCTATAAGAGTAAGAATAACACAAGTAAACGTACCTCGATAATTTATGTCTTTCTTGACAAATAATGACATATATGGCCATTTGTGAAAATATGTAAATCCTACATACTTCTTAAAACAAATCTAGCACAAATCATAATGATAAAAGTGTAGGCTAAAAGATATCACAAGTAAGCTCATGCCATAAAAATCCATAAGAGATGATAATACACTTTAGCCTACAAAAATGCACAAGAGTTTTAAAAACATCATATAAGGTCTTCTTTTTTTAAAAATTTTAAAAATACAAATAAGTTTTGAAGACCTTAATTTAAAATTTAAATACATGAAAACTCATTTTGCAAGTAGGACACAAATAAAAACATGCATAATAGACAAATAAAATACATATTTAAATAGGGAGATACGGGTTACCAATTACGCCATTTCCATGGGTTGTGTCGTTCCCATTGTTGATGATATCTTCCCCTTGAGAAGTCACTTTGTTGATGATGACTTCTTTGATTACTCCATTTCAAGGTTTGTTGCCTTCCCATTGTAGATAGTCTCTTCTTCTTTGAAAATCATCTTGTTGATGATGTCTTTGCCATTTCAAGGATTGTGTTCTTCCCATTTTTGATTATATCCTCTTCTTGGAAATTGGCTTTGTGAAAATAGTTTATCCTTCTTTGATCAAATGAAACGGTCATTTGATGCCTTCTTGGAGGTATAAATTTTCTTCGATCATTATTTCGCCGGGTACCTAATAACACATTATTTTGTGGTACCCTTATGTGTTTGGGTCCTTTAGGATTAGTCTTGAGACTTTTAGGTCTCCAACAATAATTAGAGCTATTTCTAGCCCGGCAAGTAAGATTTACCGTATGACCCTTTTTACCGCAATAAAAGCATGTAATAATTCTAGGAGCATAATGACCAATGTGCATAGTGACTTGATCCTTTTTCATATGATTAACAACATTAGGCTTATGATCAAGTCCTTTATCACAATTATGAACATCAACAATTTTGGACATTTTATTGGTACTCAAGTTTGATTTTAATATATCCTTTTTCATGCAATCAATATTCTCAACAAGAGTACTATTTTCTTTCTCAAGATTTCTCACTTTATCAAGTGTGGTGGTGTGAGCACATGATAGTGATTCATAGGAAGTAAATAAACCATCCTTATCATTTTTCAAAATGATGAATTCCTTTTTCAAATTTTTGTATTTAACAAGTAAGTCTTGGAATTCATTTTGTAATTCATCAAAATCATTTTGTAAATCATTATAATCATTTTGAATGACAATATCATAAAAAGTAGAGGGTTTAAGACATACCTCATTTTCTTCTTCGATACCCATAAAACAATATTCAAAACTTCTTCGTGGTGGAAGTTGTAAGAGGTTTGTTCCTTAAATTTGAACTTGTATCCCTTTGAGAAGTAGATGCTTTTATTTGACTCCTTTCATTTGAAAATACTCCATAGATGGCTTCTAATTTTTGCCATACTTCATGTGCCGACTTTATTCCTACAATATGTTCATATTCTAAATTAGTAAATGAACAATACAAAAATATTGAGAGCTTTACCGTTTAAGGAGATGATTTTCTTCTCTTCATCATTGAGCTTTTTGAAGCCTTTTGAGGTGTGTGGTGTATCTTTCATCGGAATGGATTCTCCATTAATGACGGTGTTCCAAATGTCGAACCCGCAACATTGTAAGTAGCATTCCATTCTTTCTTTCCAAAAATAAAATTTTTGGAACCAAATAGTGGTGGCTTGGTGGTGGAGGTGTCGGAAAGATGAGCTTCGTCAGTAGCCGACGACGTTTCTCTTCACTCGCGATGTGAAACGAGCTTGCCAAAGAGTTTGGCTCGATACCACTTGTAAGTCCAAGCTCACGATAATCTAGAGGGGGTGAATAGATTATCTCCATCTTTTCGATTTCGCCCTCTTTTTCGAACCGAATGCTCAAAGACAATAATAAAGGTGCGGAATGTAAACAACACACGTCGATTTATAGAGGTTCAACCCACCTAGGGCCTAATCCTCTACCACCCCAGTATATCCGGGATGGATTTCAAAAAGAAAAAAAGATTTTATTAATTTACCACAAATTAATACAACACCAACTTAAAACAACACCTTGAAGAGCACCACACTCTTCTTCAACACCACCTTTGAGATTACCACAATCTCACTTGAAGATTACCACAATCTCCAACGGCACCTTGTGAAGATTACCACAATCTTCAACCTTGAAGAATACCAAATTCTTCAACACCTCAACAAGAAGATTACCACAATCTTCTTACACCTAATACCTAGATCACCCAAGTGTGTTCTTACCATAAGAACACTCACAAGGATATCTTGTGTTGAATGATTACCCAAATTTAAGATTACAACTCGATAATTGATAATACAATAGAGTGCAAGTGTAATCAAGAAAAGCCTAGACCTCAAGAATGTGAAAGTGAATAGCTAGGCAAATTACAACAAGAAATAAGACAATGTAAGAACAAGTGTATTCTTGAGTGTATCTTGTTGTGTTGTAGTTTTCTCTCATATATGTGTTGCTTCAATTCTTCCTCTATTTATAGAAGATGTCTTGTACATGATAGGCTCCTCTTGGGGACATGAATTCTGTAAAAAATTGCAAGACAATTGAAGAAAAGAGTGTTAGAAATCAATCCCACAATTTAGGGAAAAGTCATCTGTCACAGACAAATGATTAAATTTTTTTGTCAAACTTGAGCGGCACGGTCGCGCACAAATAGACGTTTGAAAATGAGAAAACACATTTACAGGCGGCGGTCGGCCGACGGAGTTCGACCGGTCGACCCCATACGCGGGCCGAGCAAGACCAAAAACGAGTCCGGAAGCTGTTTTAAATTGCTCCAGGCACGGTCGACCCCGGTCGGCCGATCGACGGTCGACCATTGTTGCCAATCAACCCTTTTTCAACAAATAGCTTATTCACTATTTTTCACAACTTTCAGTCACGGGATGCCCTATAGGGTGACCGATTGGCCTCAAAACAAAAGTGTTGTCCAATTTTATATCGAAAATAAACTTCAAGAAATACTCCAAAAAATAGTAAAAATATTTTAGACCGATCGGGAGTATTAGGACAACATTTTAGAAACATTGTTTTGGTGTAAAAGTACATAACACAAAATCATCAAAAGTGTTGTCCAATTTATATTGAAAATAAACTTGAAGAAATACTCCGGAAAATATTAAAACCATTTTAAATCATTTAGGAGTATTTGGACAACCTTTAAAACATTGTTTTGGTATAAAAATAAAATCATCAAAATCATGATAAAACCATTTATCAAACAATTTTCGCTTCGCATGAATGCGTTCCATTATCTCGATATCAAGATCCGAGGCATTCCATACCGACACACTATGTTTTGCCAAATATATTTCGTCATCTTTGCATCCTCATTTATCTTAGCAAAGAGGCTCGCCTCCACCCACTTGCTAAAATAGTCGATTGCCACAATCAAGAATTTCCTCTGACCTGAAGCCGGAGGAAAAGGACCAACAATATCAATTCCCCACTTTGCAAAAGGACATGCCGAACTCATTGTCATGAGCTCCTCCGCCGGTCGATGTAACCATTTATCAAACAATCTCCCCCTTTTTGATGATTACAAACCAAAACAATTTTAACGAGGTCGATTTTGAAAACAAAATATTTTTACCGGTTAAAAAGAGCTATCCGTTGTGAGCGACAACATTCCATGCAATGTAAACACAAGGATGTGAGTAGAGATATACAAACAAATATAGCAAAAGCTCCCCCTATCAATATGCACAACAAGAGTAATGTAAAAGCAATCAACCACAAGCTAAAAGCTTAGCTTTTACATATTGATCTTAGGTTCAAGAGCTTATAAGCTCTCCCTGTCAACAAAACATCATTAGACAAGTATATAAGTCCATCATACATCAATTGGACTAAGTATAATGCACAACTTATGGCTTTATCAAGCCATAGCTTATAGTTTCTTTTGTTAAGCTTAACTTAGCTTTTATGAGCTAATGAGCTTATAAGTTGTTTCTCCCCCTTTGGAATCATCAAAAAGAATGTTAGCACGATAAAAACATCATATAATCATATCAAAGTGCACAACTAAACAGATGTATCGAGCTATTTGAACAATGAAGCTTATAGGCCAAATGGGAGCGAAAAGTCGATCATACGACTTGTAGAAGCTTATGAAAAAATCATTTGATTTGTAAAAACACGATCTCTATAAATATATGAGACTTTTGAAATCGAGAGAATCATGTAGGTGATGAATTTTTCATTGAAACGTTTTATCGAACACTTGGCGGGCGTCAAAAATTTAAAAAGATATATATATATATATAGCCCTTGTAAATGAAATTAAGCCAAGTTTTTCATCACCAAATGCAATTTAATAAATATCATTCATCAACAATCAATAAGCTCATCACAAAAATATATGAATTGCATCAAGAAAAATACATATAAGCCACAAACTCAAGGGTTCAACCCAATTGAGCTAAATAGAGTGAAATTCTTACGATGTAAAGACGAGCATCAATGATGATAACCGAGCTAGGTAGTCCCCAAAATATATAATTCATGCATCAAAACTCATTTGAAGTGTGAATTGTGTGTGAAATTTGCAAAGGGGACGAAAAATGAACCAAAAAGCCAAAAAATGCTTAGTCTGGAAAACAGAACCATTTTTAACCAAAAAATCTCTTAGGGCGACCGGTCATGGGCAAGAGCGACCGGTCGACGGCATGGGCGACCGGTCGGCCTTGCCCCAGTCAGCCCACTGTTTGAGTTCTGTCTCAAAATTCGAAGTTTGATCCAAAGATCCGATTTTTCGCCCCTAGGTTTTAAAAACGTGCAAAATGCAAACGTAGACCTCATACAATATACATTAAAAAATCCGCGAGTTATCCTTGAGACGGAATTAAACACATCACAAGTTTTTGTTAAAAACTCAATCCTTTTTTTTAAAAAAAAACATCGAATCTCAATATATTTAGTTCGATTATGACGAACCATATTTTTAATACGAATAATCGTATAATAAATACTGGACTTGTTATCCCAAAAAATAAGAACGTTTTAATACTTTGGATATACAAGTCATAAGAAGAAGTGTCTTTCAAATATTTGAAAATTTCTTTTAACGGCACTTTAATGAGATTCGTTGGGATAGTTTTTTTTTTTGAAGTCGAGCAAATAGACATAAGGCATATAGAATGTCGAGTCTATTGAAATAATACAAGAAAACATACCTCGAATTTGTTTGTCAATCGGTATGTCTTTCTCAACCTTTGTTAATCTCTACATTGGTAGCCATAGAGGTTGAGTTGATTCTTCCTTCTTCAATGCCTAATATCTTCAAAGATATTTTTGTATATTTTGATTGTGAATTTATAACCACTTTCTTGGCATTGATTAATTTGAAGTCCAATGAAGAAATATGAGCTCCCCCATCATGTGATACCATGCTCATCTCAAGTTCACCTACATCAACTTAGAAGAATCTCTTGCACAAAATATTCATTAGTAACACCAAAAATGTTCTCATAAATATGCACAAGCAAACAATCTTGCCATTTTTCAAAAAAAACAAGGAGAGTAGTATCAACTTTACCTTTTGTAAAATCATTTAGCAAAAATAGCTAAGTCTATCATACCATACATGGGGTATTTGTTTGAAACCATACAAGGCCTTTTATAAAGATCATTTGGCCTAGAAAAATTTAAACCCCGGAGGTTGTTTTACATAGACTCTTACTAGAATAAAGCCATTTAGAAAATAGGATTAAACATCCATTTGGTAAAGCTTGAAATTTTCTTAAAACAAGAATGGGCAAGTAAAATGCAAATAGCTACTAAATGTGCTATGAGTGCAAATGTTACATCAAAATCAATTACCTTCTTCTTGAAAATACCTTTGAGCTACTAACCTCGCCTTAGTTCGACCAATGTTGCCTTGGTCATCGAGTTTGTTCCGGAATACCCTTTTTGTCTACTTCAATACTATCATCATAGGGCATCCAATTTGTCTAAGGTGTTCACAATAGAACATATACATCCAAATATTTTGAGGTAACCAATATTTGGAGTACTTCATTTCTCATCTACACAACTTAACAAACTCATTAACGGCATCGCTTATATAATCAAGAATAAAAATAGCCCAAGTGTAAAAATATGTCTCAATCATCAATAACAAAATATCTTGCAAAAAGAGCATAGTTGTAAGAGACATTATATATATAGACCATGAAGCAAGAAACACATACTATGCATTTACAAGATCATCAAGAGTCTAATAAATCATGCAAGTTCAAATAAGCTTAATAAAGCTACAAAAGGTCTCTTTTGAAATTTGAAAATCCGATAACATATAATTGAGACCTCATTTAAAACAAGTATTTGAACAAAAGTTGACAAAGCAAATATGTGCAATCAAATATCGAATAGTGCCTCTCAAAAATCTAAAAATCCTCTTAATGACACTTGTATGAAATACTATGAAAAACAAGCACATATGCACATGGCAATACATATATCGAGTCTATAAGAGTAAGAATAACACAAGTAAACGTACCTCGATAATTTATGCCTTTCTTGACAAATAATGACATATATGGCCATTTGTGAAAATATGTAAATCCTACATACTTCTTAAAACAAATCTAGCACAAATCATAATGATAAAAGTGTAGGCTAAAAGATATCACAAGTAAGCTCATGCCATAAAAATCCATAAGAGATGATAATACACTTTAGCCTACAAAAATGCACAAGAGTTTTAAAAACATCATATAAGGTCTTCTTTTTAAAAAATTTTAAAAATACAAATAAGTTTTGAAGACCTTAATTTAAAATTTAAATACATGAAAACTCATTTTGCAAGTAGGACACAAATAAAAACATGCATAATAGACAAATAAAATACATATTTAAATAGGGAGATACGGGTTACCAATTACGCCATTTCCATGGGTTGTGTCGTTCCCATTGTTGATGATATCTTCCCCTTGAGAAGTCACTTTGTTGATGATGACTTCTTTGATTACTCCATTTCCAAGGTTTGTTGCCTTCCCATTGTAGATAGTCTCTTCTTCTTTGAAAATCATCTTGTTGATGATGTCTTTGCCATTTCCAAGGATTGTGTTCTTCCCATTTTTGATTATATCCTCTTCTTGGAAATTGGCTTTGTGAAAATAGTTTATCCTTCTTTGATCAAATGAAACGGTCATTTGATGCCTTCTTGGAGGTATAAATTTTCTTCGATCATTATTTCGCCGGGTACCTAATAACACATTATTTTGTGGTACCCTTATGTGTTTGGGTCCTTTAGGATTAGTCTTGAGACTTTTAGGTCTCCAACAATAATTAGAGCTATTTCTAGCCCGGCAAGTATTTACCGTATGACCCTTTTTACCGCAATAAAAGCATGTAATAATTCTAGGAGCATAATGACCAATGTGCATAGTGACTTGATCCTTTTTCATATGATTAACAACATTAGGCTTATGATCAAGTCCTTTATCACAATTATGAACATCAACAATTTTGGACATTTTATTGGTACTCAAGTTTGATTTTAATATATCCTTTTTCATGCAATCAATATTCTCAACAAGAGTACTATTTTCTTTCTCAAGATTTCTCACTTTATCAAGTGTGGTGGTGTGAGCACATGATAGTGATTCATAGGAAGTAAATAAACCATCCTTATCATTTTTCAAAATGATGAATTCCTTTTTCAAATTTTTGTATTTAACAAGTAAGTCTTGGAATTCATTTTGTAATTCATCAAAATCATTTTGTAAATCATTATAATCATTTTGAATGACAATATCATAAAAAGTAGAGGGTTTAAGACATACCTCATTTTCTTCTTCGATACCCATAAAACAATATTCAGCTTCTTCGTAATTGGAAGTTGTAAGAGGTTTGTTCCTTAGATTTGAACTTGTATCCCTTTGAGAAGTAGATGCTTTTATTTGACTCCTTTCATTTGAAAATACTCCATAGATGGCTTCTAATTTTTGCCATACTTCATGTGCCGACTTTATTCCTACAATATGTTCATATTCTAAATTAGTAAATGAACAATACAAAATATTGAGAGCTTTACCGTTTAAGGAGATGATTTTCTTCTCTTCATCATTGAGCTTTTTGAAGCCTTTTGAGGTGTGTGGTGTATCTTTCATCGGAATGGATTCTCCATTAATGACGGTGTTCCAAATGTCGAACCCGCAACATTGTAAGTAGCATTCCATTCTTTCTTTCCAAAAAATAAAATTTTTGGAACCAAATAGTGGTGGCTTGGTGGTGGAGGTGCGGAAAGATGAGCTTCGTTCAGAGCCGACGACCGTTTTTCTCTTCACTCGCGATGTGAAACGAGCTTGCCAAAGAGTTTGGCTCGATACCACTTGTAAGTCCAAGCGGCTACGATAATCTAGAGGGGTGAATAGATTATCTCCATCTTTTCGATTTCGCCCCTCTTTTTCGAACCGAATGCTCAAAGACAATAATAAAGGTGCGGAATGTAAACAACACACGTCGATTTATAAAGGTTCAACCCACCTAGGGCCTAATCCTCTACCACCCCAAAGATATCAGGGATGGATTTCAAAAAGAAAAAAGATTTTATTAATTTACCACAAATTAATACAACACCAACTTAAAAACAACACCTTGAAGAGCACCACACTCTTCTTCAACACCACCTTTGAGATTACCACAATCTCACTTGAAGATTACCACAATCTCCAACGGCACCTTGTGAAGATTACCACAATCTTCAACCTGAAGAATACCAAATTCTTCAACACCTCAACAAGAAGATTACCACAATCTTCTTACACCTAATACCTAGATCACCCAAGTGTGTTCTTACCACAAGAACACTCACAAGGATATCTTGTGTTGAATGATTACCCAAATTCAAGATTACAACTCGATAATTGATAATACAATAGAGTGCAAGTGTAATCAAGAAAAGCCTAGACCTCAAGAATGTGAAAGTGAATAGCTAGGCAAATTACAACAAGAAATAAGACAAATGTAAGAACAAGTGTATTCTTGAGTGTATCTTGTTGTGTTGTAGTTTTCTCTCATATATGTGTTGCTTCAATTCTTCCTCTATTTATAGAAGATGTCTTTTACATGATAGGCTCCTCTTGGGGACATGAATTCTGTAAAAATTGCAAGACAATTGAAGAAAAGAGTCGTTAGAAATCAATCCCACAATTTAGGGAAAAGGCACTGCACAACGGTTAGAATTTTGTTGTCAAACTTGAGTATGACGGTCAAGACAAATAGACGTTTGAAAATGAGAAAACACATTTACACAGGGCGACCGGTCGACGGGGGGTTCGACCGGTCGACCCCATGCGCAGCCGGTCGAGCAAGACCAAAAAACGAGTCCAGGAAGCTCTGTTTCAGAAATTGCTCCCGTGCACGGTCGACCCCTGGCCGACTGCCGACCACACCGGTCTACCACCCCGTTGACCGGTCAACCAGCCTTTTTCAAAGAAATAGCTTATTCACTATTTTTCACAACTTTCAGGTACGGGATGCCCTATAGGGTGACCGATTGGCCTCAAAACAAAAGTGTTGTCCAATTTTATATCGAAAATAAACTTCAAGAAATACTCCGAAAAATAGTAAAAATATTTTAGACCGATCGGGAGTATTAGGACAACATTTTAGAAACATTGTTTTGGTGTAAAAGTACATAACACAAAATCATCAAAAGTGTTGTCCAATTTATATTGAAAATAAACTTGAAGAAATACTCCGAAAAATATTAAAACCATTTTAAATCATTTAGGAGTATTTGGACAACCTTTAAAAACATTGTTTTGGTATAAAAATAAAATCATCAAAATTATGATAAAACCATTTATCAAACAATTTCTGCCCCCGCGAACTGCGTTCCATTATCTGATATCAAGATCCGAGGCATTCCATACCGACATACTATGTTTTGCCAAATATATTTCGTCACTGCATCCTCATTTATCTTAGCAAGAGGCTCTGCCTCCACCCACTTGCTAAAATAGTCGATTGCCACAATCAAGAATTTCCTCTGACCTGAAGCCGGAGGAAAAGGACCAACAATATCAATTCCCCACTTTGCAAAAGGACATGCCGAACTCATTGTCATGAGCTCCTCCGCCGGTCGATGTAACCATTTATCAAACAATCTCCCCCTTTTTGATGATTACAAACCAAAACAATTTTAACGAGGTCGATTTTGAAAACAAAATATTTTTACCGGTTAAAAAGAGCTATCCGTTGTGAGCGACAACATTCCATGCAATGTAAACACAAGGATGTGAGTAGAGATATACAAACAAATATAGCAAAAGCTCCCCCTATCAATATGCACAACAAGAGTAATGTAAAAGCAATCAACCACAAGCTAAAAGCTTAGCTTTTACATATTGATCTTAGGTTCAAGAGCTTATAAGCTCTCCCTGTCAACAAAACATCATTAGACAAGTATATAAGTCCATCATACATCAATTGGACTAAGTATAATGCACAACTTATGGCTTTATCAAGCCATAGCTTATAGTTTCTTTTGTTAAGCTTAACTTAGCTTTTATGAGCTAATGAGCTTATAAGTTGTTTCTCCCCCTTTGGAATCATCAAAAAGAATGTTAGCACGATAAAAACATCATATAATCATATCAAAGTGCACAACTAAACAGATGTATCGAGCTATTTGAACAATGAAGCTTATAGGCCAAATGGGAGCGAAAAGTCGATCATACGACTTGTAGAAGCTTATGAAAAAATCATTTGATTTGTAAAAACACGATCTCTATAAATATATGAGACTTTTGAAATCGAGAGAATCATGTAGGTGATGAATTTTTCATTGAAACGTTTTATCGAACACTTGGCGGGCGTCAAAAATTTAAAAAGATATATATATATATAGCCCTTGTAAATGAAATTAAGCCAAGTTTTTCATCACCAAATGCAATTTAATAAATATCATTCATCAACAATCAATAAGCTCATCACAAAAATATATGAATTGCATCAAGAAAAATACATATAAGCCACAAACTCAAGGGTTCAACCCAATTGAGCTAAATAGAGTGAAATTCTTACGATGTAAAGACGAGCATCAATGATGATAACCGAGCTAGGTAGTCCCCAAAATATATAATTCATGCATCAAAACTCATTTGAAGTGTGAATTGTGTGTGAAATTTGCAAAGGGGACGAAAAATGAACCAAAAAGCCAAAAAATGCTTAGTCTGGAAAACAGAACCATTTTTAACCAAAAAATCTCTTAGGGCGACCGGTCATGGGCAAGAGCGGACGGTCGACGGCATGGGCGCGACCGGTCGGCCTTGCCCAGATCAGCCCAATTTGTTTGAGTTCGTCTCAAAATTCAAGTTTGATCCAAAGATCCGATTTTTCGCCCCAGGTTTTAAAAACGTGCAAAATGCAAACGTAGACCCTCATACAATATACATTAAAAAATCCGCGAGTTATCCTTGAGACGGAATTAAACACATCACAAGTTTTTGTTAAAAACTCAATCCTTTTTTAAAAAAACATCGAATCTCAATATATTTAGTTCGATTATGACGAACCATATTTTTAATACGAATAATCGTATAATAAATCTTTGGACTTGTTATCCCAAAAAATAAGAACGTTTTAATACTTTGGATATACAAGTCATAAGAAGAAGTGTCTTTCAAATATTTGAAAATTTCTTTTAACGGCACTTTATTGAGATTCGTTGGGATAGTTTTTTTTTTTTTTTTTTTTTTTTTGAAGTCGAGCAAATAGACATAAGGCATATAGAATGTCGAGTCTATTGAAATAATACAAGAAAACATACCTCGAATTTGTTTGTCAATCGGTATGTCTTTCTCAACCTTTGTTAATCTCTACATTGGTAGCCATAGAGGTTGAGTTGATTCTTTCTTCTTCAATGCCTAATATCTTCAAAGATATTTTTGTATATTTTGATTGTGAATTTATAACCACTTTCTTGGCATTGATTAATTTGAAGTCCAATGAAGAAATATGAGCTCCCCATCATGTGATACCATGCTCATCTCAAGTTCACCTACATCAACTTAGAAGAATCTCTTGCACAAAATATTCATTAGTAACACCAAAAATGTTCTCATAAATATGCACAAGCAAACAATCTTGCCATTTTTCAAAAAAAACAAGGAGAGTAGTATCAACTTTACCTTTTGTAAAATCATTTAGCAAAAATAGCTAAGTCTATCATACCATACATGGGGTATTTGTTTGAAACCATACAAGGCCTTTTATAAAGATCATTTGGCCTAGAAAAATTTAAACCCCGGAGGTTGTTTTACATAGACTCTTACTAGAATAAAGCCATTTAGAAAATAGGATTAAACATCCATTTGGTAAAGCTTGAAATTTTCTTAAAACAAGAATGGGCAAGTAAAATGCAAATAGCTACTAAATGTGCTATGAGTGCAAATGTTACATCAAAATCAATTACCTTCTTCTTGAAAATACCTTTGAGCTACTAACCTCGCCTTAGTTCGACCAATGTTGCCTTGGTCATCGAGTTTGTTCCGGAATACCCTTTTTGTCTACTTCAATACTATCATCATAGGGCATCCAATTTGTCTAAGGTGTTCACAATAGAACATATACATCCAAATATTTTGAGGTAACCAATATTTGGAGTACTTCATTTCTCATCTACACAACTTAACAAACTCATTAACGGCATCGCTTATATAATCAAGAATAAAAATAGCCCAAGTGTAAAAATATGTCTCAATCATCAATAACAAAATATCTTGCAAAAGAGCATAGTTGTAAGAGACATTATATATATAGACCATGAAGCAAGAAACACATACTATGCATTTACAAGATCATCAAGAGTCTAATAAATCATGCAAGTTCAAATAAGCTTAATAAAGCTACAAAAGGTCTCTTTTGAAATTTGAAAATCCGATAACATATAATTGAGACCTCATTTAAAACAAGTATTTGAACAAAAGTTGACAAAGCAAATATGTGCAATCAAATATCGAATAGTGCCTCTCAAAAAATCTAAAAATCCTCTTAATGACACTTGTATGAAATACTATGAAAAACAAGCACATATGCACATGGCAATACATATATCGAGTCTATAAGAGTAAGAATAACACAAGTAAACGTACCTCGATAATTTATGCCTTTCTTGACAAATAATGACATATATGGCCATTTGTGAAAATATGTAAATCCTACATACTTCTTAAAACAAATCTAGCACAAATCATAATGATAAAAGTGTAGGCTAAAAGATATCACAAGTAAGCTCATGCCATAAAAATCCATAAGAGATGATAATACACTTTAGCCTACAAAAATGCACAAGAGTTTTAAAAACATCATATAAGGTCTTCTTTTTAAAAAATTTTAAAAATACAAATAAGTTTTGAAGACCTTAATTTAAAATTTAAATACATGAAAACTCATTTTGCAAGTAGGACACAAATAAAAACATGCATAATAGACAAATAAAATACATATTTAAATAGGGAGATACGGGTTACCAATTACGCCATTTCCATGGGTTGTGTCGTTCCCATTGTTGATGATATCTTCCCCTTGAGAAGTCACTTTGTTGATGATGACTTCTTTGATTACTCCATTTCCAAGGTTTGTTGCCTTCCCATTGTAGATAGTCTCTTCTTCTTTGAAAATCATCTTGTTGATGATGTCTTTGCCATTTCAAGGATTGTGTTCTTCCCATTTTTGATTATATCCTCTTCTTGGAAATTGGCTTTGTGAAAATAGTTTATCCTTCTTTGATCAAATGAAACGGTCATTTGATGCCTTCTTGGAGGTATAAATTTTCTTCGATCATTATTTCACGGGTACCTAATAACACATTATTTTGTGGTACCCTTATGTGTTTGGGTCCTTTAGGATTAGTCTTGAGACTTTTAGGTCTCCAACAATAATTAGAGCTATTTCTAGCCCGGCAAGTATTTACCGTATGACCCTTTTTACCGCAATAAAAGCATGTAATAATTCTAGAGCATAATGACCAATGTGCATAGTGACTTGATCCTTTTTCATATGATTAACAACATTAGGCTTATGATCAAGTCCTTTATCACAATTATGAACATCAACAATTTTGGACATTTTATTGGTACTCAAGTTTGATTTTAATATATCCTTTTTCATGCAATCAATATTCTCAACAAGAGTACTATTTTCTTTCTCAAGATTTCTCACTTTATCAAGTGTGGTGGTGTGAGCACATGATAGTGATTCATAGGAAGTAAATAAACCATCCTTATCATTTTTCAAAATGATGAATTCCTTTTTCAAATTTTTGTATTTAACAAGTAAGTCTTGGAATTCATTTTGTAATTCATCAAAATCATTTTGTAAATCATTATAATCATTTTGAATGACAATATCATAAAAAGTAGAGGGTTTAAGACATACCTCATTTTCTTCGATACCCATAAAACAATATTCAGAACCTTCTTCGTAATTGGAAGTTGTAAGAGGTTTGTTCCTTAGATTTGAACTTGTATCCCTTTGAGAAGTAGATGCTTTTATTTGACTCCTTTCATTTGAAAATACTCCATAGATGGCTTCTAATTTTTGTCATACTTCATGTGCCGACTTTATTCCTACAATATGTTCATATTCTAAATTAGTAAATGAACAATACAAAATATTGAGAGCTTTACCGTTTAAGGAGATGATTTTCTTCTCTTCATCATTGAGCTTTTTGAAGCCTTTTGAGGTGTGTGGTGTATCTTTCATCGGAATGGATTCTCCATTAATGACGGTGTTCCAAATGTCGAACCCGCAACATTGTAAGTAGCATTCCATTCTTTCTTTCCAAAAAATAAAATTTTTGGAACCAAATAGTGGTGGCTTGGTGGTGGAGGTGCCGGAAAGATGAGCTTCGTTCGTAGCCGACGACCGTTTCTCTTCACTCGCGATGTGAAACGAGCTTGCCAAAGAGTTTGGCTCTGATACCACTTATAAGTCCAAGCGGCTACGATAATCTAGAGGGGGTGAATAGATTATCTCCATCTTTTCGATTTCGCCCTCTTTTTCGAACCGAATGCTCAAAGACAATAATAAAGGTGCGGAATGTAAACAACACACGTCGATTTATAAAGGTTCAACCCACCTAGGGCCTAATCCTCTACCACCCCAGTATATCCGGGATGGATTTCAAAAAGAAAAAAAGATTTTATTAATTTACCACAAATTAATACAACACCAACTTAAAACAACACCTTGAAGAGCACCACACTCTTCTTCAACACCACCTTTGAGATTACCACAATCTCATTTGAAGATTACCACAATCTCCAACGGCACCTTGTGAAGATTACCACAATCTTCAACCTTGAAGAATACCAAATTCTTCAACACCTCAACAAGAAGATTACCACAATCTTCTTACACCTAATACCTAGATCACCCAAGTGTGTTCTTACCACAAGAACACTCACAAGGATATCTTGTGTTGAATGATTACCCAAATTCAAGATTACAACTCGATAATTGATAATACAATAGAGTGCAAGTGTAATCAAGAAAAGCCTAGACCTCAAGAATGTGAAAGTGAATAGCTAGGCAAATTACAACAAGAAATAAGACAATGTAAGAACAAGTGTATTCTTGAGTGTATCTTGTTGTGTTGTAGTTTTCTCTCATATATGTGTTGCTTCAATTCTTCCTCTATTTATAGAAGATGTCTTTTACATGATAGGCTCCTCTTGGGGACATGAATTCTGTAAAAAATTGCAAGACAATTGAAGAAAAGAGCTGTTAGAAATCAATCCCACAATTTAGGGAAAAGTTGTCTCCGCACAACGGTTAGAATTTTGTTGTCAAACTTGGCGCTGAGTCGCGCACAAATAGACGTTTGAAAATGAGAAAACACATTTACACAGGCGGCCGGTCGACGGGGGTTCGGACCGGTCGACCCCATGCGCAATGGCCGAGCAAGACCAAAAAACGAGTCCAGAAGCTCGTTTAAATTGCTCCCAGGCACCGGTCGACCCCCGGTCGACCGGTCGACCACACCGGTCTACCACCCTGTTGACCGGTCAACCAGCCTTTTTCAGCAAATAGCTTATTCACTATTTTTCACAACTTTCAGGTACGGGATGCCCTATAGGGTGACCGATTGGCCTCAAAACAAAAGTGTTGTCCAATTTTATATCGAAAATAAACTTCAAGAAATACTCCGAAAAATAGTAAAAATATTTTAGACCGATCGGGAGTATTAGGACAACATTTTAGAAACATTGTTTTGGTGTAAAAGTACATAACACAAAATCATCAAAAGTGTTGTCCAATTTATATTGAAAATAAACTTGAAGAAATACTCCGAAAAATATTAAAACCATTTTAAATCATTTAGGAGTATTTGGACAACCTTTAAAAACATTGTTTTGGTATAAAAATAAAATCATCAAAATTATGATAAAACCATTTATCAAACAATTTCTTCATGAATCTGCGTTCCATTATCTGATATCAAGATCCGAGGCATTCCATACCGACATACTATGTTTTGCCAAATATATTTCGTCACTGCATCCTCATTTATCTTAGCAAGAGGCTCTGCCTCCACCCACTTGCTAAAATAGTCGATTGCCACAATCAAGAATTTCTCCGACTGGCCGGAGGAAAAGGACCAACAATATCAATTCCCCACTTTGCAAAAGGACATGCCGAACTCATTGTCATGAGCTCCTCCGCCGGTCGATGTACCAAAGGTGCATGGATCTGACATTTTTCACATGCTCTCACCAACTTTTCTGCCTCCCCCTTCAGGTAAGGCCAAAAATACCCCGCTTTAAGGACTTTCTTCATCAAAATCCTTGCTCCCATGTGATTCGCAACAACCTTCATGCATCTCTCTCAAAGACATACACTCTCTTCTCCACTCAAACACCTCAAGAAATTCATAGAGAAGCCTCTCTTATATAACTTGTCCCCGATAATGCAAAAAAAACGTGTCGCCCGAATTTTCAGCCGAGCCGCTTCACGCCTTCCTGTTGGTAAGACCCCTTCTTTTAAATAAGCTATGATAGCCAACCTCCAATCCTCTTTCTCCTCAATCTCTCCGACCTCCAACCCCAGCACAATTTCTTTTGCCATCAAAAGAGTGATTTGTTTAGCTTGATTTTCCAAGGCCGAACTGGCCATCTTTGCTAGAAAATCTGCCCGACCATTCTCTTCCCTCTCTTCATCCATTCTCTAAAGCTCGGTATGCTTCAACATACCTCTTCATCCTCTCTTCCCTAATCTCGAATTCTCCCATAACTTGCTTATGGACGAGCTGAGAATCCATGTAAACAACCATCCTAACAGCCCCCATCTTGATGGCCATTTGCATCCCTCTGATGAATGCTTCATACTCCGCCTTATTATTAGATAGCTTGAACTCCAACCTCACAGCAAAATCATTTTCGATCCCCTGTGGGATGATCAAGACAATACCAACACCACATCCTGAGCTCCCTACTGAACCATCCACATAAATCACCCAAGTTCCTTCTCCGCTATCATCCCTTATCAATTCTTGAACAAAGTCTGTCAAAGCTTGAGCTTTAATGGCCGATCTGTTCTCGAATTCAATATCATACTCACTTAGCTCAATAGCCCACTTCACTAGCCTCCCCGCGACCTCGAGCTTACTCATCACATTTCTCAACGGAAGATTAGTTCGGACGATTACCTTATGCGAAAGGAAATACGGCGAAGTCTCTCGTGAGCCACCACCAAGGCCAAACCCGCTTCTCGATCTCCACATACCGCAACTCAAAGATTCTCAAACCTTTCGACATAGTACATCGCCTTCAACCGATCTCCTCCCCGATCAAGACCGTGCTAACCCCCTGCTCTCCTACCAAAAGATAGAGGTATAAGGGCTCACCGGGCAACGGCTTAGTTAGCAATGACAAGTCAGCCAAGTAATTTTTCAAGTCCTCAAAAGCCTTTTGGCACTCCTCATCCCAAACAAACGTTTTGGCCTTCCTCAAGACCTTGAAAAAGGGCAAACTCCTCTCGCCGCGAAATAAACCGATTCGTAGCCGCTAGCCGACCTGTTAAACACGCACATCCTTGGCATCCCGAGGCGGTGCCATCTCTCTGATGGCCCTGACCTTCTCCGGGTTGGCCTCTATTCCTTTCTCCATCACCATGTACCCCAGAAACTTTCCCGACCTGACCCCAAAGGCACACTTCATGGGGTTCAGCTTCATTCTATACTTTCTTAAAGTGTCGAACGTTTCAGCTAGGTCACGCACATGATCCATGACAGCCTTCATACTTTTGACCAACATATCATCCACGTACACCTCCATGTTCCTGCCGAGCTGCTCCCCAAACATCTTATCCACCAACCTCTGGTATGTGGCTCTCGCATTCTTCAATCCGAACGGCATTACTACATAATGGAAGGTACCAAAAGAGGTGGTGAAGCACACCCTTTTTGGTCTTCTTTTGCTAGCCTCGATCCGGTGATATCATTGCGACGCGGCGTCCATCATACTAAGCGTTCACACCGACATCGAATCCACCAATCGATCAATTCGGGGCAATGGATAGTAATCCTTAGGGCAAGCACGATTCAAATCCCTAAAGTCCACACACATACGCCAATCATCCTCTCTGTTTTTGGAACCAATATCGCATTAGATAGCCATTCAAAATCGGATTTCTTTGATGCGCCCGCTTTCAACAACCTTGCACCTCCGCCCGAATTATAGCATCCTTCTTAGGGCCAAAATTCCTTTTCTTTTGTTTCACCGGCTTATATGATGATTGACATTAAGCATGTGTTCAAAGAATGCTCGGATCAATCCCCACCAGGTCTTAGTTGTCCAAGCAAACACATCCACATTACTCCTTAGAAACTCCACCACTCATCCCTCAATTCATCAGCAACTCCTTCCCGACCTTGGTGACCTTATCGGGGTCACCTGGCACCAAGCTTCGACCATCATCATTTCCTCATTAGGTTGGACGTGCTCCACCACTCGCCCAACCTAATCAACTTGTCTTTGTTTCTATCATCATCAAAAGCACTTCCCCTTTCTGCCTTCTGAATACTTTCTACATATAACTTTCTAGCCATATATTGATCACCACCGACCTCACCTACTTCTTCTCCCACAGGAAACTTCATTTTCAAATGGTATACCGACACCACATCTTGGAAAGCATTTAGTGTCGGTCTACCCAACATGACATTATAGGAGGACGGTGCATCAACTACCAAAAATCGAATCATTCTAGTTTTACGATTAGGCTCCCTACCCAAGGAAACAGGTAAAGTAATCATACCTATTAGTTGGATCATCCCTCCAGCGAAACCGACCAACGTTGTATCCACCGTCTCCAAGCCGACCTCAAGGTCCATCTTCTTATAGCAATCATATAACAGGATATATGCTGAGCTCCCTGTATCTAAATACCCGCTGCACATCATAATTAGAAATCGTCGTTGTGATCACAAGAGCATCGCTGTGTGGTGCCACGATACCCTTGCAATCCTCTGGTCCAAACTGGATACTCGGCCCCGGCCCGACCTGTTCCACCTTCAACTGCTCTTGCACCCGATCCGTGCCATTTGCTCTCACATAATTCTTCCGAGCTCGCCTCGAATCTCCTTCCGCCGGCCCTCCAACAATCATCCGGATGACCTCTCGCCGAGGTGGGGGCGGAGGTGGAGAGTAGCTCCTCCCTTCCTCCCCTACGCTCGGCTCACGCCGGCCGGGTGATATCCCGGTTATCCCTCTTATACTCCCATTTTTTCTCCTTTTTGTCGATGTACACAAATTCCCCGAGATGACTGCTTGAATGAGCCGCTCGATTTCATCCCTCGGTGTGTGCACCGATCATTGTGTGCCCATACTCATTGTGAAATCTACAAAATTCCTTACATTTCACCTTCATTAGTGCCTCTGCGTGCGCCTTTGGCCACCTCAAGTCGGGATGCCTCTCAATAGCTACAAGCACCTCGCCCCGAGGGACAGCCAATGGCGTATATTTCTCAAACCTCGGCCTTCCTCCCATTGCCTCGACCTTGGCTTCTCCTCGAGGTCCCTTGTCCTCCCGATCCTCCCTCCCCGTCTCTTCTCTTCTCTCCTTCTCTCTCTTCATTTTTCTCGCCTCTTCCAAGTTAATATATTTCTCCGCCCGAGCTAACAGCTCGTCGAATGTCTTAGCAGGCTCTATTCTTTGTTGATTCAAAGAACTCCCCATCCTTCGGCCCCGAGCTAGGGCATTAGCCAAAATTTCCTGGACTGGCCGACGACACCTCCAACTTCGCGCGGTAAACCTCGAAGATAGCTCAAAGTCCTCCCTTGTCTCTGTTTGATGCTAAAGAGTCGGGCGGCGCTTTTGGTACTTACGCAACTCGTGAACTGATTAAGGAAAGCCGAGTCAAGTCATCAAAATTTCGAATGGAGCCGGAGCAAATTTGGTTAAACCATTGCTAAGTCGATTTCGTCAAAGTGGTAGGAAAAACTCTACACATCACGCCATCCGTGAACCTTTGTAGCAAAGCATTCTCAAAAGCGGCAAAGATGGTCCACGGATGCGTGGTACCATCATATTCGAGCTCGAGCTCGGTATGAGGCCGGGAGCTCATCTGCCATCACCTCGTCGAGAAAGGAGTTCCCCTCTTCACTGAATCGCAGCTCGCTCCTGGCACTCCAAAGAACCGCCCTCCGAATATCTCGCCTCACGATGGAGGTCATCCATCCGTTCCGACCAATCCTCGGTCCTCGGTGGACACATGCTCCGCCCTTGATGAATGCACCTCTTCCGCGCCATCGGCCGCCGGCCTCTCTCTCCGACCTCTGGGTGGACCACATGAGGAGGAACCACCGGAGGGGGAACCACAGGAGGAGGAGGCACCAGTGGGACCACAAGCGGAGCCGGTGGCAGAAGCATCTCCTTCAAGCGTCTTTCCACCGTTTGTTCCACGGCCCTAGTGATGAAACCACCCAACTGTTCAAATAACATTGGGCTCAAGTCTATACTCCCCCCAGACATAGGCGTTTGTTCATCCATTCGCCCTCCGCACTTGCCCCCTCCCGTCCACGGGGGTGGTGGAGGTGAAGGTCGAACATCCTCCTGCGTGACTACGCCCGGAGTATCTCCCAGCGGCGTACGGTTCAGATCATCTTCCAAGTTTCTCCTAACATCCTCCATAGCTAAAACTCGAATCTCACGTCTCTGCTCAAGACTTCCCACAGACGGCGCCACTTGGTTGCTCTCAAAAACGACCTCTCCTCGCCGATCACCTTCCAAGACGAAGTCCTCCGTGAAACCTGCACAAGGGGGGTCGGAGGGGGGCTCCGGCGTACCCTCTCCGATGCTTAAGTCAGTGCCTTGGAAAGGAAGTAAAGGCTAGAGAGAGAAAAAACAATGTAACAGTAACGAAAATGAGATTAGGTTAGAATGAACCTGGGATTGGGCCTTTTATACCTTAGCTATGATTAGGGTTTCCGTAAAATTCGGGATTCCATTACGATTTGGTATCAGAGTCATCATTAGATTAGGATCGGATCTCATAAAAACCCTAATTTTACGCCCGTAAGACCATAGCTCCGACATGTTTCAGGACACGTCGGTCCCTTGTATTGTGCGAAGCCCCCTTACATTTCCAAAGCATCCTCAGTACCTCATACATCTCTTGGACTCGAGCTGACCTATTCCTCCGACGTCTGCTTAGACTACAATGGGTCAATAACAGATCGGCTTAACCATGCAGAGCTTTAACAAATCGGCTTAACCATGCAGAGCCTTACACAGGTCAGCCTCATAACGGCCCTGCAACCACGTACTTGGGCCTTAACAGGTCGGCCCGAATATGATAAGCCTTCCACCTATTTATGGGCTCCGTAGGTCGGCCCAAGACAATCCTTAGATCAATCTCAAACTGCGGGCCTCCACAGATCGGCCCAAGGTTTAATGCTTAACAGATCAGCCCGATATTATGGGCCTTGTTGGATCGGTCCGGGGCCGTAGGCCTGGTCAGGTCGGCCCAACATCAAATCCTCATCCAATCGGCCCAATGTCACGGACTTGTCAGGTCGGCCCAGACCGTATTTCGCCCTTATCATGTAGACTAGATAAAAAATATTAATATTTAGATTTAATTTAATGTATATGGGCGGGTCCATAAGGACCCGTTACCCGCCCAGACCCGGCAAACTTTCTTAAAGCGGGTCCAAGAATTGCCCCGGGACCCATTTGATCGGGTTTAAACCCGCTCTGAGTGGGGCGAGTTTAATACGGAGTCGGGTTTTGACCTGCCTCATTGACATCCCTACATAGGATCTGGTTAATCTATAATGCCAAACGAGTCCTAGACTCTAGTAGTACATGTTTGATTTGTGGATGTTTTTGAATGAGTCGATCAATATCTTCGATTTATTCCTTGGTAGGTCTCATTTTCTTAAAAAATTTATAATTAAAATTTTAATTTTTAATTAACTCTCAATTCTATTCTAAAAATAGAAAAGAGTCAATTTTAACCCAATAACGTAATGGAGGTCTAAAAATCAGTCAAGATTTTACCCAAACCCAGTGGACTAATCTGGATTTCCCTTCTCTTCTCTCACTCACGTTTTAGTTATTTCCGGAGATATATTCAAAATAGCACGTTGATTAGTGATTATCTTTTTTTTTTTGGTGATGGAAATGACTGATGAGTCTTGAATCTCCTTCTGAAAAAATAGTTCTTTTTAATCCATGATTTTTAGTTTGAGATGCTCGGAAATTAAAAAAAAAGGCAATTGACATAAATGCCCCATTTTATGGTGACGGCTTTTATGTTTCCCGGTACTATTTTATCCAAATTTACGCTTCCGCCCTTTTTTTTTACACAACTTTATGCTCCCGCCAAAATTTTCGGACTTTTTTACCCTTTGTTTCTAACATGTTTCAAACATGTTTCTTTTAATAAAATTTCAGTGAAAAAATAAATATTGTCCTCATTAAATAATTCATTTTATACTCTAAATCTTATAAAAAAATCAAGAAATATACACATAAAACAACACATATTAAAACCAAACAAATTAAAAATGTTACAGAAACAACAATAATAATAAAATAACCCAATTCAATTTTTAATCCAATGCATGAAAACATAAAAAATATGGAAACAACCAGGAAGCAATATAGAAACAAACCAAAAACAATATAGAAACACCATATAAACAAAAGGAGTTAAAAATAGGTAAAATTGTATTTGAGCATCGAAAACTACATGGAAACAACAAAGGAACATCGGAACAACATTAAAAACAGTATGGAAATAACTCAAAAACAACATAAAAATATTAAAAACACCACATGAATAAAAAGAGCTTAAAAATAGGTAAAAATTGTATTTACACATTGAACACTACATCGAAACAACAAAAATTATTAGAACAACATTAAAAATATTATAGAATAACACCGAAATAATAAAAACAATGTACAAAATAATACATGAATAAAAAAAATAGCATAAAAAATAGTTAAAAGTTGTTTTGAAACATCGAAAAAACATAGAAACAAATTTAAACAACATCGAAACAACATATATAACATATAAAGCAATACCAAAACCAAAAAAAAAAAAAAATGTGCAAAAGCGTAAAAAGAGGAAAAAGTAGGTATAAAAGTGATAGAAACATATTTTGTGGTATGTTTACTAAAAAAAGAGTATTTTATGTAATTTCCCTAAAAAAAATGGCGTGCCAACCAACCTAACCCGCGACCCATTGCGAGTTTTAGTTTGAGATGCTCAATGAATACTGGCCCCTTTTGGTTTAAACTACTACAAATTTAAAAAAAAAAAGTCTAAATAGATTTGAACATACATTCACTCACAAAATTCATCTGGAGATGAAAATTTCATCTAGATTCATTCTTCAATATGGGATAGTAAAATCTCGCTTACATCAAATGTAGTATTTCAACTTGTCACTTTAGGCAACAATTTCTCATTACCAAATTCCATCAATTATCCGGATAAAATTAGCAATGAGACACGTCCAAGCTTCAAGCTCCTAAATACAGAGAAACAAGTAATTATTCATCTATTTACGAAATCGAGAAAATAGCATTTTCTGGGCACGAAGGAATCGGAACACTAACCGTGTTTATGTATATTTCAACAACCGATGGAAGATGAGAGCGCGGTTTATAGTTCCCAAAAGAAAGTACCCTTTAGAGTCCTCTCATTCAAGAAATTCATTGGAGGAGTCTTGAATATGGCATCTTTATGAGGCACACCAACAAGAACAGCAACACCCCATCCCTATGACAAAACACATTTTAGTCACTAAAAACTGCATCACATATTGCTTGATTATGATTTATTTTTCTGGATTATCTTATAGGAATTTTAGCATAATTACAGAAAAAAATCAATTATCTTTTAAAACTTCAAAAACCCCACATGCATTACAAATACCCATAAGAAATATCAAGGTAGTTTTAAAAAATCACAGAGTTTTTTTCTTTAATAATTAAACTCAAACTCAAGGTAGTAGTTTTTAATCTCTAATTCTCTATATTATTTAGTTTTTGGAAGTTAAAAGTTTAGCCAAGATAACGTACATCATGAACACATTCAAATGCAGAGATCATGGGGTCAATGTTTCCGGTACAATCAACGCTTCCATCCACCAGTCATCTCAGCTATGACCTATTTACACAATTCAACACAAAAAAGGGTTAACACACATATTACAGAATTAAGGGAACAAAATTTATGTATAATTCCATCAACCTCTTGAACTGGCTTGTTATGGTCTTTTGGGTTCACAAATTCAGTCACACCAAATGTCTTTGCTGCATAAACAAAATAAGAACATTCAGCTTGATTATTTGTTAGGGATAATTACAAAAACACCCTGAGGTTTGGGCTAATTACAAAACAAAAACGAGAGATTTCTGAAAATTACAAAATGCCCCTTGACTTTTGATTTTGTCTTACATTTTCCCCCTTCATAAGTAAAAAATTATTTCAAAACCCCATATGACATTTATTGAAATATTACAGTTAACCCCTTAAATTTAAGACAAAGTCGAATCAGTAGGGGTTTTTTGTAATGTTAAAAAATGTGAATTATGCTGATACCTTCTTCAAATCTGCTAGGATTCAAGTCCACTCCAATTACTCTTGAAGCACCAGCCAATCTGGCTCCTTCTACAGCCTGAAAAATGAGAAAATAATAAATGATCAGTCACTTCAATTTTTTTCTTTTCCTTTCTTATAATTTTGTGAACCGGCAACACAAATTGGAAACATACCGCAAGCCCAATGGCTCCAAGTCCAAAAATAGCAACCGACGAACCCTTCTTCAATTTGGCAACATTCAATGTAGCACCAAGGCCTAACAACACAACCAGCCAAATTAGTTCATTCAAATTACGGTTAATTACGGGGAACGCTATTAACACCCTCAAAACCTATTAATACACCCCTTTTCTTTAATTATAAAATATCATTAATTGAAAAGACTAAAATGCCATTATTACCTACCAAATTTTTAGTTACACCTACCAAATCTCTAAATACACACACCTTTTGAAATTCTTATAATCTTCTCTTAGCAGCATCAACTAATGTGTTAATAAGCCTCTGTAAAAGTTTTTGTTACCTCTTTTTCCAATTCACGTCTTATTAACATTTAATAAGCCTATTAAGTTTGAATATAATCCCATGTTCTGTTGTGGTTTGGCTAGATGATCTTGAAGTTTTCACTTTTCATGATAATCATTTCAGACAAATTCACCCATAACCCTCCCCCCCTTTTACGGGCCTTTTATGGAATCCTTCCCTTATTGTTTTGACTCAAAAATTAGCCCTAACTAAATTACAAACAAAACTGTTCTTGATTACGGTACAAAATATGTTGTTATTTCATAATTTGATGAAGCTTGTCAAACATAATTTTCGTCTTCGCACCAGACAAGTCTGTTTTGGGGGGGAAGAACTAGGGTTTAATTATTGTTTAATTGGTGAAGGGTAAATTGGGAAATGTTAGGGGTGTATTAAGTAAATAAATTAATTTTAAGAAGGTAGTGGAGGTGTATTAAGAGGAGGGGGTGTAATAAGAGGTTTTGGGGGTGTTAATAGCGCTTCCCGTTAATTACAAAAATAGTGGGTTTTTTTTAGCCTTTTAGGCCAATTGAAAATCTTTTTTAGCCATGTTTTTCAAACACATCTTTTTTAGTCATTTTGGGGTGCGAAAAGACATAAGTGCCCTTTTGTAGTTTTACTTCACATTTTCAAGTGAAACAACTCAATTCCAAACCATTACTCGAACGGCCAACAACCCCAAAACCAATCCAATCCAAACCAAAACTCGAACGGCGACCACCCCAAATCCATTACTCGAACGGCGACACAGACCCCCAAATCGTCGAAACCCTAGATTTGAACGGCGATACAGATGACGACGACGACTGATTCGACTAGTAACCAGGTAACCTTCAACTCCACTTTTGTTTAATTTCATGTTTTTTGGTTGATTTAGTTGGTCCATAGTTGTTTTAGGTTAGGATTTGTTGTAGGTTTTGTAGAAATTGTAGGGTTTTATAGGGGATTTTGTGTTTGAGTGGAGCTTTGGATGTTGTTAATGGCAGAAGTGAGAGGGGCGAAGAAGACTGGATTCGAGTTATGTGTAACTCGATTCGAGTTATGCGACAGCAAGCCTGACACTGAGTATTGTGTTTTTTGAATAAGTCACGCTCAATGTTAGGTGGTTCTTGTGGAATGGAATCAGGATCGGGATACTGATAAGACGTTCCAGGAGCCATCCAAGCATATTTAGACCTAACCATTGGGAGCTCCGTATTAGCGTTCTCATTATCTACTTCGTTGGCATCAACATGAGGTACCTTATGGATTGGAAATCGTCTATTACGAAGAACATGCTCGTCATTGTCTCCTATGATATCATTGTTCACATCATTCTCTTCACGGTCATCGGGAACAAAATAGTCATCTTTTTCCCATCCAAAGTGATCATAAATCAATCGACGGACTAGTTCACTGTTAACATCGTACTCTGGATCGTCATCTTCTTCATCGGATGTGTCACCGCCATTCCCTTCACAGTCATCAGGAACAAATTGTGCATCTTGTTGATTATGTTGATCACCAACAAAATCCTGGTCATCATGTAAGTCCAAGCGGCTACGATAATCTAGAGGGAGGGTGAATAGATTATCTCCATCTTTTCGATTTCGCCCTCTTTTTCGAACAAAACAAGCCAAGACAATAATAGGGTCACCCCATTGCTCAGCCGGTCGAGGGAGACAAAAATAGAAGTTTGAAACATAACGTAGCAATTTTACATAGGGCGACCGGTCGACGTAGGCTTCGACCGGTCACCCCATTGCTCAGCGGTCGTGGGAGAGAAAAATGAGAAACAAAAGTTTCTGCTCTACGAGGCGCGCTGTGCACTTTGCGTCGCCCTAGGGTCGACGGTCGCGCCTCACCGGTCGACCTCCGGGTCGCCGGCCGCCCTCGTTTTGTTCCGTCCCTTTTTCTGTTCCAAAACTCAACACCGTACACAGGTACGGGTTTCCCTATAGGGCGACCGGTCGAGCCTGAAACATAAGTGTTGTCCAATTTTATATCGAAAATAAACTTCAAAAAATACTCCGAAAAATAGTAAAAATATTTTAAACCGATCGGGAGTATTAGGACAACATTCAGGGACATTGTTTTGATGTAAAAACACTTTGACATAAAATCATTAAAAGCGTTGCCCAATTTAGTCGAAAATAAACTTGAAGAAATACTCCGGAAAATATTAAAAACCATTTAAAATCATTTAGGAGTATTTGGACAACCTTTAAAAACATTGTTTTGGTGTAAAAACAAAATCATCAAAATCATGATAAAACCATTTATCAAACAATCTCCCCCTTTTTGATAATTACAAACCAAAACAATTTAACAAGGTCGATTTTGAAAACAAAACAATTTTAAGAGGCGATTTTGAAAACAAAACAAGTTTTCCGGTCAAAACTAAATATCCGTTGAGAGCGACAACATTCCGCGCAATATAAACACAAGGATGAGAGTAGAGATATTAAAACACATATAGCAAATGCTCCCCCTATCAACATGCACAATAAGAGTAATATAGAAGCAACTTAATCAAAAGCTAAAAGCTTAGCTTTTCAATATTGAGCTTAAGTATCAATAACTTAAAAGCTCCCCCTGTCAAAGAGACATCATTAGAAACATATATAAGTCCATACTACAACCAATGGACCAAGAATCATACATAACCATAATACATCAAGTGGACATAATATGATCCACAACTTATGGCTTTACATAGCCACAACTTATAGCTTCTTTTCGTTGAGCTTATCTTAGCTTCTTTGAGCTAAATAGCTTATAATTGTTTCTCCCCCTTTGGAATCATCAAAAAGAATGTTAGCACGATAAATACATCATATATTCATATCAAAGTGCGCAACTAAACCGATGTACGAGCTATTTGAACATTGAAGCTTATAAACCAAATAGGAGGGAAAAGTCAAATCATACGACTTGTAGAGGTTTATGAAAACTCATTTGATAAGCAAAACATGATCTCTATAAATATATAAGACTTCTGAAATCGAGAGAATCATGTAGGTGATGAATTTTTCATTGAAACGTTTTATCGAACACTTGGCGGGCGTCAAAAATTGAGAAAGATATATATAGCCCTTGTAAATGAAATCAAGCCAAGTTTTTCATCACCAAATGCAATTTAACAAATGTCAATCATCAACAATCAATAAGCTCATCACAAAAATATATCAATTGCATCAAGAAAAATACATATAAGCCACAAACTCAAGGGTTCAACCCAATTGAGCTAAAGAGAGTGAAATTCTTACCATTCGATCGGTAAAGATGAGCAATGATGATGATAATCGAGCTAGACAATCCCCAAAATATATATTTTATGCAATAAAACACATTTGAAGTGAATTGTGTGTGAAAATGTCAAAGGGGACGAAAATAGAGTTGAAAGGGCCAAAATGCCAAAGTCGGGAAACAGAAACAATTTTAACCAAAAAATCTCCAAGGGCGAGTCAGGCCCAGGGCATGGGCGACGGTCGAGCAGTGGGCGACCGGTCGGCCCTCGCCTGGCGATCCCACCTTTTTCGATTCTGTTTTGAAATCCTAAATTTGATCCAAAAATCCGATTTTTCGCCCCTAAGTTTTAAAAACGTGCAAAATGCAAACGTAGACCTCATTCAGTATACATTATGTCATAATCAAGCTCGAAATGAGGTAAAATACTCAGCGGTTAACGATTAAAAAGTCCGCGAGTTATCCTCGAGACGGAATTAAACACATCTCAAGTTTTTGTTAAAAACTCAATCCCCTTTTTTTTAAAAAAAAATATCCGATCTCAATATGTTTAGTTCGATTATGACGAACTATATTTTGAATACGGAAAACCGTATGATAAATACCGGACTTGTTATCCCGAAAACTAAGAACGTTTTAAAACTATGGATATACAAGTCATAAGAAGAAGTGCCTTTCAAATATTTGAAAATTTCTTTTAACGGCACTTTAATGAGATTCGTTGGGATAGTTTTTGAAGTCAAGCATATAGACATAAGGCATATGGAATGGCGAGTCTATAGGAATATACAAGAAAACATACCTCGAATTTATTTGTCGGCCGATATGCCTTTCTCAACCTTTGTCAATCTTTAGCCATAGAGGTTGAGATAGTTCTTTTTTCTTCAATGCTTAACTCCTTCAAGAGTTCTTTTGAAATATAACCATCTTCTTGGCATTGAGTAATTTGAATTCCAATGATCAAATTTGAGCTTCCCTCATCATGATCATCTTAGGTTCACCTTGCATTGACTTAGAAAAATATCTTGTACAAATATTTATTAGTAGCACCATAAATATTATCAACATAAATTTGCACAAGTAAACAACCTTGCCCTTTTTCAAAACAAAAAGTGTAGTATCAACTTTACCTTTTGTAAAATCATTTTGCAAAAATAGCTAAGTCTATCAACCGTACAAGGCCTTTTATAAAAATCATTTGGCCTAAAATTTTAAACTCCGATAGACTTATATTTGAATAAAACCATTTAGAAAGTTGGATTTAACATCCATTTGGTAAAGCTTGAAATTTTCTTAAAACAAGAATGGGCAAGTAAAATGCAAATAGCTACTAAATGTGCTATGAGTGCAAATGTTACATCAAAATTAATTACCTTCTTCTTGAAAATACCTTCGAGCTACTAACCTCGCCTTAGTTCGACCAATGTTGCCTTGGTCATCGAGTTTGTTCTGGAATACCCTTTTTGTCTTCTTCATCACTATCATCATAGGGCATCCAATTGATCTAAGGTGTTCATAATAGAACATTTACATCCAAATATTTTGAGGTAACTAATATTTGGAGTACTTCATTTCTCATCTACACAACTTAATAAACTCATTAATAGCATCGCTTATATAAGCAAGAAAAAAATAGCCCAAGTGTAAAAACATGCCTCAATCATCAATCACAAACTATCTTGCATAAGAGCATAATAGAAATAGACAGTACATATATGAAGCAAGAAACACATACTATGCATCAAGAGTCTAATAAATCATGCAAGTTCAAATAAGCTTAAGAGAGCTACAAAGGTCTCTTTTGAAATTTGAAAATTCGATAGCATATAGTTGAGACCTCATTTAAAATAAGTATTTGAACAAGAGTTGACAAAGCAAATATGTGCAATCAAATATCGAATAGTGCCTTTCAAAGAATCTAAAAATCCTCTTAATGGCACTTGTAAGAAATACTATGAAAAACAAGCACATAGGCACATGACAATACATATATCGAGTCTATAAGAGTAAGAATAACACAAGTAAACGTACCTCGATAATTAATGCCTTTCTCAAATAATGACGTAAATGGCCATTTGTGAAAACATGTAAATCCTACACAATTCTTAAAACAAATCTAGCACAAATCATAATGATAAAAGTGTAGGTTAAGAGATATCACAAGTAAGCTCATGCCATACAAATCCATAAGAGATGATAACACACTTTAGTCTACAAAAATGCACAAGAGTTTTAAAACATCATATAAGGTCTTCTTTTTCAAAAATATTTTAAAAGCACAAATATATATTGAAGACCTTAATTAAAAAAATAAATACTTGAAAATTCATTTGCAATTAAGACACAAATAAAAACATGCATAGAAATAAAATAAAATGCATATTTAAATGGGGAGATACGGTTTACCAATTACGCTGTTTCCATGGGTTGTGTCTTTCCCATTGTTGATGATATCTTTCCCTTGAGAAGTCACTTTGATGATGATGGCTTCTTTGATTACTCCATTTCCAATGTTTGTTACCTTCCCATTGTTGATAGTCTCTTCTTCTTTGAAAATCATCTTATTGATGATGTCTTTGTCATTTCCAAGAATTGTGTTCTTCCCATTTTTTATTATATCCTCTTCCTGGAAATTAGCTTTGTTGAAAATGTTTTCTCCTTTGATCAAATGAATTGGTCATTTGATGTCTTCTTGGCGGTATGAATTTTCTCAGATTATTATTTTGCCGGGTACCTAATAAAACATTATTTTGTGGTACCCTCAAGTGCTTGGGTCCTTTAGGATTAGCTTTGAGACTTTTAGATCTCCAACAATAATTAGAGCTATTTCTAGCCCGACAAGTATTTACCGTATGACCCTTTTTACTGCAATAAAAACAAGTAATAATTCTAGGAGCATAATGACCAACATGCTTAGAGACTTGATTCTTTTTCATATGATTGACAACATTAAACTTATGATCAAGTTTTAGTTTCGAATTATCACAACAAACAACAATTTCATCGGTACTCAAGTTGGATTTAGATAAATCCTTTTTTATGCAATTAATATCCTCAACAAGAGTACTATTTTCTTTTTCAAGGTTTCTAACTTTGTCATGTGTGGTGGTGTGAGCACATGATAGTGATTCATAGGAAGTAAATAAATTATCCTTTTCATTTTTCAAAACATTGAATTCCTTTTTCAAGTTTTTGTATTTGACAAGTAAGTCTTGAAATTCATTTTGAAGATCATCAAAATCATTTTGTAAATCACTATAATCATTTTGAATGATAATATCATAAGAAGTAGGAGGTTTAAGACATACCTCTTTTTCTTCTTTGATACCCATAAGACAATGTTCAACTTCTTCATAGTTGGAAGTTGTAAGAGGCTTGTTCCTTAGATTTGACATTGTATCCCTTTGAGAAGTAAATGCTTTTGAGTTGCTCCTATTATTTGCATATACTTCATGAATGGCTTCTAATTTTTGCCATACTCCATGAGCCGATCGAATTCCTACAATATGTTCATATTCCAAATTAGTAAGTGAACAATACAAAATATTGAGAGCTTTACCATTTAGGGAGATGATTTTCTTCTCTTCATCATTTAGCTCTTTGAGGCCTTAGGAGGTGTGTGGTGTGTTTTTCATCGGAATGGATTCTCCATTGATGACGATGTTCCAAATATCGAACCCGCAACCTTGTAAATTGTATTCCATTCTTTCTTTCCAAAATGTGTAATTTTTGGAATCAAATAGAGGTGGCTTGGTGGTGGAGCCGTGGAGGTGCCGGAAAGTTGAGCTTTGTTCGTAGCCGACGATCGTTCCTCTTCATTCGCGATGTGAAACGAGCTTGCCAAAGAGTTTGGCTTTGATACCACTTGTAAGTCCAAGCGGATACGATAATCTAGAGGGTGGGTGAATAGATTATCTCCATCTTTTCGATTTCACCCTCTTTTTCGAACAAAACAAGCCAAGACAATAATAAGGTGCGGAATGTAAACAACACACGTCAATTTATAGAGGTTCAACCCACCTAGGGCCTAATCCTCTACCACTCCAGTATATCCGGGATGGATTTCAAAAAGAAAAAAAGATTTTATTAATTACCAAAATTAATACAACACCAACTTACAACAACACCTTGAAGAGCACCACACACTTCTTCAACACCACCTTTGAGATTACCACAATCTCTCTTGAAGATTACCACAATCTCCAACGGCACCTTGTGAAGATTACCACAATCTTCAACCTTGAAGAATACCAAATTCTTCAACACCTCAATAAGAAGATCACCACAATCTTCTTGCACCTATCACCTAGATCATCCAAGTGTGTTCTTACCACAAGAACACTCACAAGGATATCTTATGTTGAATGATAACCCAAAATCAAGATTACAACTCGATAATGAATATTACAATTATGAGTGCAAGTGTAATCAAGAAATAAGCCTAGACCTCAAGAATGTGAAAGTGAATAGCTAGGCAAATTACAACAAGAAATAAGACAATGTAAGAACAAGGGTATTCTTGAGTGTATCTTGTTGTGTTGTAGTTTTCTCTCTTGTTGTGTTGCTTCAATTCTTCCTCTATTTATAGAAGATGTCTTGTACATGATAGGCTCCTCTTGGGGACAAGAATTCTGTAAAAAATACCAAGACAGTTGAAGAAAATAGCTGTTAGAAATCAACTCCATGATTTAAGAAAATATTGTCTGCTGTCAAACGGTCAGATTTTTGCTGTCAAAACATAGGGCGATCGGTCGCGCACAAATAGAAGTTTGAAACATAACGCGGCAATTTTACATAGGGCGACCGGTCGATGTAGGCTTCGACCAGTCACCCCATTGCTCAGCCGGTCGAGGGAGACAAAAATGAGAAACAGAAGTTTCTGCTCTACGAGGGGGCGCCCAGGCACCGGTTGACCGGTCGCCCTCACCGGTCGACCTCCGGGTCGACCGGTCGCCCCCCTTAGTTTTGTTCCTGTCCCTTTTTCTATTCCAAAACTCAACACAGGTACGGGTTGCCCTATAGGGCGACCGGTCGAGCCTGAAACATAAGTGTTGTCCAATTTTATATCGAAAATAAACTTCAAGAAATACTCCGAAAAATAGTAAAAATATTTTAAACCGATCGGGAGTATTAGGACAACATTCAGGGACATTGTTTTGATGTAAAAACACTTTGACATAAAATCATTAAAAGCGTTGTCCAATTTAGTCGAAAATAAACTTGAAGAAATACTCCGGGAAATATTAAAAACCATTTTAAATCATTTAGGAGTATTTGGACAACCTTTAAAAATATTGTTTTGGTGTAAAAATAAAATCATCAAAATCATGATAAAACTATTTATCAAACACATCATAATGGCCACCACCACCGAAATCATCATACTGCCCAACATCATCATACCGCCCAAAATCATCATTAAATCCACCACCACCACCACCACTATCATCATCATCATCATCACCATCCACATGATCACTATTATTGATTCTTGGTTGATGCTTCAAGATAGGAGATTTACTTGGACAATTATCAGGCACTACATGTTGCATAGACATTGGTTGAGGCGTAGCATGTTGCATATAGGTTGGCATACATTGTGGTGGACCATGTATATAATTCATGCCGTACTGAGAATTATATGGATTTAAGGGCATAAATTGATTGTCGATGCCATATGAATACGATTGAGCAACCATTAGGTTCATAAAACCATGTGGATTGCTATTTCTGGTGTACGAAGTCCCCACCATCCCATGATCTTTTGGTTGCAAGGTCACAAATATTCGGGGATCTTTGAAAATCTCAGCTACTCGTCGAAGATCTCGTTCACACATAATCAAAGACTTAACCTCAGAACTACCCCCAGTTGACATTAAACAGTGTAATTTGTATTCACACAAACGCCGATCACCATTTACAACGTTATGAACAATATCCACAAACCCACTATATGATATTGTCTACAACGACATAAAAACGAGTACTTCTTCACCATTCCTATAGAAACTATCATCCCAAAAACCACTATGGACAATTATCACTTTATCATCCTCCATCTGAAACCAACAAAAAATAGACCCAAAAAAAATATCAAATCAGAACATGTAACAGTTACAGTTGACTCGATTCGAGTTATATCTGACTCGAGCTATAACTCGATTCGAGTCAGCTGTAACTCGAATCGAGTTACCTTTGCAGGCTGTTGTTCGAGCTTATTTCGAATTGGTTTTTTTTTCATGTCTATGGTTTTCAGATCTATTCTACACTCAACCTCAAACTAAATATGATAGTGAAATGAATAAAGAATGAGATAGAGAACAAAATGCTTACATTATTTCGAGATTCCGATCGGGAAAATAGGTTGCCGGAAATTCGCCGGAGAGAAAGTGAAAGTAAAAGATAAAAGGAGAAAGAGAGGTAGGAGAAAGAGAGGTATAAGACCTAGTGTAATATGCTTAAAGGGTATGAATGTCATTTCACACCCCAAAATGGCTAAAAAAGATGTGTTTGAAAAAGTTGGCTATTTTTAATCTTTTCAAGTTGGAAATGGCCAATTGACCCATTTCCACTTACAAAAACTACCACCGAAGTTTGGCAAAATGATAAAAAAACTCAATTATCTTTAAACATTACAAATAGACCATTGTCATTTGTTTCTCTTTTACAAATTGCACCATCAAAAGTAGTATTTGTTAGGTAAATACAAAGCTAAGTGGTGTTTGTAACGCTTTAAGGGGTATTTATAATTTTGAAAGATAATTGGAGTATTCGTAATTAGACTATTTCTGAAATCATTCATCAAATTATGCATCAAGAAAGTATAAAATCCGAGCCCCTCCCATATCAATCCGATCAATACCTGTAGAAATCCCGCAGGTTAGTACACAAACTTTATCCAAAGTAGCAAGAGGATTGATTTTGGCAACACAACCAGCATGAACCACAGTATATTCACTAAATGTGGATGTCCCAACAAAATGGTAAATCACTTTCGTTGATCGAAAATCTCGGTTTTTCATCGTTAATCGTAACTCCCCTATCGGTGTTAATCCCGAGAAGGCTACACATATTGCTTTCTTGATTTGCAATGAGCACGATCTCCACATTCCCCGTGAATACGGGGAAGTACATGATCGCCGGCACGAGTTCCGCCACGCCTCTCCGACGCTCTCCACAATCCTATAAAAAGCCAAGCACCCATATAGTCAATACTAAACTCTTCCACTTTAGGCCTCAAAATGTAAAGGGATAATAACAACAAAGCCCTTGCGATTCGGGCTAATTAAAAAAAAAAAAAACTTTGAGGTTTGATCCATCTTACATATTCCCTTCATAAGACAAAATATTTTCAAAAACTCCCCGACATTTATATAAAAATACTACAATTACCCCCTTACCCGGCTGCTTCATGTCCGAGAATTCGAGGAAACACATAATCTTGAGCCTGAAAAACCAAGAACATAACAGGGGAAAAAATCAAATTGTAGTTTATTTCTTGAATGGTCATTTTTGGGGGGAAAAATAAAATTGCACAAGAATGTAACCCATTCACTGTAGTTGAAACCATTTTTACTTGCAATTTCACCTTGGAATTTTAACTAGATTATGAGGAAATTAAATAATGAAGAACAGGTTCAAGGTATAAAAATCATACCTTTGCATTTGATGACTTGACCTGCAGTGCTTGACATTTTGTATTAGCTTTCTTGATCAAAGTTATAAGAATATTTGGTTTTGTATGTGGAAATTTTGTACGATGAGATGCTCTGTTGTAGAGGAGAGAGACTATGTCAAGATATATCTAATGTAACAGTTAGTTAATATAGTTAGAATTAGTTTCAAATTTTGTTATCAGATTAAAGCTTCTATCTTTCTTATATATACTTGTAAATCATATTGTAGAGATCACTTAATCAATTCATTTTCTTTCTTCCATCTTCAATGGAGTTTTCCATTCTTCACATGGTATCAGGATTTCATTGAAGAGTACTTCCGCATCTTGTAAAGATTAGTTAGAAATTCAGTTATGACAGTTAAGTTGGTTAATATAATTATCAATTACTTGTATAAATAAAGCATCAGTCTTCATGTACATTTTATCAAATCACATAACAACCAATGATATTTTTCTCCTTCTTCTTCCATCTTCTACTATACTGTTTGATTCATGAAACTCTACAAACTTCTTGTGTAGAAACACCTCAACAAAATGGTATTGTGGAAAGAAAACATCAAACTCTTCTACAAGTAGCTCGAGCTTTGTTATTTCAATCTAAAGTTCCTTTACATTTTTGGGATTATTGTGTGCAAACTGCTGCTCACATTATCAACAGGTTTCCTACTGCTATGCTTAATAACAAGTCTCCATTTGAGGTGATGTTCAATAAACCCCCTGATTATACTCAATTGAAAGTGTTTGGTTGTCTTGCTTATGCCTCAACTTTGTCTGCAAACAGGACAAAATTTGATTCTAGAGCTTTAAAGTGTCTTTTTTTGGGATATCCCATAGGCACAAAAGGATACAGATTATATGATTTGGAGAATGATAAAATTCTTATTTCTAGAAATGTTAAATTTTGTGAACAAGTGTTTCCCTTTCAAAATTTCAGTCTTCAACCAACAATGATTCAAAATGTTAACTATAAGAATATTTGGTTTTGTATGTGGAAATTTTGTACGATGAGATGCTCTGTTGTAGAGGAGAGAGACTATGTCAAGATATATCTAATGTGACAGTTAGTTAATATAGTTAGAATTAGTTTCAAATTCTGTTATCAGATTAAAGCTTCTATCTTTCTTATATATACTTGTAAATCATATTGTAGATATCACTTAATCAATTCATTTTCTTTCTTCCATCTTCAATGGAGTTTTCCATTCTTCACATGGTATCAGGAGTTCATTGAAGAGTATTTTCGCATCTTGTAAAGATTAGTTAGAAATTCAGTTATGACAGTTAAGTTGGTTAATATAATTATCAATTACTTGTATAAATAAAGCATCAGGCTTCATGTACATTTTATCAAATCACATAACAACCAATCATATTTTTCTCCTTCTTCTTCCATCTTCTACTATACTGTTTGATTCATGAAACTCTACAAACTTCTTGTGTAGAAACACCTCAACAAAATGGTATTGTGGAAAGAAAACATCAAACTCTTCTACAATTAGCTCGAGCTTTGTTATTTCAATCTAAAGTTCCTTTACATTTTTGGGATTATTGTGTACAAACTGCTGCTAACATTATCAACAGGTTTCCTACTGCTATGCTTAATAACAAGTCTCCATTTGAGGTGATGTTCAATAAACCCCCTGATTATACTCAATTGAAAGTATTTGGTTGTCTTGCTTATGCCTCAACTTTGTCTGCAAACAGGACAAAATTTGATTCTAGAGATTTAAAGTGTCTTTTTTTGGGATATCCCATAGGCACAAAAGGATACAGATTATATGATTTGGAGAATGATAAAATTCTTATTTCTAGAAATGTTAAATTCTGTGAACAAGTGTTTCCCTTTCAAAATTTTCAGTCTTCAACCAACAATGATTCAAAATGTTAACTATAAGAATATTTGGTTTTGTATGTGGAAATTTTGTACGATGAGATGCTCTGTTGTAGATGAGAGAGACTATGTCAAGATATATCTAATGTAACAGTTAGTTAATATAGTTAGAATTAGTTTCAAATTCTGTTATCAGATTAAAGCTTCTATCTTTCTTATATATACTTGTAAATCATATTGTAGATATCACTTAATCAATTCATTTTCTTTCTTCCATCATCAATGGAGTTTTCCATTCTTCACATGGTATCGTGGAGTTCATTGAAGAGTATTTTCGCATCTTGTAAATATTAGTTAGAAATTCGATTATGACAGTTAAGTTGGTTAATATAATTATCAATTACTTGTATAAATAAAGCATCGGCTTCATGTACATTTTATCAAATCACATAACAACCAATGATATTTTTCTCCTTCTTCTTCCATCTTCTACTATACTGTTTGATTCATGAAACTCTACAAACTTCTTGTGTAGAAACACCTCAACAAAATGGTATTGTGGAAAGAAAACATCAAACTCTTCTACAATTAGCTCGAGCTTTGTTATTTCAATCTAAAGTTCCTTTACATTTTTGGGATTATTGTGTACAAATTGTCGCTAACATTATCAACAAGGTTTCCTCTTCGCTTATGCTTAATAACAAGTCTCCATTTGAGGTGATGTTCAATAAACCCCCGATTATACTCAATTGAAAGTATTTGGTTGTCTTGCTTATGCCTCAACTTTGTCTCGCAAAACAGGACAAAATTTGATTCTAGAGCTTTAAAGTGTCTTTTTTTGGGATATCCCATAGGCACAAAAGGATACAGATTATATGATTTGGAGAATGATAAAATTCTTATTTCTAGAAATGTTAAATTCTGTGAACAAGTGTTTCCCTTTCAAAATTTTCAGTCTTCAACCAACAATGATTCAAAATGTTAACTATAAGAATATTTGGTTTTGTATGTGGAAATTTTGTACGATGAGATGCTCTGTTGTAGAGGAGAGAGACTATGTCAAGATATATCTAATGTAACAGTTAGTTAATATAGTTAGAATTAGTTTCAAGTTCTCTTATCAGATTAAAGCTTCTATCTTTCTTATATATACTTGTAAATCATATTGTAGATATCACTTAATCAATTCATTTTCTTTCTTCCATCTTCAATGGAGTTTTCCATTCTTCACATGGTATCAGGAGTTCATTGAAGAGTACTTCCGCATCTTGTAAAGATTAGTTAGAAATTCAGTTATGACAGTTAAGTTGGTTAATATAATTATCAATTACTTGTATAAATAAAGCATCAGGCTTCATGTACATTTTATCAAATCACATAACAACCAATGATATTTTTCTCCTTCTTCTTCCATCTTCTACTATACTGTTTGATTCATGAAACTCTACAAACTTCTTGTGTAGAAACACCTCAACAAAATGGCATTGTGGAAAGAAAACATCAAACTCTTCTACAAGTAGCTCGAGCTTTGTTATTTCAATCTAAAGTTCCTTTACATTTTTGGGATTATTGTGTGCAAACTGCTGGTCACATTATCAACAGGTTTCCTACTGCTATGCTTAATAACAAGTCTCCATTTGAGGTGATGTTCAATAAACCCCCTGATTATACTCAATTGAAAGTGTTTGGTTGTCTTGCTTATGGCTCAACTTTGTCTGCAAACAGGACAAGATTTGATTCTAGAGATTTAAAGTGTCTTTTTTTGGGATATCCCATAGGCACAAAAGGATACAGATTATATGATTTGGAGAATGATAAAATTCTTATTTCTAGAAATGTTAAATTATGTGAACAAGTGTTTCCCTTTCAAATTTTCAGTCTTCAACCAACAATGATTCAAAATGTTAACTATAAGAATATTTGGTTTTGTATGTGGAAATTTTGTACGATGAGATGCTCTGTTGTAGAGGAGAGAGACTATGTCAAGATATATCTAATGTAACAGTTAGTTAATATAGTTAGAATTAGTTTCAAGTTCTGTTATCAGATTAAAGCTTCTATCTTTCTTATATATACTTGTAAATCATATTGTAGATATCACTTAATCAATTCATTTTCTTTCTTCCATCTTCAATGGAGTTTTCCATTCTTCACATGGTATCAGGAGTTCATTGAAGAGTACTTCCGCATCTTGTAAAGATTAGTTAGAAATTCAGTTATGACAGTTAAGTTGGTTAATATAATTATCAATTACTTGTATAAATAAAGCATCAGGCTTCATGTACATTTTATCAAATCACATAACAACCAATGATATTTTTCTCCTTCTTCTTCCATCTTCTGCTATACTGTTTGATTCATGAAACTCTACAAACTTCTTGTGTAGAAACACCTCAACAAAATGGCATTGTGGAAAGAAAACATCAAACTCTTCTACAAGTAGCTCGAGCTTTGTTATTTCAATCTAAAGTTCCTTTACATTTTTGGGATTATTGTGTGCAAACTGCTGGTCACATTATCAACAGGTTTCCTACTGCTATGCTTAATAACAAGTCTCCATTTGAGGTGATGTTCAATAAACCCCCTGATTATACTCAATTCAAAGTGTTTGGTTGTCTTGCTTATGCCTCAACTTTGTCTGCAAACAGGACAAAATTTGATTCTAGAGATTTAAAGTGTCTTTTTTTGGAATATCCCATAGGCACAAAAGGATACAGATTATATGATTTGGAGAATGATAAAATTCTTATTTCTAGAAATGTTAAATTATGTGAACAAGTGTTTCCCTTTCAAAATTTTCAGTCTTCAACCAACAATGATTCAAAATGTTAACTATAAGAATATTTGGTTTTGTATGTGGAAATTTTGTACGATGAGATGCTCTGTTGTAGAGGAGAGAGACTATGTCAAGATATATCTAATGTAACAGTTAGTTAATATAGTTAGAATTAGTTTCAAATTTTGTTATCAGATTAAAGCTTCTATCTTTCTTATATATACTTGTAAATCATATTGTAGAGATCACTTAATCAATTCATTTTCTTTCTTCCATCTTCAATGGAGTTTTCCATTCTTCACATGGTATCAGGAGTTCATTGAAGAGTATTTTCGCATCTTGTAAAGATTAGTTAGAAATTCAGTTATGACAGTTAAGTTGGTTAATATAATTATCAATTACTTGTATAAATAAAGCATCAGGCTTCATGTACATTTTATCAAATCACATAACAACCAATGATATTTTTCTCCTTCTTCTTCCATCTTCTACTATATTGTTTGATTCATGAAACTCTACAAACTTCTTGTGTAGAAACACCTCAACAAAATGGTATTGTGGAAAGAAAACATCAAACTCTTCTACAAGTAGCTCGAGCTTTGTTATTTCAATCTAAAGTTCCTTTGCATTTTGGGATTATGTGTGCAAACCGCCGCTCACATTATCAACGGGTTTCCTCTTTGCTTTATGCTTAATAACAAGTCTCCATTTGAGGTGATGTTCAATAAACCCCCTGATTATACTCAATTGAAAGTGTTTGGTTGTCTTGCTTATGCCTCAACTTTGTCTGCAAACTGGACAAAATTTGATTCTAGAGCTTTAAAGTGTCTTTTTTTGGGATATCCCATAGGCACAAAAGGATACAGATTATATGATTTGGAGAATGATAAAATTCGTATTTCTAGAAATATTAAATTATATGAACAAGTGTTTCCCTTTCAAAATTTAAGTCTTCAACCAACAATGATTCAAAATGTTAACTATAAGAATATTTGGTTTTGTATGTGGAAATTTTGTACGATGAGATGCTCTGTTGTAGAGGAGAGAGACTATGTCAAGATATATCTAATGTAACAATTAGTTAATATAGTTAGAATTAGTTTCAAATTCTGTTATCAGATTAAAGCTTCTATCTTTCTTATATATACTTGTAAATCATATTGTAGATATCACTTAATCAATTCATTTTCTTTCTTCCATCTTCAATGGAGTTTTCCATTCTTCACATGGTATCAGGAGTTCATTGAAGAGTATTTTCGCATCTTGTAAAGATTAGTTAGAAATTCGATTATGACATGATTAAGTTGGTTAATATAATTATCAATTACTTGTATAAATAAAGCATCAGGCTTCATGTACATTTTATCAAATCACATAACAACCAATGATATTTTTCTCCTTCTTCTTCCATCTTCTACTATATTGTTTGATTCATGAAACTCTACAAACTTCTTGTGTAGAAACACCTCAACAAAATGGTATTGTGGAAAGAAAACATCAAACTCTTCTACAATTAGCTCGAGCTTTGTTATTTCAATCTAAAGTTCCTTTACATTTTTGGGATTATTGTGTACAAACTGCTGCTAACATTATCAACAGGTTTCCTACTGCTATGCTTAATAACAAGTCTCCATTTGAGGTGATGTTCAATAAACCCCCTGATTATACTCAATTGAAAGTATTTGGTTGTCTTGCTTATGCCTCAACTTTGTCTGCAAACAGGACAAAATTTGATTCTAGAGCTTTAAAGTGTCTTTTTTTGGGATATCCCATAGGCACAAAAGGATACAGATTATATGATTTGGAGAATGATAAAATTCTTATTTCTAGAAATGTTAAATTCTGTGAAAAAGTGTTTCCCTTTCAAAATTTTCAGTCTTCAACCAACAATGATTCAAAATGTTAACTATAAGAATATTTGGTTTTGTATGTGGAAATTTTGTACGATGAGATGCTTCTGTTGTAGAGAGAGAGACTATGTCAAGATATATCTAATGTAACAGAGTTAGTTAATATAGTTAGAATTAGTTTCAAGTTCATTTATCGATTAAAGCTTCTATCTTTCTTATATATACTTGTAAATCATATTGTAGATATCACTTAATCAATTCATTTTCTTTCTTCCATCTTCAATGGAGTTTTCCATTCTTCACATGGTATCAGGAGTTCATTGAAGAGTACTTCCGCATCTTGTAAAGATTAGTTAGAAATTCAGTTATGACAGTTAAGTTGGTTAATATAATTATCAATTACTTGTATAAATAAAGCATCGGCTTCATGTACATTTTATCAAATCACATAACAACCAATGATATTTTTCTCCTTCTTCTTCCATCTTCTACTATACTGTTTGATTCATGAAACTCTACAAACTTCTTGTGTAGAAACACCTCAACAAAATTGCATTGTGGAAAGAAAACATCAAACTCTTCTACAAGTAGCTCGAGCTTTGTTATTTCAATCTAAAGTTCCTTTACATTTTTGGGATTATTGTGTGCAAACTGCTGGTCACATTATCAACAGGTTTCCTACTGCTATGCTTAATAACAAGTCTCCATTTGAGGTGATGTTCAATAAACCCCCTGATTATACTCAATTGAAAGTGTTTGGTTGTCTTGCTTATGGCTCAACTTTGTCTGCAAACAGGACAAGATTTAAAGTGTCTTTTTTTGGGATATCCCATAGGCACAAAAGGATACAGATTATATGATTTGGAGAATGATAAAATTCTTATTTCTAAAAATGTTAAATTCTGTGAACAAGTGTTTCCCTTTCAAAATTTTCAGTCTTCAACCAACAATGATTCAAAATGTTAACTATAAGAATATTTGGTTTTGTATGTGGAAATTTTGTACGATGAGATGCTTTCTGTTGTAGAGAGAGAGACTATGTCAAGATATATCTAATGTAACAGTTAGTTAATATAGTTAGAATTAGTTTCAAATTCTGTTATCAGATTAAAGCTTCTATCTTTCTTATATATACTTGTAAATCATATTGTAAAGATCACTTAATCAATTCATATTCTTTCTTCCATCTTCAATGGAGTTTTCCATTCTTCACATGGTATCAGGAGTTCATTGAAGAGTATTTTCGCATCTTGTAAAGATTAGTTAGAAATTCAGTTATGACAGTTAAGTTGGTTAATATAATTATCAATTACTTGTATAAATAAAGCATCAGGCTTCATGTACATTTTATCAAATCACATAACAACCAATGATATTTTCTCCTTCTTCTTCCATCTTCTACTATCTTTGTTTGATTCATGAAACTCTACAAACTTCTTGTGTAGAAACACCTCAACAAAATGGCATTGTGGAAAGAAAACATCAAACTCTTCTACAAATAGCTCGAGCTTTGTTATTTCAATCTAAAGTTCCTTTACATTTTTGGGATTATTGTGTGCAAACTTCTGGTCACATTATCAACAGGTTTCCTACTGCTATGCTTAATAACAAGTCTCCATTTGAGGTGATGTTCAATAAACCCCCTGATTATACTCAATTGAAAGTGTTTGGTTGTCTTGCTTATGGCTCAACTTTGTCTCGCAAACAGGACAAAATTTGATTCTAGAGCTTTAAAGTGTCTTTTTTGGGATATCCCATGGCACAAAAGGATACTGATTATATGATTTGGAGAATGATAAAATTCTTATTTCTAGAAATGTTAAATTCGTGAACAAGTGTTTCCTTTCAAAATTTTTCGGTCTTCAACCAACAATGATTCAAAATGTTAACTATAAGAATATTTGGTTTTGTATGTGGAAATTTTGTACGATGAGATGCTCTGTTGTAGAGGAGAGAGACTATGTCAAGATATATCTAATGTAACAGCTAGTTAATATAGTTAGAATTAGTTTCAAATTCTGTTATCAGATTAAAGCTTCTATCTTTCTTATATATACTTGTAAATCATATTGTAGATATCACTTAATCAATTCATTTTCTTTCTTCCATCATCAATGGAGTTTTCCATTCTTCACATGGTATCAGGAGTTCATTGAAGAGTACTTCCGCATCTTGTAAAGATTAGATAGAAATTCAGTTATGACAGTTAAGTTGGTTAATATAATTATCAATTACTTGTATAAATAAAGCATCAGGCTTCATGTACATTTTATCAAATCACATAACAACCAATGATATTTTTCTCCTTCTTCTTCCATCTTCTACTATATTGTTTGATTCATGAAACTCTACAAACTTCTTGTGTAGGAACACCTCAACAAAATGGTATTGTGGAAAGAAACATCAAACTCTTCTACAAGTAGCTCGAGCTTTGTTATTTCAATCTAAAGTTCCTTTACATTTTTGGGATTATTGTGTGCAAACTGCTGCTCACATTATCAACAGGTTTCCTACTGCTATGCTTAATAACAAGTCTCCATTTGAGGTGATGTTCAATAAACCCCCTGATTATACTCAATTGAAAGTGTTTGGTTGTCTTGCTTATGCCTCAACTTTGTCTGCAAACTGGACAAAATTTGATTCTAGAGCTTTAAAGTATCTTTTTTTGGGATATCCCATAGGCACAAAAGGATACAGATTATATGATTTGGAGAATGATAAAATTCTTATTTCTAGAAATGTTAAATTCTGTGAACAAGTGTTTCCTTTCAAAATTTTCGGTCTTCAACCAACAATGATTCAAAATGTTAACTATAAGAATATTTGGTTTTGTATGTGGAAATTTTGTATGATGAGATGCTTTTGTAGAGGAGAGAGACTATGTCAAGATATATCTAATGTAACTTGATTAGTTAATATAGTTAAAATTAGTTTCAAATTCTCATTTATCGATTAAAGCTTCTATCTTTCTTATATATACTTGTAAATCATATTGTAGAGATCACTTAATCAATTCATTTTCTTTCTTCCATCTTCAATGGAGTTTTCCATTCTTCACATGGTATCGTGGAGTTCATTGAAGAGTATTTTCGCATCTTGTAAAGATTAGTTAGAAATTTGATTATGACAGCGATTAAGTTGGTTAATATAATTATCAATTACTTGTATAAATAAAGCATCAGGCTTCATGTACATTTTATCAAATCACATAACAACCAATGATATTTTTCTCCTTCTTCTTCCATCTTCTACTATACTGTTTGATTCATAAAACTCTACAAACTTCTTGTGTAGAAACACCTCAACAAAATGGCATTGTGGAAAGAAAACATCAAACTCTTCTACAAATAGCTCGAGCTTTGTTATTTCAATCTAAAGTTCCTTTACATTTTTGGGATTATTGTGTGCAAACTGCTGGTCACATTATCAACAGGTTTCCTACTGCTATGCTTAATAACAAGTCTCCATTTGAGGTGATGTTCAATAAACCCCCTGATTATACTCAATTGAAAGTGTTTGGTTGTCTTGCTTATGGCTCAACTTTGTCTGCAAACAGGACAAAATTTGATTCTAGAGCTTTAAAGTGTCTTTTTTTGGGATATCCCATAGGCACAAAAGGATACAGATTATATGATTTGGAGAATGATAAAATTCTTATTTCTAGAAATGTTAAATTCTGTGAACAAGTGTTTCCCTTTCAAAATTTTCAGTCTTCAACCAACAATGATTCAAAATGTTAACTATAAGAATATTTGGTTTTGTATGTGGAAATTTTGTACGATGAGATGCTTCTGTTGTAGAGGAGAGACTATGTCAAGATATATCTAATGTAATGACTAGTTAATATAGTTAGAATTAGTTTCAAATTCATTATCGATTAAAGCTTCTATCTTTCTTATATATACTTGTAAATCATATTGTAGATATCACTTAATCAATTCATTTTCTTTCTTCCATCATCAATGGAGTTTTCCATTCTTCACATGGTATCAGGAGTTCATTGAAGAGTACTTCCGCATCTTGTAAAGATTAGATAGAAATTCGATTTATGACATTAAGTTGGTTAATATAATTATCAATTACTTGTATAAATAAAGCATCGGCTTCATGTACATTTTATCAAATCACATAACAACCAATGATATTTTTCTCCTTCTTCTTCCATCTTCTACTATATTGTTTGATTCATGAAACTCTACAAACTTCTTGTGTAGGAACACCTCAACAAAATGGTATTGTGGAAAGAAACATCAAACTCTTCTACAAGTAGCTCGAGCTTTGTTATTTCAATCTAAAGTTCCTTTACATTTTTGGGATTATTGTGTGCAAACTGCTGCTCACATTATCAACAGGTTTCCTACTGCTATGCTTAATAACAAGTCTCCATTTGAGGTGATGTTCAATAAACCCCCTGATTATACTCAATTGAAAGTGTTTGGTTGTCTTGCTTATGCCTCAACTTTGTCTGCAAACTGGACAAAATTTGATTCAAGAGCTTTAAAGTATCTTTTTTTGGGATATCCCATAGGCACAAAAGGATACAGATTATATGATTTGGAGAATGATAAAATTCTTATTTCTAGAAATGTTAAATTCTGTGAACAAGTGTTTCCCTTTCAAAATTTTCAGTCTTCAACCAACAATGATTCAAAATGTTAACTATAAGAATATTTGGTTTTGTATGTGGAAATTTTGTATGATGAGATGCTCTGTTGTAGAGGAGAGAGACTATGTCAAGATATATCTAATGTAACAGTTAGTTAATATAGTTAAAATTAGTTTCAAATTCTGTTATCAGATTAAAGCTTCTATCTTTCTTATATATACTTGTAAATCATATTGTAGAGATCACTTAATCAATTCATTTTCTTTCTTCCATCTTCAATGGAGTTTTCCATTCTTCACATGGTATCAGGAGTTCATTGAAGAGTATTTTCGCATCTTGTAAAGATTAGTTAGAAATTGATTATGATGATTAAGTTGGTTAATATAATTATCAATTACTTGTATAAATAAAGCATCGGGCTTCATGTACATTTTATCAAATCACATAACAACCAATGATATTTTTCTCCTTCTTCTTCCATCTTCTACTATACTGTTTGATTCATGAAATGATTCATGAAACTCTACAAACTTCTTGTGTAGAAACACCTCAACAAAATGGTATTGTGGAAAGAAAACATCAAACTCTTCTACAAGTAGCTCGAGCTTTGTTATTTCAACCTAAAGTTCCTTTACATTTTTGGGATTATTGTGTACAAATTGTTGCTCACATTATCAACAAGGTTCCTACTGCTATGCTTAATAACAAGTCTCCATTTGAGGTGATGTTCAATAAACCCCCTGATTATACTCAATTGAAAGTGTTTGGTTGTCTTTCTTATGCCTCAACTTTGTCTGCAAACAGGACAAAATTTGATTCTAAAGCTTTAAAGTGTCTTTTTTGGGATATCCCATATGCACAAAAGGATACAGATTATATGATTTGGAGAATGATAAAATTCTTATTTCTAGAAATGTTAAATTTTGTGAACAAGTGTTTCCCTTTCAAAATTTTCAGTCTTCAACCAACAATGATTCAAAGGTTTTATTCCCTGATTTGTCGATGGATTCTCTGTTTTTAATGAGTTTCATGAACAAGTTCAAAACTCAAAACTTAGCGGTGACATTACTTTCTGACCAACTCAAAATTTAACGGTGACACTACCTCACAACCAACTCAAAATTTAACGGTGACACTACCTCACACCAACTCAAACTTTAGTAGTGACTATGTTTTACAACAAACTCAAACCTCACCCGGTGACAATGTTTTACAAAAACTCAAACTCAAACTTCAAAGGTGACAATGTTCTTCACCCAAATCAAAGAAGATCTACAGAACCGTAGGAGTTACACCACATTATCTTCAGGTTTATGATTGTAAATTTCCCAATCGCACACATCTCACTCTGCTCAACTTATTACAAAAGGCAAACAATATGACGTTAAGAATTTTTTTTTCTTGAAAATCATCGGTGATTCATAAAGCCTTTATCGCTTCTATTAGCCAAATAATCGAGCCTAAAACTTATTCTCAAGCTAGTAAGAGCATTGAATGGCAAAATGCCATGAAAGCCGAGATCCAAGCTTTAGAGAAAAACAATACTTGGACATTGACTGAGTTACCTCCTAACAAACATTGTATTGGATGCAAATGGGTTTACAAAGCTAAGTACAAAGCTGATGGTACATTAGAAAGGTATAAGGCTAGATTAGTAGCAAAAGGCTACACACAATAGGAAGGACTTGATTACTTTGATACTTTTTCCCCTGTTACAAAGCTTACTACTGTTCGATTGTTATTAGCTTTAACTGCAGCTAAACAATGGCATCTTCATCAGTTGGATGTCAACAATGCCTTTTTACATGGGGACTTAGATGAAGAGGTGTACATGACACCACCTCCAGGTTATTGCAATGATGGTAGAGTTTGTAAATTGCTCAAAAGCTTGTATGGTTTAAAGCAGGCCTCAAGACAATGGTTTCACAAGCACACCTCATGTCTCATATCTTATGGCTTCACACAATCAAGGTCTGATAGTTCCCTCTTTATCAAAACTTTCTCTACATCAATAACAGTGCTTTGTGTTTATGTCGATGACATTATTCTAGCTGGAAACAATCTCAATGAAATTCATGCTATAAAGAAACATTTGGATGACACTTTCACTATCAAGGATCTAGGCTTATTGAAGTATATCTTAGGCATCGAAATTGCCAGAAGCACAAAGGGAATTACTATATGTCAAAGGAAGTATGCTCTAGACATACTAACTGAAGCAGGATATCTTGGATGCAAGCCTTGTTCTACACCTATGGATGCAAAGATTGATCTCAATAACAAAGACAGTCCTCCTTTGGAAGATCCAGCTACATACAGAAGATTAGTTGGCAGACTATTATACTTAACTATCACCGGGCCTGATATATCCTACAGCATACAAACCCTGTCTCAATTCATGTCCAAGCCAAGAGCTTTTCACCTCACTGCAGCCCATAGAATCCTTCGGTACATTAAGTCCAATCCAGGCAAAGGGCTATTCTACTCTGCAGAATCCTCTACATCCTTGAAAGGATTCACAGATGCTGATTGGGGTAGATGCACAGAAACTAGAAGAAGTATCAGTGGCTTTGCCATTTATCTTGGTGACTCTTTAATTTCTTGGAAAGCCAAGAAACAACCTACTGTCAGCAGATCTTCAACAAAAGCTGAATATAGGGCTATTGCATTTGCTACTTGTGAAGTTCAATGGCTTACTTATATTCTCAATGATCTTAACATTCATCAAAGTAATCTGCTACACTATACACAGATAGCAGATCAGCCTTTTGCATTGTTCATAATCCTTGTCAACATGAAAGGACCAAACATATTCAAATAGACTGCCATTTTGTTCGGGAAAAGGTGGAAGCTGGATTGATTAAGCTCATTCATATTCCTTCAACTCATCAAACCGCGGACATTTTTACAAAACCATTACCTCCACATTTATTTTTTCATTTTATGTCCAAGTTGGGTATGAAAGACATTCATGCACCACTTGCAGGGGGTGTAAAGATTAGTTAGAAATTCAGTTATGACAGTTAAGTTTGTTAATATAATTATCAATTACTTATGTAAATAAAGCCTCAGGCTTCATGTACATTTTATCAAATCACATAACAACCAATGATATTTTTCTCCTTCTTCTTCCATCTTCTACTATACTGTTTGATTCATGAAACTCTACACATCTACATTTCATATCTCATTTGCGATCAACTCTACGATCAACTCTGTGATCACACTCTGTGATCAATCTCATTTTTTTTCCTGATCGAAATCTGTGATTAGTTCTTGACATATCTTTTACATCTTGGTATCTTTACACATCATTCTTGAAATATGGTTGTCAATCATCAAATGGATGATCCTTCTTCTCCTTATTACCTTCACCCAAGTGACAATCCGGGAGAGGTTATTGTATACGGGCCATTCACCAGTGAGAACTGCCTGTCTTGGAATAGAGCAGTCTTAATGGCACTTAGTGTTAAAAACAAAAATGGTTTTGTTGATGGTTCTCTTCCAATGCCTCCTGCTTCTTCTGTTAATCTTCATAATGCGTGGAAACGGGCCAACAATTTGGTATTATCTTGGTTATTAAATTCTATTGCCAAGGACATTAGACAAAGCCTGTTGTTCTTTGCCCACTCAAGAAGTATGGGATGAGTTGAAGATAAGATATGCCCGCCGATGACCCTCAAGTCTTTCACTTGGAGAAGTCATTAAGTATGATAACTCAAGGTAACATTCAATTACTACATATTACAACCAGTTCAAGAGCCTATGGGATGAGTATATTAGTCATCGTCCAATTATGAAATGTTCTTGTGGATCGTGTACCGCAATATGTCATCATCTGTTATGGCTAATTCTCAAGAAAATGATTCAGTCATGAAATTTCTCATTGGTTTACATGACTCATATGCCCAATTAAGAAGCCAATTGTTACTTAATTCTCCCCTACCTTTTTTGTCCAAAGTCTGCTCCTTATTACTTCAAGAAGAATCCCAGCGTGGACTGAATAACTCCAACATATACATCAATCCTATGGAGAGTATGAATCAGTCTGTAGCCATGTTAGCAAGACAGTAAAATTTCTCAAAGTTTCAGGCAAATAAGGACAAGAAAAAGCCAAAATGTACACATTGTGGCTTTCTTGGTCATACTGTGGATAAGTGCTTCCAACTAATAGGCTATCCACCATGTTGGAAAGGGCCAAAGGGACCTAGAAATTTCAAAGATTCAGTTGTTGTAGTTGTCACAAGCAATTCTCCAAATCAAGATAATTCTGGCACTTTGGATAATTCAGTTTTTTCAAAGGATATGATAGAACAATTTTTGCTTTATGCTCAAAATCATCAATCTCAAAATCATCATTCTCAAAACTCTGCTGTTGAGATAGTACACACTGCATCAACAACATACCCTCAAATAAATCCAACAATCTCAAACTGCAAAGCACATTCACAAGACGCCCAGGTAGTATATCTTGCCTTGCTAATTCTTTACAAAATCATAAATGGACTCTAGATACAGGAGCCACAGACCATATGATTTGTGACAAATCTTTATTTAAAAATGATCCAACTCATGTATCCATTCCTATATGTTTACCAAATGGACAAACCACTACAACTTCTTATATAGGTGAGGTTCAACTATCTGACAATTTAATGCTTCACAAAGTTCTATGTGTGCCCTCTTTCTCATTCAACCTCATATTTGTATCCCAACTAGCAAAATCTTCCAATTATGCACTACATTTTCTATCATCTCATTGTATGTTACAGGACATGAACAACCAAAAGATGATTGGTTTTGTTGAGGAGAAGAATGGATTCTATCATTTTAAGATTCCCACAACTGTTTCTATAACCACTGATCCCTTGATTTGGCACTCAAGACTAGGGCATATCTCTGCAAAAAGACTTTCTATGATTCCACATATTACTTCAAATAGTCACGATTTCAGTTCATGTGACATATGTCATTTTGCCAAACAGAAAAAACTTGCTTTCACTGATAGTGTTTCAAAGTCCAATAAAATCTTTGATCTTATTCATTGTGATCTATGGGGACCCTTCTCCACTGCTTCTCATAATGGTTTCTATTACTTTCTTACTATAGTTGGTGATTTTTCTAGGTGTACTTGGATCTATATGCTAAAGCACAAGTTAGACACACATGTTCATCTCGAGAATTTCTTAGAGCGAGTTAAAGCGGTGTACTTGGATCTATATGCCAAATCACAAGCGAGAATTTCTTAAAGCAAGTGTTAATATTAGATCTCCAATTTTTTTGTTAAAATTTTAGATCTCTCTTCTTCTTTTTATTTATAATTTTAGATCTTGGGTGTTTTTGTTCAAGTTTCGATTCTTAATCTTGAAGCGAGTGTTAAAGACCAGATCTTTGTAACACTTTTATCATAGATCTCTTGTGAATTTTATAATTTTAGATCCATATAGACCACTTTGATTTTTTTTTTTGTTCAAGTTTCGATTTTTAATCTTGAATCGATCTTATATACGATTTTTACAATCACTCGATCTATAAATGATATGATGTTGTGATTTGGTGAAGGATTCTTTTGAGACTTGATTTATTTCCTTCTTTAAATAAATACATGATTTTTGTTTTGAAAGATGAATCTTTCTAATATCGTTTTTGTTTTTGTGTTCTTATGTCAGAAGAAATCATTGGAAGATTTGTTATGTCTCGGAGGCGGGTCGAATTTCGAGGGTTAGCCACTTTTAAGGTAAAGTTTTGTTTATTATATAGAGCGGTTTTGTTTCTATATTTCTTTATTGGATTTTTGTGAGAAAATTAAGAAATATATTCTTTTTAATCTTCTGATTTGTTTTTGTTTATGAAAGTCTCGTATTAGTTTAGTTTGAGAAAAACAAAATCTATTTTTTTTAACTAAAGAATCTGTATTTATCAAAATTTTGGATTTTCCCCAAATTTTTTTCTCATCAAATATCTGTATTTTGCATAATGGTTACTTTGTGCCAAACATTTATGGAGTGCTTTTTTGAAAATATTTTCACAATTTCACCCCCTCCATAATATTTAGTAGTTTGAAAAAATCTGTAAAACTTATGATATGAGTAAGTATTCTTTTGTAGTGTCAAATTCTTACTTACAATGTTCTTCAGTTCATAGTCTCAAATCACAAATCAAGAAGTTTACAGTCAATACTTCTCAGTAAAGAAGTTCATAGTCTCAAAAAAAGTGGTACTTCACATAGTCTCAAATCACAAATCCAGAAGTTTACATTCAATACTTCTCAGTAAATAATTTCAGTCTCAAAAAAAAGTGGTACTTAACATAGTCTCAAATCACAAATCCAGAAGTTTACAGTCAATACTTATTAGAGTCTTCTAGAAGTAGTTAGTTACATAGTTAGTTATTTTTCTGTTATTATGTTACATGGCAGTTAGTTTCCTCTCTTCCTTCTATAAATAAGTATCAGTTGTAACACATCACTTCAGTTTTACAATAATGAAATATCATCTTTTCTCTCTAGCTTAACATGGTATCTGGAGCCTCTTCTCTGCCATCATAAATTTTTCCGTCCATTTCTTTGGTTCGTTTCTCAATTCAGTCATGGCATCTGAATGCTTGTCATCAGCTGTAGCTTCAATTACTCATTTCCCCTCCATGGCACTCCGTCTCGATCAAAACAATTACAATTACTGGAAAATTCAAGTGTTGGCCACAGTTCGAGCTTATGGATTCGAAGGAATACTGCTTGGAAATGAGTCTGCTCCAGCTCAGTTTCAAACTACAGATCCGTCTTCTTCTTCTTCACCTAGACTCCCAAATCCAGCATATTTGGCCTGGGTACGTAAGGATCAACTATTGTTCAGTTGGATTCTATCATCAATTTCAGAATCAATGCTTGGACATATCACTCGATGCACCACTGCCTCTGAAATCTGGTCTGTGTTAACAAATTTGTTTCAAACACAATCAAAATCTCGTGTGTTACAGCTGCGGTTCATGCTACAAACACTCAAAAAAGGTGATCTCAGTGTTGATGCATACACACTCAAAATGAAAGGTATAGCGGATGATTTAAACTCTGTAGGCACATATATTTCTGATGAAGAACTTGCTTTGTACATCCTTGGTGGATTTGGATCAGACTATGAGTCTGTGGTTGTGAATCTGACATCTAGGATAGATGCTCTTACGATTCAAGATATTCAATATGCACTCCAGACGCATGAAATGCGACTTCAAAATCAAATGAGCGTGCAGAATTTAGCATTACATACTAGCTCCACATCTGTTCCGGTAAATGCTAATGCTTCACCTTCTGCAAATATTGCTTATGGTCGAGGAGGTTCGTTTGGTATGCGAGGAGGAGGTAGATTCCCTCGTGGTCGTGGCCGTGGACGGTTTGGTGGCAGATTCAACAATTCAAACAGAGTCATTTGTCAGTTATGCGGTAAACCAAATCATGTGGCTTTAAAGTGCTACAAACATTTTGATGTGAGCTTCCTGGGAAATTCAAGTGCTACTGGAAGTGATTCAAGTCCACAGGCTTTGTTAACTAATGCCACTTCTCAATCTGCTAGTGATGGGAGTTGGTATTTTGTGGTGGAGCCACCACACATGTGACAGCTGACATGGAGAACTTATCTCTGCAAAGTGCTGACTATCAAGGTCCAGAAAAACTTCTTGTTGGTAATGGCTCTACCCTATCCATTTCAAAAATTGGCTCTTCTTTTATTCCTTGTTCTTCTAATTCAAAACCTTTATCGAATAATATACTCTATGTGCCTAACATCACCAAAAATCTTCTAAGCATCTCCCAAATCACTAAAGACAACAATGTCTTGATTGAATTTTTTTCATGACTGTTGTTATGTCAAGGACAAAACCTCTCACAAGATTCTGTTGGAAGGCACTCTTAAGGATGGACTCTACAAACTTGATTTCACCCAACTTCACCCTCACAGCTCTTTCTCATCATCATCAAGCATTCAACCAATCAATCATGTTCAAAGAAGCAAAGCATTTATCGCTTCTCGTCTTCAAAGAATCGCCTCACTTGGCATAGGAAATTAGGTCATCCTTGTAATGCTACTCTTTCTTCTGTCTTACAGCACTTACATGTTCCTTTTCATTCCAATAATGTTGTTTTTTGTGATGCGTGTAAACTTGGCAAGTTACATCAAAAGCATTTTGCTTCTCAAACACGTAAAACTACCACTCCATTTACTCATACACTCGATGTATGGGGACCATCATCTGTGCGATCCATTGATGGTTTTTCATACTACATCCATTTTATTGATGATTTCACATGCTTCACTTGGATTTTCCCAATGAAACACAAATCGATGCTTATGATATTTTTAAGCAATTTAATGCTTATGTTGAGAGACAGTTCAACACCCAAATAAAATGCTTGCAAAGTGATTGGGGTGGTGAATATAGATCTCAAAGACCCTTTCTTGCTCGTTAGGTATCCAATTCCGTCATCCTTGTCCTCATACTCATGCTCAAAATGGGAGAGCGAGAGAAAACATCGCCACATAGTTGAGGTTGACTGTCTATGCTTGCTCAAGCCTCATTGCCTCTAAAATTCTGGTGGGATGCCTTTCATATCTTTGTGTTTGTCATAAACCGCCTTCCAACCCTGTATTGCACACTAAGTCTCCTTATCAATTGCTATTTGACGCCCCGATTACACATTTCGAAGGTATTTGGTTGCACTTGTTATCCGTTCTTAAGACCTTACAATTCTCACAAATTCCAATTTCGATCCACCAAATGTCTTTTTCTTGGCTATAGCCTCTCCCACAAAGGTTACGAGATGTTTAAGTCCTACGGGAAGAGTGTACATCTCTCCCTCTTGTTGAGTTTCATGAACGAGTTTCCATATATTGAGTTGTTTTCCTCTCCCTCTCAAACATCATCTACTACTCAGTCTTTTGGTTTTCCTATCTTACCTCCAGCCCCTATCTCTCCAGCCCCTGCTCTATCTTCATCTTCTCCATCATCAGGTGCTCCTGCTGTTTCCACACACTCTCCTTCACCATCATCCACTCACAGTCCAGCTGTTGAACCACTTACTCAGTCTCCTTCCCCTCCTCCTGGTTTCTCCTTCCCTCCTGCTCCTCCATTCTCTGGTCATCCAATGGTCACCAGGTCAAAATCTGGAATTCACAAACCTAAAATCTTTCATACTCATACTTCCAGCCCTTGTCTCATTGAGCCCTTTACTGTACAAGAAGCCTTAATGGATCCAAAATGGAATGATGCAATGAATGCAGAGTATAGTGCTCTAATTGCCAATAACACCTGGTCTTTGGTTCCCTATCTTTGAAGGGATGCATGTCATAACAAATAAATGGATTTTCGTAATTAAGTACAAATCAGATGGAAGTGTTGAACGGTTCAAAGCTAGATTAGTGGCCCGGGGATTTGAACAGCAGGCTGGGGTTGATTTTGTTGAAACTTTTAGTCCAGTTATCAAGGCATGCACTATCAGGTTAATCTTTACTCTTGCAGTTACATCAGGTTGGCAAGTTCAGCAAATCGACATAAATAACGCCTTTCTTCATGGGGATCTAAATGACACAGTTTTTATGTATCAACCTGAGGGTTTTGTTTCATCTGAGCACCCAAATGCAGTCTGCAAATTAAATAAAGCACTTTATGGTCTCAGACAAGCACCACGTGCTTGGTTTAATAAACTTAAAGATTTTCTGATTTCTATTGGTTTTAAGGAGTCCACATCAGATACCTCATTATTCTATCAAAGGTGTTCTGGGAAATTACTTTTGGTGCTTGTCTATGTGGATGACATCTTGATTACTGGGGAAGATTCAGAAGTGATTGCTAAGATCATTCAGCTGTTGGGCAGCAAATTTGCTTTAAAAACACTTGGAGAGGTGAATTATTTTTTGGGGATAGAAGCTACACGAACTAAAGATCATATGTGCCTTACTCAGTCAAAATACATTCATGAATTACTCAGCAAAAATAGACTCACAAATTGTAAAGCTACATCAACACCATTGAGCTGTTCACACAAATTACACCTAACTGACAGCAAACTCTTTGAACATCCATCACTTTATAGAAATCTTGTTGGGTCTCTTGAAGATCTTACTATGACAAGACCGGATATAAATTTTTTTGTCAACAAACTCTCTCGTTTCTCCATGCTCCCACTATCAACCATTCGGTCGCATGCAAACACTTGCTCGGATACTTGAAGGAACTATACATCTTGGTCTCTCTTTTCATCCTGCTAAAAATATGCTACTCGAAGGCTTTTCAGACGCAGATTGGGCTGGTGATTTTGATGATAGACGAAGTACAGGTGGACATTGCATAATGCTTGGTGGAAATTTGTTAACCTGGAGTTCCAAAAAACAACCTTTGTGGTTTCAGTGTCCGATCTTGAATCCGAGTATCGCTCGTTAGCTGACACTGCTGTTGATCTCATTTGGTTACATTCTCTATTTGCTGAACTTGATCTAAAAATTGCATCCCCTTCGGTGATATGGTGTGACAATCAAAGTGTCTCTGCCCTTGCCTCCAATCCAGTCTTCCACGCCAGGACGAAACATATAGAACTTGATGTGCATTTCATCGGGAAAAGGTTCTTGCCAAACAAGTTGAGGTCCAGTATATACCATCAAGATCAACTGCGGACATTTTAACTAAAATTTTGTCGCTTGCTCGCTTTCAACATCTCTCGCAATAAACTCCCACTCACAACTAGTACAACTCTCTTTGAGGCACCATACTCCGACTTGAGGGAGGAGTATTAGAGTCTTCTAGAAGTAGTTAGTTACATAGTTAGTTATTTTTCATTATTCATTTACATGGCGGTTAGCTTCCTCTCTTCCTTCTATAAATAAGTATCAGCTGTAACACATCACTTCAGTTTTATAATAATGAAATATCATCTTTTCTCTCTAGCTTAACAATACTTCTCAGTAAAGAAGTTTATAGTCTCAAAAAAAGTAGTACTTCCTAAATCCAGAATTTTACAGTCAATATGCAGCAGTCTTAGTGTCAGCCATAGTTTCTGCTTCTGCTGCCACCTTAATCTCATGCTTTTCATCCTTGTGTTTTTTCCTTTCAGTTTCGTAATTGAGCAGATGGGCACGAACACCATCGTTGTTGAGGTTAGGCTTCATTGGTTCCTTGCAAAATTCACACCAGCGTTTTATAGGTTTTACTTCTTTCTTTGGTCTCCCGATAGGAGGTTTGTTGTAGTGACTGTGTCTGTGTTTCTTATTTGACATCTGTCAAAGAGTTATTGACAAAGGTATCAGAAAAACACTCAAAAGTATATATTCACTGCTCCATTGAAATGTCCTATATTATCTTCATGATATATCATATCACCAAACAAGTTTGATATAGCACTACTAAAATGACTGTTGTCCAATACTAATATGTCAATGGTTTAAATTCTATCTCATCCTTGCGCCTATAGATTAATCATTCTGGTTTTGATTTTTTTCCGATGTATTCTTCCCACTGATGAGGTCAATAAGCGTATAATCCTTGCACACTGATGAGTAAATCAAGGTACTATTTTTTGCTTATGTTTATTTTTTTTGTTAACTTGGAGATTTTTAAAGTTGATTGGTTAGTTTCAAGAAAATCAAAAGCACTGTTTAAAAATATGTTAGACAAAAAAAAGACGATTAGGGGTCATTTTCATTAGGTGCTAGGTGAAAAGTGGCAGAGCCGTCCTAGGGCGATCGAGGTGGTGGTGCCGCACAAGAGCCCTCGCCCCCGGTTTTTTTTTTTAATTCTAGTTTAGCTTTATTTATACTAAGACAACTCTTTGACCAACGGTTAGGATTTATTTGATCTAATAGACATATTTCATTCACTGGAATAATCTGACAAAAAAAATATATAATACCACTTCAATATATAATACTCTAAAATTTTCTACAATTTTTTTTCTCCAAATGCCACAATATAAGAATGAGATTCATTGGATAAGAAAAAATATAGAGAATTTTAGAGTATTATATATTGAGGTGGTCTTATATATTTGTTAGACTATTCCACTGGATGAAATGTATCTACTAGATCAAATAAATCCTAGCCATTAGTAAAATAATTGTCTTTTTTTGTGTTCGAATATTAAAAGAATTGTATAAAAATATTTTGTACATAAGGCTAATATGAATAAAATATATTTATATCCTGCTCGATTTAATTTGTTTATGTTCTAATTGGTTGGGGATGTGGTGTTGTACAGAACTCATTAAGGGAGAGAAGCAGATTGGGAAGAAAAGCATCAGCGCTAAGTCGAATGTGTTTAATCTTTTTTTATGGATTAATTTACAAATATTTTTAAATTAAAAACTATTTACTTAATAATAAAATGGAAAAAAGAAAATCCTAAAGTAAAATAAGAAGAAAAGAAAAAGAATGTCAGGCGCGTATACCCTATACCTATAAAATTAACACCCCAAAAATTTGGCACACATTTACAACAATTTCTGAGAAATGCAATAAACTGTTAAATTGCCCCACTTTTTTAAAACTGATTAGGCTGAAAAAATAAAAAGTATGGCTGCCAAAAATGCTAGAACCCACGACCTCATCAGAATTCAGAGCACAAAAAGTTTGCAAACGACTAAGCTGGCCAATCTGCATTTTTCATTTTAAGCGCTTGTTGTATATGTAATAAAATATGTTTAATCATTAAAAAATAAAAAATAAAAAATCTGGGGGCCGAGGGCTCTTTCCGGAGGGGCTTTATGCGGAGGCGTCGCCTAGACCACCCCAAGGACAGCCCTGGTACCAAGTTTGGTTACATCCATTCGTCAATTGGATTTTGCCCAATTAATTGGCATCCCATTTTTAACCACAAAATTTGAACATATTGTTACATGGTATATACTACAAATAAAGATAGGGACAAGTCCATCAGCAAGTTCACCAAAACAAATGTCGAACCAAATATTACCAAAAATTGAGTCATTTGGGCAAACGTTAATGATACAAATGTAAAAAATGTAATAGCCGTCTCAGCAAATTGATTGTGTTTCTTTGTGCAAACTTCAGCATGTAATTTTTTCTCTTGAAAAAAATCAAACAAAGATTTGTCCTTTGGTACAAGATGATCGATTTCATGTCCAAAAAAAGTCCACCGGCTTTAACCCGTCCACCGCATGAGATCTTCTAAATCAAAATCAAAATGGTGTATCATCTCTTATTCCAATGTATAAATAATTGACGTATTTTTTAAGGGTTATCATTTGGCTAGTAAAAACCCACTATTTATAACTGAAAATCAATATGGTAATTATCATGCACGTGACAATTATCATCTCCGAGGTGAAATAGGAGACAAAATATCATTTTAGAATAAAATATCCAATCCGTCTAAAGAAGCACACTAGTATCCCATTAATGGTTTTTACTAAAGGTTGAGCCCTCAATTTTATCAAGTCTTGAGGAAAATTGTTGGGGAAATTTATATATAGATTTTGATGGTACCATATAAAATTTACATTAAGAAGTTGGCACCTCATTTCAAGTATAATTCAATTTCTAATAGATAGGGTTGTATGAGCTGAGTTGAAGTCAACCAAGTTGAAGACTACAAGACTCGACTGAAGATTGAAGTGAAGACCCAATTGTGTGTCAGCTGAATGAAATGAAGTGAAGACTCAGTCAAGTGACAGAAAAGTTGTTCAGTCCTAGCTAAGTCATTCCAAAATGATTGGAATCGAATGTCAAAGGGGTATGCCACAGACAAGACTCAAAGAAAGCTGAAAGAGATCCGTTGTCAAGACAAGTCAAGGTTTTGATAGAAATATGCATGTGTCAGGCTGCCAACAATAAAACTGTTTTGCTGAAATAATGCAAAAAGCGAGGCACCAATGAGAAGCACCTGAAATTCTGCAGAGTTTAAGTAAAGGATGCAGAGCATTAAACTCATGGTACGCTCTCCATCAATGCTGCAAGACAAGACAAATCAATAACCTACGATTGTGATTTGAAAAATGTATATATCTCTTCAACGGATATATTTTCAAATGTGCACTACAAAAGACTGAGGAAGCAAGTAAGAGAAGATAACCAAGTTTAACACGAGCACACAAGCAATCAAGCAATTACCTGCACACATCTCTCAAGCTTTCACAGAAACCCTCAAGCCTAAACTCGAAGGAAATCAATCCAACACACTCAGTGAAGGAAAGACTACATCATTAGTTGAAGAGGAAAAATTGTTTTAAAAAACAAAACGGTCTACTCTCCAAGGTTGAAGGAAAAGTAGTGAGGCTCCAGATCGAACCGGTGATTTGAACATGTTGGAGGGCTACATGATCAAGTTCAAAGGTTTGAAGGGAGCTGAAGTAACAAGACAACTGTCTTGTGAAGAAGCTGAGTCCCAGGAGCAGCAAGCTGTGTGATCAAAGTTGACTCGGATAACTACTTTGTAACCAAGTCAAGTTACTTAGTGGATTCCTTCAGGAGTTGGAGAAGAGTGGACTAGAGAAATTACCCCATCTTTGAACCACTAAAAAATTGTTTGTCTATTTACTTTTAGCGCACTTTAATTCTTGCATTATTTTATATTTGTTGTTAAGTTAAATTTCTTAAGTCTTGTGATAATAATCATTACTAAAACAAGTGTTAATAAATTTACTTAAAACTCTAATGGTGAAGAGTCTTCCACTGGTAAAACCAAGTCAACTGCATTTCTAAGTGTTAGCTGAAAACAACTAAGTTATATTATCAACAACTCAGTCGAGTCTGTTGAGTGGGTAACTTTGTTGTGTAAGCCAACCTAGCTATCCCTCAAGGACATAGATGACTTGAGTTAATTCTAAGATTATTTAAAAAGAACTAAAATCGAAAAGTTGGTAAAGTTTATTCAACCCTCCTTTTAAACTTTATACATCACCCTTGGGACCTACAAGCCCAAAAGTAAGAGATCATAGAGCCTCCCAAAAAGATGATGGACAATCCCAAACAGGCTCAATCCGACCACTATTGCTACTTCCACCGCGATAAAGGCACGCTACGGAATAATATTTCCAGATGGAGAGGGAGATTGAGAAACTGATCCAAAAAGGCTACCTAGAAGACTACATAGATCAGCACAAGTTGCGCAGGGATCCCAGACCACATGAGTAGGACTCACCCGCACCTCCGCATCGTCTAGAGCAACATCCAGAAGAAAGACAAGACCCGAATTTTGTGAGAGTGATTAATGTTATTGCGGGGGGACACGAAGCAGAAGAGGCGAAAGTGTACCCCATACTCAAAAAGAGAACATCAAGACATATTGTAGAAATGAAATCTAAAGTAGATTGATAGAGCTAGAGAAGAATAGTAGTGCTTGATTATCTTCGGGGCGGAGGACTGTGCGGCTGACACTCAGACGAATCCGAACACTATAGTCATCTCCGTTACAATAGCCAACTTCCTGGTTAGGAGAGTCTTTATAGACATATGAAGTGTTGTGGACGTCATCTTCTTGGGAGCATTTGAGAAGTTAATTACAGATCAGTTCATCCCATATCTCCCAAGTCTCCGCCCTCCTTATTGGCTTCACGGGGCAAGTAATCAAAGTGGTGGGAGAAATAAGCCTAACCTTGACGTTGGGAGCGTGATTTTCCCAACAAGTCACCAAGATGATTAAGTTCCTCGTGGTGGACACCCCATCCGTAGACATATTATTTTTTGAATTTAATAATTAACCCTATAAACTAAAAATAAATATGTATGTCGCATGTAATCACCTTACTAATAATGAGACACGTGGCAGCTTCCCATATAATATTTGCTTAATTTGGCATTCGCTAAGTGAGTTTACATCACAATCAATGATAATTCATCTGGAGAATGTCCACGCAACAAAACCCTTATAAACTTATGCTTTTAATAATTTCTATTGGACAAAACCCTTTTAAACCTATGCTTTTAATAATTTCTACTATTCTGATAAATAAATTAATAAATTAAATGCTACAAATGAAATTATAAATCGTTAGATTATACATAATAGTGTTATTATTTAATTTTACCGTTGAACATATACATAGATAATGCCTCATAAATCTATTGAAATAAATAATAGTCGATGAGCTCTAGTAGTTAAATATGAGTTGGAAAAAATCGTTATTTAATATGTTCGAGTATATTATGAATATTTTTCAGAAGTTACGGTGAAAAATTGGTAAAATATTGAATGTGCTTACTCATAGATATACGGTATAATATGAACATAAAATAGTTATTCAGAATTAATAATACGGCTTAATGTAATACTAGTTTTTTTTATATAGATTGTATATTATACTGTTATTTAGATTACATAAAAAAAAATAAAAAAATTTAAGGTTCTTTATTTGTTAACTTAAAAGTATAGCACAAATTTAATAAAAATTATTTAATAATAGCTAGTGTATTTTTAAGTGAATTGTATTTACACTTTAATTATTATGCAACACATTTAATGTAAAGTAAATCCTAAATACTTTAACAAGATTCGTGATTTTATTAAACTAAAGAAAATGAGTAAAAAGACTAATTAAAACTAAACACGATTAAACTTGACGAAAAACTATATAAATGAAAGTCTAGGATTTTAGAATTATCTCATCAAACTCACAAGCAAAATATCAACTAATTGATCATACGGTTAACAAATATAACAAATATGTAAAAATGAGGCCTAGATCTGATAACTCACGTATTCATAGATTAAGGCTATCCCAACATAATTTGCTATTTTCATTAAGCCAGTCAAATAATGTCTTTCTATTTCATATCTAACCTAGGGATGGCAATGGGGCGAGGCGGGGCGGGTCGCCCCGTGTTGATTTTTTTTTATATTTTTATCTTATATTTTATATTATTAATACTTTTTTAATATTATATTTTGTATTATAAATACATATTATTTATATTATTTGTCATTATATATTTTAAATATAATATTAAATACATAAAATTACATTATTTTATATAATATACATATAAAATATACCTTAATATATTAAAAAAAATAGCACGAGGCGGGGAGGGACGGGTATCCACGGGGCAAAGGTGATATACAGACCCGCCCTGTAATACCCAACTTAGGATTTTGATACTTTCCATCTTTTATGTTATACTAGTAATATTATAACTAGTATTATTGTTAGTTGTAATATTTATTTTTTTTATTTTATTATTGGGCCACCATCAATCCATTTTAATTCAAACTCTTTCAATAGTCCAACCATATATTTTGATTTATCAAAGCTCAAAATCCATTTAAATAAGCTCGAGTTCCACTAAATATGTAATACTCCATATGTTAATGTTATTTCTATTATTATTAAATTATATTAATTATTTTATTCCTTTGTATAAATAAATATAATACTTGATTTATATTTTATATATATATTATAACAGTTTATTTTAAGTTGAGAGCAGAATTTTTCTCTGAATTTTTTAACACAAATAAATAAGCTTAAATCTCCGAGGGCACAATTCAACTAGTTTGAAATTTCTGATAATATTTCCTTCATATTTTATCCCACAAATAAACACCTATAGATAAATAAATATAAAGGTTTTTCTTATATTGAACCATGATTAAAAAATCTTGAACTCCATAATTAACTGATCCAAATATAAAAGTTATGGGGTGTTATATCTATAGGTGTTTATTTGTGGGATAAAATATGAAGGAAATATTGTCAGAAATTTCAAACTAGTTGAATTGTGCCCTCGGAGATTTAAGCTTATTTATTTGTGTTAAAAAAATCAGAGAAAAATTCTGCCCTCAACTTAAAATAAACTGTTATATATATATATATATATATATATATATATATATATATATAAAAATGTAAATCAAGTATTATATTTATTTATACAAAGGAATAAAATAATTAATATAATTTAATAATAATAGAAATGACATTAACATATGGAGTATTACATATTTAGTGGAACTCGAGCTTATTTAAATGGATTTTGAGCTTTGATAAATCAAAATATATGGTTGGACTATTGAAAGAGTTTGAATTAAAATGGATTGATGGTGGCCCAATAATAAAATAAAAAAAATAAATATTACAACTAACAATAATAGTAGTTATAATATTACTAGTATAACATAAAAGATGGAAAGTATCAAAATCCTAAGTTGGGTATTACACGCCCCGCCCCACCACGGGTCATGGGGCAGGGCGGGTACCAATCGGGGCGGGTCATTTTGCCATCCCTAATCTAACCCTGAATATATTTAGTGCAGGAATAATATCTTCTCTCGATCTCAAACATCGTCATGAAACACTTAATATAAAAATAAAATCAAATAGATAAATAAACGTGAAGAAGAATTACACTTTTTTCAAGTTGTAGAGAGATCTCCCATGAAAACCCTAAAACTAACGTGAAAGAGAGGGAGAAAGAGAATAGAAGAATTCCAAATCTTGTTTCTAGCTTGAATGAACTCATATAGCCCAAAGACCCTAACAACTTGGAAGAGTCCAAAATCCTAAAAAAAGTCTACTAAAATTTGATAAAATCACTAACATATATGTTCATATTATCTGCCTTTAACGGTCATCAAACGGCATGCTACTTCGGGAACGACCAGGGGAACGGTTATCGAATGGCCACTCTTTAGAGAGGCCTTATTGGGAACGGCCATGGAACGGCTGTTCCATGCTTTTCTTCTCATGAACAACATGTTTCTTCAGGAACGGTCGTTCCCTTTATTTTTTTCCAATAAGAACGGCATGCTTCTTCAGGAACAGGCTGGGAACGGTCGTTAACTTTATTGTTTCCAACACGAACGGTTGTTCGCCGTCCATTTGCCTAGTTTCTTCCTTGTTCACTTCTCTTAGCCCATTTTTCGTTTTTGTTCTTCATTCTACCTACACTTTTCCACCAAAAACAGACATAACATTCACAAAAATACACTCAACAACAAAACACGCAAACACACAAGCAAAAACACTAAATATAGTATGAAAAATATGGAAATAAAATCAAAATAACCACACAAAATACTAACAAAAACACACAAAACAACTTTATGAAAAAAACATTGGTAGACTTAGATCCTGCAGTATTATAAGTTTAAATTATCGTACTTTTAGATAAATACGCTTGTGGAACTTAAGTTAGAATATTCGGAGTATGTTATTCGATTAATCGAGATCTTTGTGATTATTTTTGGTCTATTAAATTTGGGACGTTACATTATCAATAAAAAAATATTAAATAGTATTTGATATTTGGTCTCATCTATTAGAGATTAGGTCGATGGTTCAAACCATAAAATACCGAATCATCTCTCAATATGAAAAATGTTATTTGTCCTCACATATTAGGGGCTGGTCAATGGTTTAAGCCATATCCTTCTCCCATTTCTCTTCGTAATGGGTTGAATTTGCAATTTAAAAAATACAATACTGGAAATTTATAGTAATTTCAATAATGAAATTTATATGGATTATGATTTTTTTATGTTTAAAAAATACGGACCATAACAAATTATTAAGATAAAATAAATACATCGGAGAATAACAAAATTGCAGGATAAATAGAACACAGAATAACAAATTTTTTAGCAATTCAACTTTTTTTGTGTATTTTTGCACAATATATTTTATATTTCGGTAATTAGAGATGTTAAATGAGCCGCAGCCCGACGAGCTGGCCCGTTTAACCCCGAAAAAAATAGGGTTAGGGCCACTAAATTTTGGCCCGTCTAAAACTGGGCAACCATGCAATGGGCTAAACGGACTGGTTGCAACCCACTTATTTTTTTTATTCTTTATAATTAATTGAAATTTGTTGGACCTCTAGCGCTACTCGGATTGACGACTGTCCCCACAAACCAACATGAGTCTTTTCTAGCGCTTTGTCCTCACTCACGCGCACTCTGGAAAACTTCCCGGGGGTCACCCATCCCATGTCTACTCCGGCCAAGCACGCTTAACCGCCGAGTTTTCTATGTAATGGGCACGAGAAAAGAAGATGCGATCTGTTGGTATAGGTAGTCCAAATCATATCCTTTAAGCTATCCTTTAACTATGCAATCCAGCGCTCATGAGTTCGAATCGCGGGCGCGCGCCGCGCCTCTTTTAAAGCCCATTGCGGGCGGGATCTTTGGACCAAATCCCAACAATCCCCTCTGAGACTGCCAAGATCTCGCTCCATGATTGGCAACCTCCGCCGCCAAACTTCTCGTTCTAACGCCAACTTCTTGATTCAAGCGTCGCGTCACGCAAGCCTCCGCCCGCCACCCAACAACCTACACCTTCGCCCATCATTTTACCTCGATTCCGCCACCTGGCAACTTACCCTTCGATTCTGGTCCACCCAACAACCTACACCCCGATTCGTCTATTTTACCTCGATTAGGACATCGGCAACCTATCCTTCGATTCGGTCCACCCAAAGAACCTACACCTTCACTCCGATCCGTTTTACCTCGATTCGCCACTGGCAACCTACCCTTCGATTACGGTCCGTTTACCTCCGCTGCTTGGCCAAAGATCTCGGTTCCACCGCTCGGCAACCTCCTCGCAGCGTCTTCCAAGGGAATTCGAACTCGTAACTCGCTCCGATACCGAGGTTGTTGGACCTCTAGCGCTACTCGGATTGACGATGTCCCCACAAACCAACATGAGTCTTTTCTAGCGCTTTGTCCTCACTCACTCACGCGCACCGGAAAACTTAGGTAAGGGGTCACCCATCCCATGTCTACCTCCGCCAAGACGCTTAACCTCGGAGTTTCATGTAATGGGCACGAGAAAAGAAGATGATCTCTGTTGGTATAGGTAGTCCAAATCATATCCTTTAAGCTATCCTTTAACTATGCAATCCAGCGCTCATGAGTTCGAATCGCGGGCCGCGCCTCGCGCCTCTTTTAAAGCCCATTGCAGGCAGGATGCTGGACCAAATCCCAACAAAATTATATAATTGTGTTATTTAAAGTAATAAGAATTCAGAGTTTGTGTTATTTAAAGTAACAAGAATTCTTTAATAAATTGTGTTATGTAATAAGAATTCATAAATTGTGTTATTTAAAGTAACAAGAATTCATTGTTTGTTGTTTTTTTACATATATTAGATGGAAACGAATTGAATGGTAAAATTTTGTCCAAGGACGGATCAAATGTGATTGAGGATGATACTTGATTAATATTTACTCAAGTCATACTTGTATGACTTTATTAGTTATGAAATTTTGAATGTCTAAGCTTTGAGATTTTGTCCACTAATCCCACTACTACAAATTATGTGTTGACTTTTATTATTATAGATAATTTGGTTTGGATATTTAGTTTGAATTTTAATATTATATATGTTTTAATTTAAAATTTTAGATTTACATATTATATTTTAATTTTAATTTTTTATTTTAGCACATTAGTGGTTGGTTTAGCCCAAAACCCGTTAGGGTTAGGGTTACCAGCCCATTTGATAGTGACCCCATTAACCCGAAGCCCGCTAGGGTTGGCCCAAAACTACTAGAGTTAGCCCATTTAACGGGAAAAAACATTTTCTACAAATTTCGCAACAGATCATTGGGCGGGAAAACAAAAATAGTTAGAGGTTTGTTATTATATATATATATAAATAATGCCAAATTTTATAAATAATATGCATTTATAGTACAAAATATAAAATTAAAAAAATTATTTATAATATAAAATATAAGATAAAAATATAAAAGTAATAAAATTATTTTCAATACGGGGCGATCCGCCTCGCCCGCCCTATGAGAAGATGGGAAGGATCTGGGTATTGAAATATCGGCTCCGCTCCATTGTCATCTCTACTCAAAATGCATGTACTTTTTTTAAGAACCAGAAACATACTATTTGGGTAACATTGTAAATTCTTCAACCATGAAATTTTTGGTATATAATAATTGGCGTGGTTTTATTAATTGGTCCAACAAACAGTTCAATTAAAACGGTTTGTATCTTCAGTCAATAATTAATTCAATTAATTAATGTTGAATTATTGTCATGGTGCCGGTCAATTTTTTAATGGGATAATTATAAAAAACTAGCTCAATATTATAAAAGAAAATTCAATTATTTTTCAAATTACAAGTACCCTTTTAGCGTATTATTACAAATACCTCTTGAGTTTTGTTTTTGCTTAACAAATCTCTCTTTTGCCTTTCATGTGGTGGCCTAATGGAGTATGATTGATTCTTGAGGCATAAAGTCTCAAGTTCGAATCCACATCTTTGCACTACTTGGTCGAAGACTTGCCTACTGCGGTTTACTTTGCTGACGTGGTTTATATGTTATTACGTCAAGCCGAGGGTTTTGCTACGCACTCGAAAGGCGGAAGATAGTGGCTCTAAATTATCAAAAAAAAAAAAAGAAAAAAAAACTCCCTCTTAAATGTGCAATGTAACGAAAACAAAAATTACATATCAAGAGAATATTTATAATTTTGAAAGACTTCCTATAATTAAACTAAATCACGAGGATATTTGTTTTGGTAATTAACCTTTTTTTTATAGTACACATAGTAGTTCCAATGTTATGTTCATTTTGACATTACCTTCTCCACAATATAAATCCTGAATAAGTAAATATACAACCATTAACAAAAAAAACTAGCGGCGCCTCTCCCTTCTCTCTCTAACTTAACCCTTTCCGTTCTCTCTAACCCAAAAAAAAACCCAAACCTAATATCTCTTTCCCTTCCCTCCCCAACCACAGTCGCCACCTCTCATCCCTCCCCCCTCCCCCTCCCTTCTTCCCCTACCCCTCCCCTTCCATGCTTTCTGCTGGAGGGCAGACGATGGCGGCTCCTTGTGATATTCAGAGGTGACCGATATTTTCGTTCCAGGGTGAAAGCGGGTCGGAGCTCTACGGAGGTGTCTCGGAGCTGAGTAGATGATGGGCTGCAGCAGTAGTGTTGGGTGAGGGAGAGGCAATTTCTTGTTGTTTCCTCTCGTTTTTTAGCTATAGTTGTTGTTTTCTTTTTTGTTTGTATTTTTTTTTCCCGGTTGATTTGCGAAACTCATAGGCGGATCAGTTTTTTCTAATCTGCAGTATGTAGTGATTGCTCGTGTCCGGTTTCTATTTTTTTAGTGTGTTACAGTCTCCATTAGGAATGCTGAAGTCTCTCGGCGTGGAGTGGTTTAGTTTGGGGTGGGTAGTTTTTTTAGTCCAAGTTGTAAATCTAAATTGGTTTTACCAATTTCCCGCTTGGCTTTTAGTTAGTCATGTCGGCTCTTAGCCCGTTGGCTACGATTATAGTTGTAATTTTAGTTTTTGAGTTGTTATAATAAAATACTATCGTTCGACAAAAAAAAAAGTAAATATACAAAATTAAAAGCGTGTCTTTTTTTTTCAAAAATTCAAACTTGTAGACTAACCCACGAGGTTTTATTTTTTTGGTAATTAACCTTTTTTAAAAGTTCACACAGTAGTTCCAATGTTATGTCTATTTTCGACCTGACCTTCTCCACATTATACATCCTGAATAAGTAAAATGTACAATAATAAAAGCGTGTCATTTTAAAAAAAAAAAACTCAAACAAGCCGGGGATTATAACCGAGGGCTGGAGTTTGAACCATTGACTTCACCTCTAAATTCTAATAAATGAGACCAAGTACCATCTCTCACTAGTTATAAAAGCGTGTCTTGTTAATTTGTAAATATTTGTGATCTATACAAGGGGTTCTTGCAATCTTACTCTGGATTACATTTTTCTTTACACTAAATTTACAAACTACACTTATCTTCACCCGTTGGTCGACCACCAGCTAGGACAGCAGCTCAACGACGCAGTCGTTGGATCAAAGACGGGATCTCCAAGCACCGGCTAGACTCCATGATAGACCTGATAAAATCGGAGAAAGTTTATATATCAGCAACTTAACTGAGTTTGTGCATTCATACCATCGACAACTTTATCCTAATGAACTTTCCGATTTGGGCAGGAAAACGAAATTTATGGCGGAGAAGCTTTCACATGTTGTACTATAAATGAGGATTTGTATACACAGACTTCAAATGGTACAGTGATAATTACAAAAACTACTCATGAAGTTTACTCTAATTACAAAAAAAAAAAAAAAAACAGTTATCTTTCAAAATTACAAATACCCCCTTAATATTTGTTTCTATTTTACAAATTGTACCAAAATACACCTCAAGGGAGGGGTATTTGTTAGATAAATACAAACCTCTAGAGGGTGTTTGTAACACTATAAAGGGGTATCTGTAATTTTGAAAAAATAACTTGTCTTTTTTGTAATTAAGCTAAATCTCAGGGGTTGTAGTGTCTTTAATTATCCGGATGATATATATCACACTGACATACAACCGGATCCAAAGACAGTAAAGAAAGCCCACAACCGATAAATAAGGAATATGCCGTACATTTACCAGATGGAACAAGAAACAGCCACACAAAAGAGCTAAGAATCACTTTTTCTAGAGTTTGCAAACACTCCCATTATACCTTTATAATTCTATCAGCTTGTCCAACAAATAGCTTCCCATGCCAATAAAGCAGAGCTGTTGTAGTCGAATTACAAGCAATAGACCCAACAGCAGTGACATCCACTCCATCCACATCTTCGGATATTTCCTACAAATGAGAATCTTAATTAATAACCAAACGAAAATTGAACTGTTTTTTTCTCGTTGAGAGATAATTATCAATTGAATCATTCGGTACATAATTCACCAAGAATTATACAACAAAAAAAAACTAATTATGTACCATAAATTCGGGGAATAAATATTGAAGTACGACGAAACTCCAGTTTTGGGAGAGAATCAAAACAAACCTAAGAGATTCCATATGTTTACCTGTACATTAATTGTCTTGTCCCAGCCCCCGCTAAATAGCCATTTCCCATTCTTGTTGACGGAGAATATGGCACCTTTGTGAGACTCTATGGACTTCAGAAGGACATCATTATGCCATATCTGAAGAACCAAATAAAACAACAAAATTGGCAATTCTACAATCAAAAGCCAATTCTTAAATAAAAAAGCACACGATCTATTTCTACTTATAGCAAGATCGGTTAATCTGCTATTATATTGCACCAAGTACGTAAAGCACAACATCTAAAACCCACCTCTGCCCTTAATATATATGGGACAATCACAAAAACTACCCCTCGAGTTTAGCCTAATAACAAAAGAATCCATTTATAACTACAGATGCCCCTCAGTAGGTGCAATTTGTAAAATAGAAACATATGTCAAGGGATTCGTAGCAATTTTGAAAGATAATTGTTTTATTTTAATTAGGATAAACCTCAAGGGTCATATTTGTAATTCTCCCTATATCCAACGATAAGACTCGCAAGAGGATAGATATAGAACTACAACAGTAAACAGGCAACGCCATATAGCAAACCTTATCAACATCTCAAAAACTTCTTGGAAATTATAAATGCAATAATCAAATCAAAGCATCAATTCGTTTGATTGAAAAAAATAGTGGCCAGATATCAAAAGCTCAACCTTAACTTTTGTAATTCTAAAATGTGAAATAATAAACCACGCTTTACCTTTATGTTACCATTCTCATGACCAACGAACAGCAAATTGTGATCGGCAGAAAGAGACAAAACAGATGCTATATTTCCAAGTTTGTCCCCCCAGTACTATCAAAACAGATGTAGTCAATAGTCTCAGTCTGTCCTTGTGACTCAGTCTCAGTCACTTATGTAGAAGTGGTGTCAGCCATAGTTTCTGCTTCTGCTGCCACCTTAATCTCACGCATTTCAGCTTCGTGTTTTTTCCTTTCATTTTCGCACTTGAGCAGATGGCCACGAACACCATCGCCATTGAGGTCAGCCTTCATTGGCTTCTTGCAGATTTCACATTTGCGTTTGATAGATTCAGTCTTAGTGTCAGCTGCCACCTTAATCTCATGGTTTTCATCCTTGTGTTTTTTCCTTTCAGTTTCGCAATTCAGCAGATGGGCACGAACACCGTCATTGTTGAGGTTAGGCTTCATTGGCTCTCTGTAAAATTCACACCAGCGTTTGATAGGTTAGACAGTCCCTACAACAAACCTATCAAACGCTGGTGTGAATTTTGTAGGAGCTAATGAAGCCTAACCTCAACAATGACGGTGTTCGTGCCCATCTGCTGAATTGCGAAACTGAAAGGAAAAAATACAAGGATGAAAACCATGAGATTAAGGTGGCAGCTGACACTAAGACTGAATCTGTGACTGCATATTGACTGGATTTGTGAAGTACCACTTTTTTTGAGACTATGAACTTCTTTACTGAGAAGTATTGACTGTAAACTTCTGGATTTGTGATTTGAGACTATGAACTGAAGAACATTGTAGGTAAGAATTTTGAAGAAGCATGCTAGTTCTTGCCACATGGGTGTGTTTTGCAAATGTTATTTGTTAAATAAATGCAACCTCAAGGGAGGTGAGGAGTATTTTGCAACTTTTTTGTAATTAGGCTAAATCTCAGGGGGAGTTTTTGTAATTTACCATTAGAATTGCCTGAAGTTTAGCTTAATTACAAAAAAAGTTGAGACCCCTTAAGGTATTACAAACACCCCGTTCTGGTTTGTATGTACTTAAACAAGTACTCCCTATCGAGGGTCAATTTGTAAATCTTAAACAAAAATAAATTTACAGATCTTAAACTAACTTTTGACACTACAACAAAATACTTACTCATATCAAAAACTATTGACCTTTGACTTAGAAAATGCAGGGCTAATCTAATACTTTTTGGTTTGTTCTGTTTTAAACATTCAAGAGACAAATTAACATACATGGTTTAAGGACAAATTTATATAATGATATACATAGTTAATGGAATATAGTGATGTACAGCTGATATTTATACAGTGATGAGATGCAAAGTGAGACGGTTAGTTAGTTGTAACAGAATTTTAACAACCTAACTAACTTCTAACCAACTTAACTAACTTGACTATTCAATACACCCCCAGCGGCTAACGTTTGAAGATCCTGTGGTGTGCTGAGGGAGAGCTTGTGACATAACTTCTGAAAACGAGGAGAAGATAATGCTTTAGTGAACAAATCGGCAGGTTGTTCCTCTGAGGGAATAAAGCGAACGTCAATGGTTTTATCAAGCACTTTTTGGCGGACAAAATGAACATCTATTTCTATATGTTTGGTGCGAGCGTGGAATACGGGATTGGAAGCCATAGCTGTGGCACTTTGATTGTCACACCATAGTAAAGAAGGGGAAACAACAGATATCCCTAGTTCTCTGAGTAAGGATTGCAACCAAATAAGATCTGTAGAGGTGTCAGCAAGTGACCGGTATTCAGATTCAGCAGAGCTCCTGGAGATAACAGCTTGCTTCTTAGAACTCCAATTTAGGAGATTGTTGCCCAAAAAAATGCAATGTCCTCCTGTAGATTTTCTATCATCCTTATCACTTGCCCAATCAGCATCTGAGTAGGCTTCTAATGTCATCCTGGAAGCAGGGTAAAATGCAAGACCAAGGTGAACCGTGCCCTTAAGATATCTAAGTAAATGCTTGCAAGCTGCCCAATGATTAATCGTAGGTGCATGAAGGTATTGACTCAACTTATTGACAGCAAAGGATATGTCCGGCCGGGTTATGGTGAGGTATTGAAGAGCTCCAATGGTGCTTCTATAAGTGGTAGGCTGATCAAATGGGGGACTATCACACAAAGCAAGTTTCTGAGTGGTGTTAAGGGGTGTAGAACAGGGATTACAATTCAACATGTGAGTTTTGCACAACAAATCAGTGACATATTTCCTCTGAGTAAGAACCAGACCAGCACTATTCCTTGTGACCTCCAAACCAAGGAAATAGCTCACCTCTCCTAGTGTTTTAAGTGCAAACTGCTGACCCAGAACTTTGATAAGATCAAAAATAGCCACAGTGCTGCCACCAGTGATTAAAATATCGTCTACATAGACAAGAACAACCAAGAGATGCCCTTCCACCCTTTTGAAGAATAGAGAACTGTCTGAGGTTGAAATATTGAAGCCAAGACTGACCAAGAACTGTTTGAGTTTGGTGAACCAAGCCCGAGGAGCCTGTTTAAGACCATAAAGGGACTTGTTTAGCTTGCAAACATGTGTGGGGTGAGACTGATCAACAAATCCCTCAGGTTGAGCCATGAACACAGTTTCCTTGAGATCCCCATTTAAAAAAGCATTGTTAACATCAATTTGTTGGATACACCACTGATATGTGACAGCAAGAGTGAGAACCAAACGAACAGTACATGGTTTAACCACCGGACTGAAGGTTTCAAAATAATCAACACCAGCCGTTTGTTGAAACCCTTTGGCCACCAACCTTGCCTTATACCTATCAACTGAGCCATCTGACTTTTGCTTAACTCTGAACACCCATTTATTATCAATAACACTCATGTCAGAGTTAAAGGGAACCAATGTCCAAGTTTCTTTAGCAATCAAGGCATCAAATTCAATTTGCATAGCTTCTTTCCACTGAGGTATTGATAGGGCCTGTGCAACAGAAACTGGCTCCAAAATTAAGGGAGGTAGGGATGTGACAGAGTAAGTTTTGGGCTTGAATATGCCACTCTTAGATCGAGTGACCATGGGATGAGAAGGAACAAGAGGAGGAGAGACAGGGACAATAGGCAAAGAGGATGCAGGGGCTGAACCTGGAGATGAAGTAGGAGATGAGGGAATTGGAGAATGATTGTGAATGGGAGGTGGGGATGGTGTATGAGAAGGGCTTGGAGCAGACTGAGATGATAGGGATGATGAAGGAAGAGAAGGTGAGGATGGAAATAATGGAATGGGGCATAAGACAGGAGCTGGAGATGACTGGTTTGATTGATGAGGAGAAGAAGTGGAAAAAAGCTCAGAAAAGGGGAATTCATTCTCATTGAACTCAACAGTACTGGCAATGTATATTCTCCCAGTAGAGTCTAAGCACTTGTAGCCTTTGTGGGAATCAGAATAGCCAAGAAAAACACACTTGGAAGATCTATATTGGAACTTGTGACTGTTATAGGGCCTTAGAAAGGGATAACATGTACACCCAAACACTTTTAGAAAATGATAATCAGGTGGTTGTTTGAGAAGAATTTGATAAGGAGAAGAGTGATGAAGAACAGGAGTGGGAAGAAAATTGATGACAAAGACAGCAGAGGAGAATGCATGCCACCAGTATTTGAGTGGCAACTGAGCTTGGGCAAGAAAAGAAAGACCAATTTCAACTATGTGAAGGTGCTTCCTTTCAGCCCTTCCATTTTGCTGATGAGAATGAGGGCAAGGGTGTCTGAATTTTATACCAAGATTAGCAAGAATAGGTGCTAAGGATCTATATTCCCCACCCCAATCAGTTTGTAAACATTTAATTTGAGTATGGTACTGTCTTTCAACAAGTGCATTAAACTGAAGGAACACATTGTGGGCTTCTGATTTTGCTTTGAGAGGAAATATCCAAGTATAACGAGAGTAATCATCTATAAAGTGGATGTAGTATTTGTACCCTTCAACAGAAAGAACATGAGAAGGCCCCCACAAGTCTGAATGAACTAATTGAAAAGGAGAGGATGTTTTTGTAGGTTGAGAAGCATAATGCTTTTGATGTAACTTGCTCACTTTACAAGCATCACAAAACTGAAGATTAGTAAACTTTGGTGGAACTTTTATTTGATGTAATACATGTGACAATATAGATTGACAAGGATGACCAAGTTTTCTATGCCACACATTAACATCATGAGAACAAGTAGTAACAGAAAAGGACATAGGAGCAGAACTAGTAGATGAAAAATTACAAACAGCAGAGACAGGAATCTGAGTAGCAGGGGATGTAAGGGCTGAATCTGTAGATTGCACTGGTGTATGAGGCTTAAGGTGACTGAGGTTGAGCTGATATAAGCCATCCTTAAGCACTCCCTCCAGTAGAATCTGAGATGTTGTTTTGTCCTTGACAAGGCAACAATCATGGTAGAATTCAATTAGCACATTGTTATCTTTAGTGAACTGAGAAATGCTCAATAAATTTTTAGTGATATGAGGAACAAAGAGAATGTTATTAAGAAGTAATGAAGTGGATAGAGTTGAACTAGGCAGAGTAGATGAACCAATGTGAGATATGGAAAGTTTGGAGCCATTTCCTACTGCAAGGGAATCATTACCTTGGTAAGGAGCTTTAAGTGACAAATTCTCCAGATTTGTGGTGACATGATTGGTTGCACCACTATCAAAATACCAGTGCGGATCTGAGCTAGTAGAAGTAGGATTCTCACACAGGTTTGCTTGAGGAGTTCCTGGAGAGGATGAGCTAGATGTATCAGTGTCAGCACCATTAAAACTGACATCAAACCTCCTGAAGCACTTGAGTGCAACATGTCCAGTTTTTCCACATAATTGGCATTTAGGTTTGTTTGAATTGTATCGACCACCAAAACTACGACCACCACGTCCTCTGCTTCTAAAAAATCGACCTCCACCTCGAGGATTATGAGGAGAAAAACCATAGGCAACATTTGCAGTAGGATTAACCAATTGAGATGTAGAAGATGAGGTTTGATTCTGTAGCCTCATTTCATGAGTCTGAAGGACAAATTGAGCTTCCTGTAGTGAAATCGCATCAGCTCTTGTGGTGAGATTAACCACCACTGAATCATAATCAACACCTAAACCTCCAAGGATATACAATACCAACTCATCATCACTGATAATATGACCAACAGAATTTAAGTCATCTGCCACAGCTTTCATCTTGAGAATATAAGCATCAATACTCAAATCACCCTTTTTAAGTGTTTGCAGTTGAAATCGAAGCTGTAAAGCTCTAGCTTTTGATTGAGACTGAAAAAGCTTTTCAAAAGCAGACCATACCTCAGCAGCAGAGGTACATCGACTAATGTGACCAAGCATGGGCTCACTGATAGAGTTTAACATCCAATTGAGAAGGAACTGATCCTTTCTCATCCACACAACATACGCTGGATTGACAACTAGCTCAGAACTTCCGACTGAAGACGGCGGAAGGTATTGCGATGGAGAAGAAGTCGTTCCGAAGAGAAACTCCTCGAAACCATGGGCACGTACAGCTGAAACAATTTGAGCCTTCCAGAAATTGTAATTGTTTCGATCCAAACGCAGTGCAATAGGAAGAAAATGAGGTAGAGATTGAGAGGCTGCCATGGCAGCAACAGAAACGGAGGTCGAGAAAGAAGGTAGCCGGAAAATGAAACTACCGGAGCACAGCTGGGGAAGCCTGGCTCATGATACCATAATGGAATATAGTGATTAATCTGATTAATTATGCAGATTTGTATATAATTATGCAGAACTCAATGTTGGAGGTAATATGCATGCTTCATGATTAATCTGATTAATTATGCAGATTTGTATATAATTCTTCCTATTGACCTTTGACTTAGAAAATGCAGGGCCAATCTAATACTTTTTGGTTTGTTCTGTTTTAAACATTCAAGAGACAAATTAATATACATGGTTTAAGGTAGAGTTAAACCAATGTGTTGTTGTGACTGAAGGCTTCTGTAAACTTCAATACGCTGCACATCCTAATTTACTGTTTTGGCAAAAATGTTATATATGATTTCACCGTAATCTGTCTCATTTTCGTTCACTTAGAAATGAAGCATGAGTCTATTTTCTTATACTCCTATAATATGGATTGGTTCTGAGCAGTTAATAGTACATTAATGAGTGATATATTCAAATGAGTGTACGGTAATAATAAGACTGATAACAATCCCATTCTATATCGGTATTCCCATAATAAGTTTTTAATTACAAAAATAATGACAACAGTTTTTATTTAAGGCCCAAATATTTAATCATCAAAACCCTAAAATCCCAAATATTGGTATTCACATAGATTACATTTCAGTGCAGAGTTACCCTATAATTCCATAGATAGGTAAAGATTAAAATCTAAACTGTCTTAATTCCTTTGAAGTTTCCTCTCCGGAGAGAGGCAGGAGCGCCTAGTGCTGATTAGGAAAAAAAAACTCTAGATCAGAAATTTACACATATCTGAATTCTTATCCAAAAAAAAGCCCGAAAATTAAAATAAAAACAGAACTCAATTTCTTTTCCAGAAAATGGCCTAAACATCAAAATAAAAAACCAGCTCCGTTAGAGAAATTATAGTTAACTGAATTTTTTTGATAGCGAAATACTGCACAACCAGATCTGATGTTTTTGTCGGGAAAAACAACTAAAACTCTAAAATCTAATTTATTTTTTTGTCACATAAAAATTCTAAATCTATATATGTTTTCAGATACATTACCCAAAAGACTCGATCAGAATAGATTTAGGGTTTCACGTGCTTACCGAGAATGAGAGACGAGAGAGAATAGTGCTGATTAGGGAAAAGTGAGAAATGAAGGTATATTGTTTGTCTGTGTTTAGGGCTTCAACAATGGGCCGGAATTTGTTTAATATTTTGTGTTTTAATTGCCTGGGCTTTTGGCTGCATTGTGTATTGTAATTTGAGATTCAATAAGTAATGGGCTTTTTGTTGTTGTTGAGTTTAATGTTTTGTACTTGTTTATTTAATGATGTAATGATTTTTTTAAATTTTTGTATTTGTTTATTTAACGATGTAATGATTTTTTTTTTTTTTGAAGAAACTAACGATGTAATCAATTCCAAGTCTGAAATGATAAATGTCTGAAATGATAAATGGAACTGAAGGACTTTACTTTTGGAGATTTTTAATAGTAGTGAGCTGAAATTTGGGGTTGAAGTGTTGGGTTGTAGGCCCATAAACTTTAAAAACAAATGTAATTCAAATTTAGGCCCACTAAACAAAAATTAATTAAGTTGAAAAATAACATATATATTATATACTCGACTAAAAATTTTGAAAATGGGAGGGGGGGGCTGTACGTCCGCCCCTGGGCCATGAGTAGAGGTGTCGAATGGGCTGGGTCGGTCGGGTTACCACGGACAAAAAAAAAAAAGTTGGGTCAAAGCAAATAAGTAATCTTCTTATTTTTGTAGTCTAGCCCGGCCCAACTCACGAAAATACAAAGAAAAAGTGGGGCCAACCCGGCCGTTTTTTAGGCCTAATGAGCTGGGCCTAAGAAAACGTTTGATCCGCCCTCTAATTGGACCTATTTCGTCATTCACCCCACCGAACCGGACCAAAATTGACAGCTCTATCTATGAACCACAACAAACTTAATATACTAAGTTCAGGGACTATTGTATAATTATATCCATTATAAATACTTTTATATTTTTTTTTTATTACTCAAAGGATACTAATAATTATGCATTTAGAGGGTGTTTGGTTGAGCTTATAAGCTCCTTAAGACATCTTATAAACTGTCTCACACTTATAAGCTATCAAAATTTGTTTGGTAAAAAAATTCCTAAAGAGCTTATAAGATTTAAAAATAAGTTGTTTGCCATCTTATAAGCTCCTAAAAAAAGAGTACCTCCACCCTAAATTATTTTTGAAGGATCTTATAAGATCCTTATTTTTAACATTGGAATGACAAAATCACCCACATTAATTTTATAAATTTATAATAAAGCAAAATTATAATCACAAATAGCACTTACATCGATTTTAGTGCAGTAGATTGAAGTCGATTGTCGAGGGCTTTCTGGTTTTTGGGCTCCAATCAAAATATCAAATGAGAGGTTTCTAATGGGTTTTTTAACACACTATTACAAAACGACTTTAAATAAGTCCGAGTCAAGAAAAACGTTTTTTCCTTTATTTTTATTTTATATATGTATATATTATAATTTTGCTTTATTTTGATCCTGCTTTTGTTTTAAATTAGAAAAGAAATTATATATTAAATTGTAAATTAAAATTGATTTTGTAAGCTTCATTTAGGGATGACAATGGGGCGGGTCAAAATTCGGTCCCATATTAAACCCGTCTCGTTCAGGATCGGGTTCAAACCCGGTCAGACGGGTCCCAGTGCAAAAATTGTTATTTAATATGTTCGAGTATATTATGAATATTTTTCAGAAGTTACGGTGAAAAAATTGGTAAAATATTGAATGTGCTTACTCATAGATATACGGTATAATATGAACATAAAATAGTTATTTGGAATTAATAATACGGCTTAATGTAATAGTAGTTTTTTTATATATATAGATTGTATTTTATACTGTTGTTTAGATTATATAAAAAAAATAATTTAAGGTTCTTTATTTGTTAACATAAAAGTATAACACAAATTTAATAAAAATTATTTAATAATAGCAAGTGTATTTTTAAGTAAATTGTATTTACACTATAATTATTATGCAATACAATGTAAATTCTAAACACTTTAACAAGATTCATGATTTTATTAAACTAAAGAAAACGAGTAAAAAGACTGACTAAAACTAAACAAGATTAAACTTGACGAAAAACGATATGAATGAAAGTCTAGACCTTGTTTGTTTATGTTTCCAAGAGCCAATTTCCAATTTCCAACTATTCATAGAAATGAAATCATGTTTGCTTCTAAATTTCCCAATGGAAATCATCATTTTAAATTTTCCAATTTTCAAATAAAACAACATCTCAAACCTATATTTTCAATTTCCAACCCTATATTATACCCTATATTATACCCTATATCACTCATCAATCACGTTCTCACCTTTTCAATTTTCATCCAATTATACATGTGGGACCCTCCACTACCAACTCTATCTACTTAAAATATTACTATTTTTTAATTATATATATTTAATTGGGACCCACCAACCTACACTCTTCCAAATATAATATTATATATACAATTAAAAAATTCAACCACTATCAACTTTTCAAATTATTATATACATAAAATATTATTTCAAAACTACTCAACCAAACATAATCTCATTTTCAAACCTATATAAAACTCATTTTCATTCTCTCATCCAAACATAATTCCAGTTTTCACACGAAAACCAATAAATTCTCAAAATTCTATTTCAACACTAGAAACTGGAAATGGTTCATGGAAACATAACCATACAAGGCCCTACTAAGATTTCAGAATGATCTCATCAAACTCACAAGCAAAATATTAACTAATTAATTATGCAGTTAACAAATATAACAATATGTAAAAATGAGGCATAGATCTGATAACTCACGTATTCACAAATTAGAGCTATCCCAACATAATTTACTATTTTTATTAAGTAAGTCAGATAATACCTTTCTATTTCATATCTAACCTAGGGATGGCAATAGGGCGGACGGGTATCTCAATACCCAGACCCTGGAGGGGACAGGACGGGTCGCCCCGTATTGATTTTTTTTATATTTATATTATTAATAATTTTTTAATATTATTTTTTATATTATAAATACATATTATTTATAATATTTGTCATTATATATGTTAAATATAATATTAAATACATAAAATTATATTATTTTATATAACATACATATAAAATATACCTTAAATATATTAAAAAGATAAAAAAAATAGCAAAAAATACCTAGGGGGCGGAGGTATTACTCAGACCCGCTCTGCCACGGGTCACGGGATGGGACGGGTACCCATCGGGGCTGGTCATTTTGCCATCCCTAATCTAATCCCTGGATAAATTTAGTCCAGGGATAATATCTTCTCTTGATCTCAATTATTCCCTCAAAACAATCAAAAGTTGATCAGACAATCAATTATCAAATAAAACAATTCATTCAGGAAAGCAAATCAATTAGTCAATACCCATGCTTATTTGTTTGATTCAACTCATCCTAACCCTAGAACAAAGAAATTAACTCACAGAGAAATTCATCAATTCAATTAAACAAGAGATAATAATCACAAACATCGTCATGAAGTACTTAATATCAAAAGAAAATCAAATAGATAAATAAATGTGGGGAAGAATTACACATTTTCAAGTTGTAGAGAGATCTCCCATGGAAACCCTAAAATAACGTGAAAAAGAGGGAGAAAGAGAAGAGAAGAATTTCAAATCTTGTTTCTAGCTTGAATGAATGAAAATTTAAAGCCTAAACTCCCCTTATATAGCCTAAATGCCCTAACAACTTGGAAGAGTCCAAATCCCAAAAGAAGTCTACTAAAATTAGATAAAATCACTGAAATATATGTTCAGATTTTCTACCTTTAACGGTCACTGAATGGCATGCTACTTCGGAAACGGCCAGGGAAACGGTCATCGAACGGCCATTCTTTAGAGAGGCCTTTTTGGGAACGGCCATAGAACGGTCGTTCCATGCTTTTCTTTTCACGAACGACATGCTTCTTCAGGAACGGTCGTTCCCTTTATTTTTTCCAATACGAACGGCTTGCTTCTTCAGGAACGGCCAAGGAACGATCGTTCCCTTTATTTTTTCCAACACGACCGTTCATCGTCCGTTCTCCTATTTTCTTCCATATTCACTTCTCTTAGCCCACTTTTCGTTTCTTCTTCGTTCTACCTACACTTTTCCATCAAAAATAAGCATAACATTCACACAAATAGAATCAACAACAAAACACGCAAACACACAAGCAAAAACACTAAATATAGTATGAAAAATATGGAAATGAAATCAAACATTTGGATAAATTTGGTAGACTTAGATCCTACAATATTATAAGTTTAAATTATTGTACTTTTGGATAAATACACTTGTGGAACTTAAATTAATAAATATTCGGAGTATTTTATTCGATTAATCGAGATCTTTGTGATTACTTTTGGTCTATTAAATTTGGGGCATTACATATTCAATAAAAAACATTAAATAGTATTTGATATTTGGTCTCATCCATTAGAGATTAGGTCGATGGTTCAAACCATAAAATACCGAATCATCTCTCAATATGAAAAATGTTATTTGTCCTCACATATTAGGGGCTGGTCAATGGTTTAAGCCATATCCTTCTCCCATTTCTCTTCGTAATGGGTGAATTTGCATTTAAAAAAAAAATACAATACTGGAAATCTATAGTAATTTCAATAATGAAATTTATATGGATTATGATTTTTTTATGTTTAAAAAATACAGACCATAACAAATTATTAAGTTAAAATAAATACATCGGAGAATAACAAAATTGCAGGATAAATAGAACACAGAATAACAAATTTTTTAGCAATTCAACTTTTTTTTTGGTGTATTTTTGCACAATATATTTTGTATTTCGGTAACTAGAGATGTTAAATGAGCCGCAACCCGACGAGCTGACCCGTTTAACCCCGAAAAAATAAGGTTATGGCCACTAAATTCTGGCCCGTCTAAACCTTGGCCCTTTTTGGCCCGGACAGTTTAACCAATGGGCTAAACGGACTGGCCGCAACCCACTTATTTTTTTTATTCTTTATGATTGATTGAAATTATATAATTTGTGTTATTTGAAGTAATAAGAATTCACAGTTTGTGTTATTTAAAGTAACAAGAATTCTTTAATAAATTGTGTTATTTAATGTAATAAGAATTCATAAATTATGTTATTTAAAGTAACAAGAATTCATTGTTTGTTGTTTTTTAAATATATTAGATGAATACGAATTGAATGGTAATATTTTGTCCAAGGATGGATCAAATGTGATTGTGGATGATAATTGATTAATATTTACTTAGTTGTGTACTCAAGTCATACTTGTATGACTTTATTAGTTATGAAATTTTGAATGTCTAAGCTTTCAGATTTTGTCCATTAATCCAACTACTACAAACTATGTATTGACGTTTATTATTATAGATAATTTGGTTTGGATATTTAGTTTGAATTTTAATATTATATATGTTTTAATTTTGAAATTTTAGATTTACATATTATTTTTTAATTTTATTTTTTTATTTTAGCACATTAGTGGTCGGTTTAGCCCGAAACCCGTTAGGGTTAGGTCCGTAATATTACCAGTCGTTTGATAGTGACCCCATTAACCCGAAGCCCGCTAGGATTGGTCCGAAACCACTAGAGTCAGCCCATTTAACAAAAAAAAGAACGTTTTATACAAATTTAGCAATATGTCATTGGGCGGGAAAACAAAAATAGTTAGGAGTTTGTTATTATATATAAATAGTGACAAATTTTTATAAATAATACGCATCTACAGTACAAAATATAAGATTAAAAAATTATTAATAATATAAAATATAAGATAAAAATAATAAAATTATTTTCAACACGGGGCAATTCGCTCCGCCCGCCCCATGAGGGGACGAGAGGGGTCTGGGTATTGAAATATCGGCTCTCATCCATTACCATCCCTACTCAAAATGCATGTACTTTTTTTAAGAACCAGATACATACTATTTGGGTAACATTGTAAATTCTTCAAGCATGAAATTTTTGGTATATAATAATTGGCGTGGTTTTATTAATGGGTCCAACAACCAGTTCAATTAAAACGGTTTGTATCTTCAGTCAATAATTAATTCAATTAATTAATGTTGAATTATTGTCATGGTGCCGGTCAATATTTTAATGGGATAATTATAAAAAACTAGCTCAATATTATAAAAGAAAATTCAATTATTTTTCAAATTACGAGTACCCTTTTAGTGTATTATTATAAATAACTCTTGAGTTTTATTTTTGCTTAACAAATATCTCTTTTGCCTTTCATGTGGTGGCCTAATGGAGTATGATTGATTCTTGAGGCATAAAGTCTCAAGTTCGAATCTACATCTTTGCACTACTTGGTCGAAGACTTGCCTACTGCGGTTTACTTTGCTGATGTGGTTATCTTTGTACTACTTGGTCGAAGACTTGCCTACTGCGTTTTACTTTGCTGACGTGGTTTGTGGTTTATTACGTCAAGCCGAGGGTTTTATTGCGCACCCGAAAGGTAGTGGCTCTGAAATATATAAAAAAAAAAAAAGAAAGAAAGAAAAACTCCCTCTTAAATGTGCAATTCGTAACGAAAACAAAAAATTATATGTCAAGAGAATATTTATTGAAAGACTTCCTATAATTAAACTAAACCACGAGGATATTTGTTTTGGTAATTAACCTTTTTTTATAGTACACATAGTAGTTCCAATGTTATGTCCATTTTGACATGACCTTCTCCACATTATAAATCCTGAACAAGTAAATATACAAAAATAAAAGCGTGTCTTTTTTTTCAAAAATTCAAACTTGTAAACTAAACCACGAGTTTTTTTTTTTTTTTTTTGCTAATTAACCTTTTTTTATAGTACACAGTAATTCCAATGTTATGTCCATTTTCACCTACCTGACCTTCTCCACATTATACATCCTGAATAAGTAAAGGTACAATAATAAAAGCGTGTCTTTTTTTTATTTCAAAAATTCAAACTTGTAAGGGGATTATAGGAGAGGACTCGAGTTTGAACCCTTGCCTTCACCTCTAAATTCTAATAAACGAGACCAAGTACCATCTCTCACTAATTATAAAAGCGTGTCTTGTTAATTTGTAAATATTTGTCCACATTTTCATGTGATCTATACAAGGGGTTCTTGCAATCTTACTCTGGATTCATTTTCTTTATACTAAATTTACAAACTACACTTATCTTCACCCATTGGTCGACCACCAGCTAGGACAGCAGCTCAACGACGCAGTCGTTGGATCAAAGACGGGATCTCCAAGCACCGGCTAGACTCAATGATAGACCTGATAAGATCGGAGGAAGTTTATATATCAGCAACTTAACTGAGTTTGTGCATTCATACTATCGACAACTTTATGGTAATGAAATTTCCGATTTGGAGAGAAAAACGAGATTTATGGCGGAGAAGCTTTCACATGTTGTACTATAAATGAGGGTATGTATACAAAGACTTCAAATGGTGTAGTGATAATTACAAAAACTACCCTTGAAGTTTAGTCTAATTACCAAAAAACCCAGTTATCTTTCAAAATTACAAATACCCCTTGATATTTGTTTCTGTTTTACAAATTGCACCAAAATACACCTCAAGAGGGGGGCATTTGTTAGGTGAATACAAACCTCAAGAGGGTGTTTGTAACACTATAAGGGGTACCTGTAATTTTGAAAAATAACTGGTCTTTTTTGTAATTAAGCTAAATTTCAGGGGTAGTGTCTTTAATTATCCGGATGGTATATATCACACTGAAATACACCCGGATCCAAAGACAGTAAAGAAAGCCCACAACCGATAAATAAGGAATACGCAGTACATTTACCAGAGGAAACAAAAAACAACAATACAAAAGAGCTAAGAATCACTTTTTTTAGAGTTTGCAAACACTCCCATTATACCTTTATAATTCTATCAGCTTGTCCAACAAATAGCTTCCCATGCCAATAAAGCAGAGCTGTTGTAGTCGAATTACAAGCAATAGACCCAACAGGAGTGACGTTCACTCCATCCGCATCTTCGGATATTTCCTAAAAATGAGAATCTTAATTAATAAAACAAACGAAAATTGAACTGCATTTTTCTCGTTGAGAGAAAATTATCAATTGAATCATTCGGTACATAATTCACCAAGAATTATACCAAAAAAAAAACTAATTATGTACCATAAATTCGGGGACTAAATATTGAAGTACGATGAACTCCAGTTGTGGGAGAGAATCAAAACAAACCTAAAAGATTCCATATGTTTACCTGTACATTAATTGTCTTGTCCCAGCCCCCGCTAAATAGCCATTTCCCATTCTTGTTGACTGAGAATATGGCACCTTTGTGAGTCTCTATGGACTTCAGAAGGACATCATTATGCCATATCTGAAGAACCAAATAAAACAACAAAATCAGCAATTCTATAATCAAAAGCCAATTCTTCTCAAATAGAAAAGCACAAGATCTATTTCTACTTATAGCAAGATTGGTTTATCTGCTATTATATTGCACCATGTAAAGCACAACATCTAAAACCCATCTCTGCCCTTAATATATATGGGACAATCACAAAAACTACCCCTCAAGTTTAGCCTAATAACAAAACAATCCATTTATAACTACATATGCCCCCTTGAGGTTTCTATTTGTTTTACAAATTATCCCCTCAGTAAGTGCAATTTGTAAAATAGAAACATATGTCAAGGGGTTATTAGTAATTTTGAAATATAATTGGGTTTTTTTTAATTAGGATAAACCTCAAGGGTCATATTTGTAATTCTCCCTATATATAACGATAAGACTCACAAGAGGATAGATTTAGAACTACAAACAGTAAACACGCAAAGCCATATAGCAATCGTTATCAACATCTCAAAAACTTCTTGGAAATTATAAATGCAATGAAAATCAAAGCAAAACATCAGTTCGTTTGATTGAAAAAAATAGTGGCCAGATATCAAAAGCTCGACCTTAATTCTAAAATTTGAAATAATAAACCACGCTTTACCTTTATGTTACCACTCTCATGCCCAACGAACAACAAATTGTGATCGGCAGAAAGAGACAAAACAGATGCTATATTTCCGAGTTTGTCCTCCCCTAGTACTGTCAAAGGACTATGATCGCTGAGAGACCATAATCGGACAGTCCCATCCCAGCTTCCACTAAAAAGAACACCATCGGAAACTATTAGCGTTGAGACAACTGATTTATGACCACTCATAGCACATGACAGGGTGTAATCCTGAACAATTAGACCAACAATAGATTTCAGTTCATGCACCCAACGACTGAAATATAAGTAGAGTAAGAAAGAGATTTGAGCACCTGCAGTGACCATGCTTTTATTAATTTGTCTCCACTGCCTGTGTAGAGATATTCAGTTCCAGAAATGGCCATTGCATGAATGCCACTATAGCGCCAATCCTTTTTCTCGTATAACTTCTTTATTGGCTCATCGGGAAAGGGAAAAGTGGCTTTCCAAATGCATATAACACCTTCATTATCACCACTGATGCATAATGGTTGTTCTCCATCCACAGAAACAACGGCCATGATTCTATGCTCGTGACCTTTAAACGAGTGTACATGTGTAAAATCCTGAGATTAGTCGGACAAAGAAAATAAGTAAGAAATAGCAAGAGTTATACCCTGAAACCATTTATTAAAATAATAATAATAGTAAGTCCACAACCAACAATATCATGACACACCTATTTAGTAAACGAGGAACATTAAATATAATTTTCAAAATTTAAAGTTTTTTAAGGATAACAAGAATACTGCTATTAAGGATAACATGAGAAACAGCTGCCTTATATAGAATAAAGCTATTAAGCCAGGTTTGAACCTTGGATTTTGGAGAAGGGAAAACTGAAGTGAGAAAATATTTTCCTTAGTGTTTTCCGCTGTAAAATCCAATAACCAAAAAAAGGGAATAAGTATATAGAATAAAGCTATTTTATGTACCTAATACTACAACATAAACAACCAAAACAGTCATGATTATAAAAATCATTTGATTTGGTGCTTTGTTCAGTAAGTAAAAAATCATTTCACATCGCAGTCCACGAATACGTCAACCTTTAGCTCCACATTTTGGGCCATGACTTCCAACTTTAAGGTCACCACAAATATGATCTTACCAGGTCCACCTAGATCAGTAGGTTTTCCCATATCTTCGCAACTCTTATCTTTTTGTCGGCAATGAAAAGTTCCACAAATTACAACGAACATTTTAACCACTAGTTGGGAATTAGTTCACAGGATACAAGTAGTAATCCGAGACTGTGCTTCCATACACTAGATTCAACGAGATAAAATTCCATTATAAGATCAAAATAATACAACTTAACCAGGCAAAAATATGTGGACTATCGGACTTCTCATCAGAAACTAACTTCTGCAATGGTTAATAACTTCTATAGTTGCTATTGTTTCACCAGAACGTCATCTGGGTGGTAGAGTGTGGCCTAATCCCTTGTTAGAGTTCAATATAAGCACGTTATGCTGCTTACAAAATAATTCTAAGAAGAGTTGTTGCAAACTGTGTACCTGCAGAGACCATACATTGACTATCTTATCATAGGAGGAGCTGAACAGGAAGCCCCCTAAACAAAAGAATGAACGAATATCAAAATCAATCTTATAACAAGCAACAAAAAGCTCCACATGAAAAAAGTTGGCGATTAGAATACATATGTTCAATTTTATAAAATAAATAGTTCATTGCTCTAGTTCTATTTTCCTATGACTTATTCTTCCTGACCTAATGCACACTCCTGAGTGATTACAATTCTCGAGTGTCATCAGAGGATTTTTACTAGTTACGAACCTACTAAGTTTGGGAATTGCTTCTAAAGTAGTAAAGTTGAACCAAAAAAGAACTAGTTCACCAGGCTACTATGTAAATGGAGTATCCATATAAACATAGATGGACTATAGGCGTCTCGACGTTTTTTATCTATTAGTTATCTCTCGTCTCTTCACAGTGGGCAGACCACGCCGTGAGTTGAGAGGCACATAAGTTGTAAAGGTTACATATTCATATCCTGTAGCCTGTCTCTGAATCCGATCATATCAAAAAAAAAAAAAAAATCGAAGATCAGATTCTGACTAATGGCGATTAAATATAGCCTTTACGAATTTTAGAAGGGGGTGTATACAACATGGCCAATTATGAATCTGATGAAAACCACATGCATTCTGTCAGCAGATAGGCAACAGCCAATTTTGGGGCAGACAATATCTAAATCAAAGATCAATCTGATAATAAAAACTCGAGCATTAAAAGCTACCACGTGATACTAACATAAAAAAATAAAAAAATAAAAAAGAAGAAGAAGAAACAAATTCTTTCATATTTTTCTTTGTTGAGTTACCTGTAGCTCACTTAAGTCATTATGTATGTGATACCCAAGACACTAATGCAATATTCTGCAAATAATGGCAAAAAGGAAGGCACTCATACGAAATGGCAAGTAAATACCTCCAACAGCTAACCCTGTGATGCAATCAAGATGACCTTTCATCTCTACACATTTGACATGACCACGGGTCATACTCTCAACAACATCTCCATCGACCCTTAATTCCACGTCGGCGCCATTATTCTTATTTTTTCCCTGCAAACCATGTATCAACTCTTTGTCAATTTCCTCGACTATGTGACACAGCTCTGCTAGTACTACACAGGGGCCTGAATTTTCCTTCTTTACTTCCAGCTTTAAGCTGAGTCCCATATCAAATTGTGGTTTAACAACCAACTCTCTTAGGCATTTCCATAGTTCAGTTATAACTGGCCGATTTCCAGGGTCAAAATCCAGACATCTGCACAAAATATCCTGTAGAGAAGCACATCCCCAGCCCAGCCTACCTTCCAAAAGTGCCGCAATTTTTTCCATCCAACTCATATACAAAACAGAATAATCACATCCTTTTTCATCTTTCACGGCATTAACAACAGAATGCAAGAATAATTCCATCTCTTCTACGAAAGAGCTTCCAACAATAAGCCAAACCAGTAAAGATGCTAATGACCAAACATCTGAACCATACCCAACTTCATATCTAGATTTTCCCCAGTCGAATTCAAACCTCTCCCTGTCAACAAACTGTAGTAACATCTCAGGACTAATAAACACAAGATTTTCATCCAATAAAGTACTCTTCAAATTGACATCCAAATCTATGTGAGTCCTTTGTAATGCCATATTTACTCTCCTACTCGCATTTAGAACCTCATTTAAGTCTATGAAAACACGACCAAAATCGTTGAAACCAAAACAACTCACACTCAAGAAACCAATAACTAGTCCCTCTGAGTGCAAGCTGCTCAAGATTTCGCACATTTCCATACCGAGCATCCCCAAACCACTTATTCTATCACTACTAAACCTTTCTGCTACATCCTCCATTTTCTTAAGAACGGAGTTCATCAAACTAGGAGAAGTAAATTTCTGCCAAACCATATAAACACACTTATCATCCTCGTTGTACCAAAACCCATAAGCCTTTCCCACATTACTTACTCTAAGAGTTGCATTTATGATAATTTCCAATTCATCTCTCTCCACTTCCTTCATCCCACACAAAACAGTCACAATGCTTGACTCATAGCTAGACTTGAAAATCTTAGAATCTTCTTCACCCTCCACAAAAATCCCCACCTTAACAAGACCAACATCTTCTTTCTCCCTCGAAACAAAACCGATCACGTGATCACTCTCAAAAGACTTAAATACAGTTCCATTAACCACCCCACCATCCTCGTCCGAACCTATTTTCTCAATCAATATACAATCCTTTGGGATAACCCACTTCTTCCATTTACAATAAAACTCATACGACCATGACTTCAGAGTCAACGGAAACAAAAACGACTGGTTTTTCCCATTTACCGGTGGCGATGATGGTGAAGTGACCTTTTTGTCCTCGGTCGGGTGGCGGTGTTGGAGGACGGAGGAGAAGTGGAGGAGGTCTAGGTTTTTGGGGAGAGAAGAAATGGAATTTGGGATTTTCATGAGGAGAGTGCAGACGGTGCAGCGGAGAGTGTTGGGGAATGGGCTGGGGAGCTGTTTGAGGCAGGCTTCACAGGTGGTATGGCCGCAGGCGAGGACGCGCGGGATGGCGGATACGGCGTCGTATGTCTGCAGACACACCGGACACTCCGGTGGCTCCGCCTCTTCCATGGCGAGGGAGTTGAAATTTCGCGGCGTGTTTATTATTGACTTCAATTCTGGATTTTGGTAAATTGCTGATTTATTTGCTCGTTAAACTTTAAGGAGTATAATTCCTTTCAAAAGAAAACTTTTGAAGAGTAAACTATTTTATGTAAATAACTAAATACTACACATTTCATAATTTTATTTAGTTTGTATTTTTTGTTAAGGATAAAATTTATTTAAATACATAAGATCGTTACAATTACGTTTTTCATGTTGAGGGATATATGATTGCGATATATTATAAATAATTTATAAACTAACTTAGAATTCCCAAAAAAAAAACAAAATTGCAGAAATTTAGACTAAGTCTAGATTCGATTCTATGTCGATCTCTCTCGCTTGACTTTATTGGTATAGCATTTTTTGTTAGATCAGATTGAGAGTGATTTCTTCCGCTGTCTATGTTTTCGTTTCTTCAAACATTTAATTGGTGTCGACAATTCAACAACTTCGGATGATACCTCAACCATATCCAAGTAAGAAACCTTTGAGAATCAAAAGTCCTGGACTTTGAAAGTCGATCTAGCGGTGCCTTTCCCTATCGTCTTCTTTTTGATAGTCGTGAGCTAGAGCCCCTATGGGCTGGTGGCATCAAAAACGAACCACGATTTTTCCTGTTATGGTGCCCGTATTTGCGATAGAACGTCAAAAGAATCTGTGGTGTCGATTTCTCTTGTTGCAGTGGCATTACAAACAATAAGAGACGTTGAACTTTGAATGTTCTGGATTATCTATTTTTTACCGAAAATTTTGGCAGAATATGTGCTTATGAATGTATGCAATTATTATATCCACAAATCTGCATAATATGGGATATATAGATTACCAAATATCACAAGTGAAACAACACAACTCTTCGAACATAGATGTTCATTTTTTCAAATAAACACAATTATTCGGATAAACTCTTTTAGTCCGAATAGTTTTAAACAAACAGTCACACCTTTTAACAATAATTTCTCACTCACATGGAAATATTTATCATATTTCCAACATTCCATTATACTAAATTCAAATCATTGGAATTGCGATTTGGGAGTGACACGAGGTTCATGTCGAAATTTCGGGTCGTGTCAAAGATTATCATTCCATTATATGGATCGATTGAATTTAAAAATGAAAAAAGAAAAACACCAAACTCATTTACATTGTTAAAAACAGGATCAAATGAACTAAATTGAAGCAAGTCTAAGTTTAACACGATTATAAGATCAATATTGGGTTTCAGCGGTAGAAGTTTGTGCTATCACGATGATTGATCACTTTTGATTGCATATAAATGTGTTCCTTCCATTACTATCTCCTGTTGTTGTACTAGCACGAACTTATTGTTGATTTGGTACGAGTTTAAAAACAATGCATGAGTTTCCTAGAATACCCATCCGATGCTCAAGCTAATGATAGACCTAGAAATAATGAATTCGGAAATAATAGCGGGGTACCTTCATATGAAAGGATTTAGGTGTATTTATATCTAATGTTGGAGGGTGTATCTATTGTTGATTGATAGAAATTCACAAGCCTACGATATTGGGCCGAGTGTTTCATGGACTTAGTTTATGTATTGCTCGTCATTAGGTTTATTTACTTACTAGCCCCATGCATTTCACACGGTGGCCATATAAATCACGATTGAAGTGAACTTGTATAAATTTAAAATTAAATCATTCTCGTGCTTCAGTGATAGAAACTATATGTTATCAGGGTGTCGACTCAGATTCATTTCTATATGAATGTGTGTATCCCTTCTTCTACTATTCCAGGTGGCAAATCGTGTCATCTTGTCGTACTAATGTGCTATGTGCTTCCATCTTATTTAATCTTAAATATAACAATACTTGTAGTTTTAGCTCAATTTACAATTGCATGCTTTCGTGTCGTGTTTTGTGTCATGTCGTGACTTATCGTGTTATTTATCTATGTAATTCATGTTTGTAATCATGTCGTGCCACACATTTTGCTAACACTAAGTATTTCCCACTTTACTGAAAGAAATGACATTTTAAATAATTTAAACTTGAACTCAAATCCATTAAGCAAGATAAATAAATTAAATTTACTGAATCGGTAAATTAACACCAAATTAAATGAACATGAACCCAAATTTTAAATTTGTAGCCAACTTTAATATTAAAATTTGTAATAATGTTCATTATCAAACTCTTTATCATAATCAAGTAGTGTTTTAAGATAAACCAAACATGTCAGATAGGAGGAGATCAACTATGTGCTCCAATTTGAGACGTATGTTGCAAGAGTGATTGATTCGAGTTCGATTTCATATACGTGTGTCTTTTCCAAATTTCCCCCACTGAAAGAAAAAAAAGAAATTCAGACTGGAAAAGAGCGCACTTCATATTTCAGAATGGTCCATAGTCGCACTTTACTAAAGTCGTAATAGCAGGATTGGTAGATCTTACAATTCCTATTTCGGAGGGCCAGGGCCAGGGTTCCATACTGCACTTCGACCCAAAATTCAATTGATACTGCAAGCAGACTACGCATTCGTGAGTTCGATTCTTTCTAATTTCTCAATCTATAGGAGTATTCCCGTTTTTCAATTTTAATTTGTCTTGCTAACGCGTTATTTATTTTAAGAATGTATGGATTTGAATTGTGTATTGAGCAGATCGATCAATTATAATTGAATTTGGGGTTGTTTTCTTGTCTAATTCTGTGAGCATTTCAAGTCAATCCTGTTTTTTTTTTTTTGTTTCTTTTTTAAGCTCAATTGACTTATTGATGTGCGTTTCTGGTTACCCATGTGTGATTGCAGCCACTTGTTTAGATTCCTGTAAAACAATTTCGTTTGTGCCGAAGGTTTTCTAGTCTAAAAAGTTACTTCAATGTACATAGAATTTCGAGGGAACTAAAATTGATCTACTCCAATGTGCAGAATTCTTAGGGTTTAGTTTGACAAGACTATGTTGCATTTTGATGGGGAATGTGGAGTCGAATAAGAAAGACCTACAATTTAAATTGGAGTGTAGTAACACAGAAATGGGTGCTGTGGTTTTGGAACTGAGATAACTTTTAGGAACAAAAGTGAAGATTCTTTAATGGGATAACGTTTTTAATCAACCCAAACTATACGGGTTTTTACACTTTGCAACCCGAAAATTGAAAAGTTACTGGTTGCAACCTAAACTTCACAAAATTTTACACTTTGCATAAAATTACGGTTTTACCCCTGGTTTCAAGAAAGTTGGTTTATAGTTTACACTCTAAACTTTAAAGTTGTTACACTTTGCAACCTGAACGATAAATTTCATTGCATTTTCTTTGATTACTCCCAAAGGTCTTGCGATCCTCGAAAATGGTATCAGAGCCTAGGTTTATTAAGAACTTTTAGTTAAATTTATTATGTTTATGTAATTAACAATTGGTGAGGAGAATTTACTCGAGTATATGGATCCGGACCGATGTCCGAGATGTACCCCTTACAGGACATATCGTCAAATATTGACGATGTATGCCAAGAACACCTTGACCAGGTTTCATATTGGGAATACCAACATGAAGAAAGGAACAAGCGAGGAGCCGAAGGGAAACCTTAAAGCAATGCAAAATGCGAGCGAGAATATTATAAGCGATTCCGGATGCTTAACGGACCACTATATGTTCACTTGATGAACCTTCAAGAAACGGTTCATGAAAATTCCCATCGAACAATGATTCCCGATGGAGTACCAGAGTGGAACGAGATACTTCCCAGACAAATCTAAGATCTCAGAAGATCTTAGAGAAATCAGAAGGCGGTGCGCGAATTATGGCAACCGCCATATTCATCTACCCGATGACAAGTTCATCGAGATCAGAACAGGATGGAGACAATGGTGAAATATCGAGAAGGAAACTCTTGAAATCCTTCATGATATTGAGAAAAGAGTCAAGAAACGCGGAGGACCGCCAAGTTCATCCAGGAGGAAGAAACGTATTGATTTTGGGGCGGTACCCTATTTACACCAAAAAGGAAACCAACCAGAAGTTATACGAAAGATGATGAGATGAGGAGAAGCTCATTGCTCTCATCAAAGGAAAATCCATCAAAAATTAAAAAGATGGATATGGAAAAGATGAATCTTAAAGATCTACACGACTGGCGAGAATCCTTCGCAGGATTAGGTATTGTAGATTTAAAGATGAACGCGGTGAGGAATCAACTTTGGTTTATGACCCACAGGTAGACAATTCCTCCACCACCGCCACCGATTAATCTAACGTCGAAGAAATGCGGGTTCACATCATGGAGCTCGGGACGAAAGGATGCCACATCTTTGGGGATTTCACGATCGGGAGTGATCCACTTTCGAGAACAGGAGGTCGAAACCTCTTGCGGGAACAGGACAACCTAGGAAGGCCGAATGTTTATCGACGCCTTATGGAAGATCGCACCTCGACCCAATACATCCGTATGGGTTGATGTTAAATCTGGACATCCCAGATTTTAAAAAGCAGAAGTTCTCATTGATGAATGGGCTTGACTATGAGAATTTCAAATGAGAACCCTCGATCTTACAAAGGATTCATTCATATTACTCCTTGAAATGAGTCTTGAAGGATCGGTGAAGATTCGGGATATGACCGATCTTAGTACGAAGAGTTCGGTCACATCGGGGAATCACTTAAAGGAATTGTCGATGGTATGGCAAAGCTATTCAAAATCCGATTCATCGGCACGGAGTTATTTCGAGGATTAGAGGATGAAAAAAAAAGAAAGAAATATAAACAAGCCCTCTATACTTGAAGTTCTTGGATATTTGTCATATTGTGAATATATCAAGTTGTTCACGAATCGGTGGAAATCAAGATTGAGAAAAAGAAGGCGCACTATTCTATTCTTTGCAAGATTCCAAGTCCCTGGAGAGAAATGCTTATCGGGAATCAAGGTGGTGGAGCCGAAGTAGAAAGCGTGGCGGAAAAATGTCTTTCCTAAAGGCGAGTTATCCGAATGGTGCTATCAGCGACTCTGCACGGGAATTACAAGAGATTAAGAGGAATTAACAAAGCGGTTCCTCATGTTGCGTGGATAATGATATCCCAGCGGTTGTGGGAGGTCAAACAAGACCTGAAGAAGAAAAGGAGAGAAGCCATCCATACCGCCGAGAAAGCGAATACAAAAAAGCGGTCTTCATGGAGACCACAGAAGGTTTAGTCAAAACAAAAAGCCCGAAGTTATAAATCGGGGCAAAGCCGGACTGGCCAGGAGTAGAGCACTCATCATCGAGGTTAATCAAACAAGTACGAGTAAATCCGAGGAGAAGAACTTTCGGGCGTGCTCACACTAGAGCTAATGAAAGTTTCAAAGGCTGTAATTCTTTGGACATGCGGAGCAAAGAGGGCATATCTCAGCGGATTGCCCATAATCAAAATCAAAAACGAGGAATTGAGGCGGTTCGAGGCCACACGAGAAATCGAAGAAGCCTATTATCGAATTTAATACGGTGTATCAATTTGAGGATATTCCCTCAAATGAAAGCATCATGAAGAAGAGATCTATTCGATGATGGAAGTGAATCGATTTAATCGAGTGAAGAAGAAATTCTTCAACAAGCGGTCGGGGAGGATATGTCGGGATTCCTCTCTCACACTTCTGATGTCTCATAAGACTCTTATGAGAATTATGAAGGAAGATCCAAAGCTTCAAATCTATGATGGATTTACAATTGGAGCGATGGAAAAGGCTTTGGATAAGATTGGTTTCGTAATAGAAAACACCAAATTATCCACAGGGTAACAAGGAGAATTAGCCATTCCGATGGAGTTTAGGTAACTGATCGAGATGCGGTTGGTCCCTATTAGAGAAATACAGGAGATCAAAAGCGAGTTAAAAGAGAAGTTGCAAATACACTCTCATGGATTCACATTGGAGCCATAAGAGTCATTATTAAGGCAACATTCGAGGAAGGAATAGATTCGCCACTCAATCTGGCTATTTTTGACAAGCGAATCTCACATCTCAAGGATTCATGCCTTGGAGCGGATTCTGAGAAATTTGTATGCGGGAAATTAGCATTTAATGTCTATCCAGAATTGCATACAATTTGGGAGATCGAGACTTGATAGAGTCCTAACTCTTCATCAAGATTTCAAAAGAGTCGATTTGATGAAAGAAGGAAATAGGCTTACTCGATCACATACAAGATTTCTATGCTCTCTCGAATACCCATCATTCAAGTATTCTTGAGAAAGGAATTTATTGAAGTCCCAAGAATCTTTGAGGACTTTGCCAGGGGTAGTGTTACGAGAAATCATTGAATCTCCAACTATTAAGGAGATTGATATGATAATTCAAGATCAACCGATCTTCAACAAAAGTCGGAGTCTCGAGTTGAGCACAGAAGGATGTCTTTTCCAAAAAGACGAGAATGGTGAGTAGCGTAGTTGGGAAGAAAGGAGACCAAAATGCGATTCAACGCATCCCCGATGTTTTTAAAGCAGATGAGAGTGAAATGTCCGAAGGATGGCGAGAGGTTGAAGTAATATTCGACATCACTCGAAAAGGATAACATTTTTCCTTGTGATGTTCTATATTATCTCCAACAACCAATCGTTGGAAGGTATCGAAGCCTGAAGATAGGAGAAATTGAGCTTACTATCACGGGAGTTGCGGGAAAAATCCCCGAACAATTAATCCGGGAATTGAATTTCTTGAGGAGCATAAACTTGGGAAAGATTACAAGACGGAATGGAGTTCACAGTGGCTAATAAAAGATACGAGAATCGAGATGACCACTAGTCCATTCTCCATATACATTTCTATTGGAATGTTATATGTTGAATCAAGTGCCGAAAGTATTTCGCGCCTATATTGATCAGTCTTAGGAATATGTCTTGCAAAAGCGGATGTTTTTCTAAAGAAATGGAGAAGATTTTACGGCTATATCGGGAAGAGATTTCTCTAAAAGGATTCTTATCCTTATGAGAGGAATTAAACAAGCGTAAATCATGATCGGAGCGCGCGGTGGTACCCCGTAGTACAAGGTGAAAACGCCACCAATCTATTTCCATGATACAAAGATATTTTGCTAGGAAACAATTTCCTACAAACATTCAAGCGATTCACAGGAGAATGAGGCAAGAAGACTTATTTTCACAACCTTATGTGATCATAAGATTATTGTCCAAAGAACGGGAAGCATTTCTGAGAAAAATGCCTATTAATTTTTCGCGACAAAGCGTGGTGATGAAGCCAAACCGCAATCCAAAAATGGCGGATCGAAGGAAATTTGGTGAAGCTTTATTATCCTATATAGACAATTTGGTTCTATCCAAAAGGATCGGAAGATATGGGATAATAACTTGTATTCATTGAGTACAAGGAGAAGAGCAGTCACTCGGAAGCCGTTGCGAATTATGGATGAGTCAATGGAGAATCCCGAGAATGATGTAACCATAGAAGAACAAATATCACTCGAGGATATCGAAGAAGATCGAAGGAATTACAATGAAGATCCTTTGGCTTGGTGGGATAAAACGAGCTTAAAGCTTTCCTTAAAGGTTAAACCTGGAAAGGAGTACGAGTTCGTAAGATTCAAACCAATCCTTATGAACCGGGAGGATCGTGAGGATATGCGAGAAGATACTTAAGGAACATCTTGACCTTAAGTTAATTTCACCAGGAGTTTCTCCATACAGTGATCCGGGATTCTTAGTCGAAACCATGGAGAAATCAAAAGAGGAAAGCGAGAGATTTGTTATTAATTACAAGGGAATTAATAACATTTTGGAATTCGACGGATACTATATCCCAGCAGAGAACATCCGGTTAATTGTATCAAAGGTGCAAGATATTCTCAAAGTTCGATTGCAAGTCCGGATTCTACCAGATTAAGATGGAGGAACAGAGTAAGAAGTTTGACTTTCTACACCACGGGGACACTATATTTGGAACGTGATGCATGGGATTGGCTAACGCACCCCGGATATATCAAAGGAAGATGGATAATCTTTTCAAAGATTATTTCGATTTCATGTTCGTGTATATCGCGACATTCTAATCGCATCAAAGAACATGAAGGAGCATCTCAAACATTTGGAAATATTTTGGATGTTTGTCACAAAAAGGATTAGTGCTTTGGAAAAGAAGGCGTGTAATCGCAACAAACAGATTGAATTCCTCGGAATTGAAATCGATGAATGCGGAATCATTCTACGAGAATCATATTGTGGAAAAGATCTGAGGGATTTCGGATACACTAAAAAAAGAAGCGACTTGAGTTTTAAGGAGTTGTTAATTTTCTTTGGGATGTTCATTAACAATCGGCATACTACGGGGAAGGTGTTTAGCCCATTGCTTAAAAAAGATGCGATATTCAAATGGGAAGATGAACATCGAAGGAATTAAGCAACTTAAAGAAGTTTGTAAAAAGCTTCCAAAACTTGCGATTCCAAGACGAGGACGAATCGGTTCGTACACGGATGCGGTGATGATTGGTGGGCGGCAGATTCTTACGAAAGTCACACCAAAGCGAGGAAGTGCCATGCAGATATCTGCGGTGGTTTATTCACCCTAGTGAAGCAACTTCGGTGGCATATTAACGAGAAAGAATTCTTTGCGATCGCAAGAAAGGCTTTTAAAAAATGGCCTCTATTTTTTGGCTAAAAAAGTTTACTTTAAAAATTGATAATTCAAGTGTCGAGGCTTTTCGAAAAACAAAATTGAATCAAAACCAGGAAAAGGCTCGATTACTTAGATGGCAAGTGAATGTCAATATTATGATTATGATATTGTCATTATAAAATCTCATGAAAATATTCTTGCAGATTTTTTTGACACGAGATGGAAGGCGCGTTTTGGCGAGGTCCTTAAACGAGTAAGACATCTTAGGGAAAACCTGGAGAGTCAGAAGCGAGATTTTGGGGCGTTATGTCTCAATGCGAAGTTTGCCGGGCGACTTCAACAGTGACAGAAATCCGTTTCTAGTCAAATACGAGCATGCCGGTTCGCTCAAGGACAATTGTTCTTAGCGGCTTTTGCAAGGCCTCTCTTCCAGCCGCATCTCCTACGGTGCAAAAAGGGGCCGAGAGAGTACGGGGCTCTAACCGGAGGTTATGGATTCAAGTACCATAATCACAAGTGTTGCGGGTGATGCATCCCCCGAGGTGTACAAATCGTAACGAATGTTGAAGCTCCGGTGTCACAACCCGAGTCTTCAAGTCAACCCAAAGACACCTGCGGGGTAAAGAGGGAGAGTTGAATCTTAGGCCACGAGACGGCAAATCTAAGGTTCAACCGGCGAAAATAAGATTTCTCCTACGGTATATCGGCAATGGGAGAAACTAGTTACAAGACAAAGTATTAACCCGGAGAAAACAATGGTTGATATCTCGAGGAAAGTATCCGAGTTTGGATGAAACCAGGAAGTCATCCAAATGAAATGCGGGAATGGTATACTTTTGGAGCGTTAGCTTCAATCTATACCGTGTCACCGAGGATTCCCGAAATTTCAAAATTACCGAAATGGATTGGGGAAGCGATTTGAGACTTGGGCGATAATCCACACTTGGCGGAGGAGATATTTTGGAGGCTGTATTTTATCGGTGCGCTCTGAACCAAAGAAAGAAAGGCTTTAATGAAGCTTTTCATTTCATCAAGCTAAGAAGAGGATGGAAATGCTTTAAAATATATTAAGCGGCTTCAGGAAGAAGGACGATGTTAGTAGGAGCATTTTTCAAGACGAAGCTTCTACCAGGCGAGCATGGGGTCTTTGGGTTTGTCTAATCGAAATGGACAAAGTCAAATATCCATTCAAGTTCTTCAGAATTCGACGAATGGATCTTTCCTTTTGAATTCGATGATTTGGATCAACCACGGGGTTTGCGGAAGAACTCTTGAAACCAAAAGAAGAATTCTCCGGGAAAACAAGATCCAAGCAAGCAAAGAAACTTACCTAGGAAATTTCGTAATATGGCACATGTTGGCCGATGGATCGACCAGGATCATCAAGCATGCCCGAACATAAGGAACCCGAGTTTGGGAAAGGTTTTCGACCCAAACCAAGCAAGACAAGACCGGTACGGTGGAAAGGACAAGGGCCCGACTCACAAAACGCGTTTTCCTCGGGGACCACGCAAACCAACTTTTTAGAAGATTCCCGACAACTTTCACACGGGTGAGTCACGCGGAAGAAAAAAGAAAACCGGTGGCGAGGCAATAATGCGAGGATATGACGTAAGTGACGTCGTCATAAGTATCGACAAGAAGATTTGGAGTCCGCCTTTCAAGTCCAGGACTTACATCTATAAAAGCGAGATTTGAAGGAAGGCGAGGACATCGAACATTTTCCTTAGTTTTCTTACAATAAAATCCGAGTGAAAAATTTGTAATATTTTGAGTGTTTTAGTTTTAAGTTTTTATGTATTTTCGAGTGCAAGCCTCATACATGAGAATTTAAACAAGTATTCTCCTCCCAAAAGGAGATTACTAATGTAATAAATTTTTCTTTAAGTTCTTAATAAAATAAAAATTTTTTTGTTCAACATGTGTTCATGATGTACCATTGATCAATCCCCTTTGAAGAATTACTTTTACGCTGGAGTAGAAACGAACAAGCGCATTTGTCTTGGCTGAGGAAAGAAGGAGTCGGATAACTTGCGAGATCATCTTCCCTGAGGTGAGGTTGAGCAGGTGAGGAGTTTGTTTGTCAAACGATCCGGGGCGTGAATTTTCCGATTGGTGGCGTTGCGAACCACTTAACCCGCAGTGCGTTTTGGTCAAAAGAGGTATGAATTTTAAGGGATTTATTAATTTTACGGAAGCATGTTGGGCGATATGGTCGTAATGGACTATTTTCATTTTCGAGGTCTAAAGACCCAATTTGTAGGCGGATAAATTCTTGAAATAAGATCTTGATAGAAGTATGTCTTGTTGAGTTTATAGGCTGGAAACCTGACATGATCCATTTAAAACCTCTGAATAGAGACTGGATCTAAGTAGGTGTAACAATGCCACGAACAAAACAAGTTACAGAAAAATCGGGTTTTTATTTCTCGAAAAAGCTGAAAAACAAATTGATTCGGGAGTGAAAACTTTTTGATTATTGTATAATGCAATATATTTATCCTTATGGAGCAATCTGCTACAAATTAGAGTTTAAAGGGTTAACTAGAACTATTGTTATTAAAGAATAAAATCCTAGGGGCAAAATGGTCCAAAAGTTGCAAAGAGTAATTATTTTCGTAGTTCAGGATGCAAAAGGTAAAAAATAAAAGTATAGGTTGTGAAGTGTAAAAAGGGGTAAAGTTCAGGTGGTTAAAAATAATTATCTCTTCTTTAATCTTTGAATGGTTCACTAAAACTGGCCTCGTCTTTATTTGGGTTGTGGGTGTGAAAGTTTCTTAATTACAGTATTGGAACGAGAGATTTAATGACTACCTGTTGGACTTAAACTCGAAGTAGGCTATAAAGCCTATCAGTAATAGCAGGTGGTTTAGGGTACTTGCATTATTGCATATTCGACTTTATTGATTTATCCAAATGTGCTACAACTGTTTACGTGTTCTTAATTCTTATACCATGTGATTAGCTGGTGGTTATATTGGAAAACCATAGTCATGCTCTAAAGACAAACTTTTAGTCCAAGACTTGTGTTGAAATGCTTGGTATGAAACTTCTCATGTGGATATTTTGGGGCCAATATCAAAGCATTCCTTTAGATTTAGTAAATATTAATCATTAATGATAATTTTGAGTAATCAGTTTCAAATACCCAGTTTTATTCTTTTTCATGTGGTTTAATGACTTTTTATGTTTTTGCATCCTTCTTACCAGTCAGATGGCTGGAGCCGGGAGTTCTATGCTATATTCATTTCTTTTGTTTATTGCCACTCTTTCTCTACAAGAAGTGTATAGAGCGAAGTTAGCATCTTCCGAGTTATTTACTATTCTTGGAGGATTCACCAGCTCTCTCATATTCCTTTTGCTGCTGACGGTAAGGGAAACTGTCCTTTTTAAGGCCTTTCATACATTTGGTCATGTCACTTACCATTGAGCAATCTATCCTATGTTATATATATAACTATCTCTCTCTCTCTCTCTATATATATATATATATCATTCTCTATGTGTGTGTGTGTGTGTGTGTGTGTGTGTGTGTGTCCCTCACTCAGTCACTCCCCATCAGATCCCTCATTAAATACATGTGTTATATATTTTTAAATTTTGACAATTAATATTCTATTAGAAAATAACAATAAAAGCTGCTATTTTGCAATTTTAATTCCATTTATTATTTTTTTCATGCAACAACCTTTTATGAAGAATGTTATCAATGAGGAAAACTTAATTATTTTGAGCTTCGTTTTTTTTATTGACACTTGCAAATTTCTTCTCAAGTTTGTTAATTTACTTTATTAGCTGTGTGCAAGTGCTCCACATACTGATTGCGTATCACTGCTTTACTTGACCAAGTGGTACATTTATGATATGATTATGTTATATGCCTCTGACTTGCATGTTTTGTCTCCAGTTCATAGGAAATTATCAGGAAACATGTGGCATCAGGACTGGATGGGGTGCCGGTAAGCATCAGTGTACTCTTGGAATAATTTCTTTGCTATATTTACATATAAGAGCTCGAAATAATGTCATTACCATTCACATATTTTTGCATTTCCTATTTGGGTTAATCACCAATTCATTTTATCTAAACCACGGGTGTCCACATGGGCGTAACCAGGATTTCCCGTCAGTGCGTCAATTTTTTTTTTTGTTTTGGTGGGACGATTGTTGGGCCGAAATTTGTAAAAAAATAGAAAATAAAAATGGCAAATCTAAAGGTTGATACATTGCAACAATTTTCTGTGCGTTTTTATAATGTGAAATTCCGACTTCCTAGAAATAAGTTTTTGGAGAAGTGATTTATCCAACGTTCATTCTAAATTCATCATCAAACAGGCAAACAATTGTTAATAGGCTTTTAGATTCAAAAATTCATTTTAAAAGTGCTTCCAAAAACACTGTTCATTATCAAGTTCAAAACATATCTCTCTATATAACAAACAAGACAATCATTCATTCACTCATAAACCTTAATTGGGTCAGTAATTCTTAATTTTTTTTGGTCAAGACAGAAGGTTTAATGGTCTTTTAAATTTTAACTCAGTTTTTTATATGAAATAGACTTTCGGCTGAATTTTCAGTGCGGTCCAACCCAAATTTAACAGGATCACTCCAAATTTGTCCGCCGACTGCACTGGTCTTAAGGTGGCTACGCCACTGGGTGTCCACTCAATGCATGAAAAGTGATCGTGCAAGTGATTTATTAAGTGGATTTCTTATAAACTCCTTCATTTGAATAGTCTTCTTTATGCTCGGGTAGGCTTGTTTTATAAATCCTGAGATTTCATGTGGAGCTTCTGATCTAAAAAGTTGGTCCTGAGTACTGTAACTTAGTAATTCTGCTGCGACGTTGAATTCTGATTTTGGAATGTTATGATGAATGGTTGACTATTTGGGAATTAATGTTGCATGAATCCTTGGTTGGTTAAATTGTCGGCATAACAAACCGGCTTAAGTTTGATTGCTCGCGTCACGGTCCCCTTTGGGGCGTGACAAAAAGTACACTTCAGACTTATCAATGTGTTAGCATGGACTAAATGGAATTTTAATAAGAGCTTTGAACATAAATACAATTAATTAGCCAAAAGTGGGGGGTTTAGCCTCAATCCCCCACCCTTAAGGGGTGTTCCATTTAAAAAAAGCAAAAAGAAAAACTACCATAGCCACATAGAAAAGTCATTTGTCCCAAAAGTCAATAGCTTCCGAGTTTTTTGACATCATATTTTAGTGAACACTTTACATTTTAAACCATTTAAAAAAAAGGCAAAAACTTGCGTGAGACGGTCTCACGGATTTAGATCTGTGAGACGGAGCCCTTACACAAAGTTTTAAAGGTTTTTTTTTTCAGATTTTATTTTTCTTAAGGTTTATATTTATTTTTTTAGGGTTTATTTTGTTTCTTGGGTTTATTTTAAATTGATTTGGGTTTTTAGGATTTTTAGTTTTTTTTAGGGTTTATTTTTTATTTTTTGGGTTTATTTTTGTTTTTCGGGTTTATTCTTCATGGTTCATTATTATTTTTAAATTTATTTTCATGGTTCATGTTCTCAAGACGGAGCCCTTAGGAGGTCCGTCTCACGGATTTAGATCCGTGAGACCGTCTCACAAGAGACTTGCTCTAAAAAAAAATAGCCAAAAGTAAGGTTTAGATGTTCTGCATTATTTTTTACTTACTGGAACTAATATATACCTAGCTGACTAAAGCAATTAATGGGAACAATGCTTCCTTCACGATCAACTCACCTAAAATGCCAAGATTAAGTATAGTTGGGATTTCGTTAAGGACTTAAGTATAATTTCTGTATGCGGTGATAGCCTGAGTTTACTACGTGGATTGGTAGTACTCTGCAATTCATCTAATTGATAAAGAAAGGATGACATGATGATTATTTTTACTTATTAGTCTTCACTTTTCATGGTTCAGTTATAATTGCAGAGGCAGTGGCACTGATAGCTGCTAGCACTGTTCACCGAGTTTGTATCACGACCTGGTAATTTCTCATCTTCTTACCTGATTGGTCATCATATTCACTTTAGAATGGGTTACAACTGATTATTATTAAAAGGTATAATTACAAACCCCCACCCCCTAGGTTCGGGCTAATTGCAAAAAAAAAAAAAAAAAAAAAAAACAAAGGTTTTTTAAAATTAGAAAAACCTCCTTGAGGTTTGATTCCATCTTACATATTACCCCCTTCATAAGCAAAAACATTTCAACAATCCCCCTGACATTTACAAAAATATTACAGTTACCCCCTTATATTCAAAACAGTTTTTTTTTGGTAATTTTGAAGAGATAATTATTTTTAACCACCGGAACTTTACCCCTTTTTACACTTCATAACCTATACTTTTATTTTTAACCTTTTGCATCCTGAACTACGAAAATAATTACTCTTTGCAACTTTTGGACCATTTTGCCCCTAGGATTTTATTCTTTAATAACAATAGTTCTAGTTATCCCTTTAAACTCTAATTTGTAGCAGATTGCTCCATAAGGATAAATATATTGCATTATACAATAATCAAAAAGTTTTCACTCCGAATCCATTTGTTTTTCGGCTTTTTAGAAATAAGAACCCGATTTTTCTCAGAACTTGTTTTGTTCGTGGCATTGTTACACCTACTTAGATCCAGTCTCTATTCGAGGTTTTAAATGGATCATGTCGGGTTTCGACTTATAAACTCAACAAGACATACTTCTATCAAGATCTTATTTCAAGTATTTATTCGTATACAAATTGGGTCTTTAGATCGAAAATGAAAATAGTCCATTACGACCATATCGGGCCCAACATGCTTCCGTAAAATTAATAAATCCCTTAAAATTCATACCTCTTTTGGCCAAAAAAACAAAGGGTTAAGTGGTTTGCAACGCCACCCGATCGGAAGATTATCGCCCCAGATCGTTTGTGAAACGGCTCCTCACTGTTCAACCTCACCCTCGGGAAGATGATGCGCAAGTTATCCGACTCCTCGAAATCGCTCGCACGGCCTTGGTTCGTTTCCTACCCAGGCGTAAAAGTAATTCTTCAAAGGGGATTGATCAATAGTACATCATGAACACATGTTGAACAAACAACCTTTATTTTATTAAGAACTTAAAGAAAAATTTATTACATTAGTAATCTCCTTTTGGGAGGAGAATACTTGTTTAGCCTCTCATGTATGAGGCTTGCACACGAAAATACATAAAAACTTAAAAACTAAAACACTCAAAATATTACAAATTTTTCACTCAGATTTTATTGTAAGAAAACTAAGGAAAATGTTCGATGTCCTCAGCTTCCTTCAAATCCTGCATTTTATAGAGGTAAGTCCGGACTTGAAATTCGGACTTCAAATCTTGTTGAGATGTAAGACGTCACTGCTTACGTCATACTCCTGAATTATTACTCGCCAGCTGTCTTCCTTCTCTTTCCGCGTGACTCAACCCATGTGATGGTTGTCGGGGAATCTTCTAAAAAGTTGGTCTGCGTGGTCCCCGAGGAAAACGCGTCTTGTGAGCTGGGCCCTTGTCCTTTCCAGCTGTATGGTCCTGTCGGTCGGGTTTGGGTCGGAAACCTTTCCCAAACTCGGGTTCCTTCTGTTCGGGGCATGCTTTGACAGATCCGGTCGATCCAACGGCCAACATGCGCCATGTTACAGAATTTCCGGTAAGTTTCTTTGCTCGCCGGAATCTTGTTTTCCCAGAGAATTCTCCTTTTGGTTTCGAAGAGTTCCTCTGCAAATCCTGTGGTTGATCCAGTCATCGAATTCAAAAGGAAAGATCCATTCGCCGAATTCTGGAAGAACTTGAATGGATATTTGACTTTGTCCATTTCAGTTAGACAAACCCAAAGACCCCATGCTCGTCTGGTAGAAGCTTCGTCTTCAGAAAATGCTCCTACTAACACTGGTCCTTCTTCCGGTGAAGCTGCCTTAATATATTTTAAAGCATTTCCATCCGGTCTTCTTAGCTTGATGAAATGAAAAGCTTCATTAAAGCCTTTCTTTGCTGGTTCAGGAGCTGCACTGATAAAATACAGTTCCAAAATATCGCCTCTGGCCAAGTGTGGATTATTGGCCCAAGTCTCGTAAACTGCTTCCCCAATCCATTTAGGTAATTTTGAAATTTCTGGGAATCCTGGGGACACGGTATAGATTGAAGCTAAAGCTCCAAAGGTATACCATTCTGTACTTCATTTGGATGACTTCCTGGTTTCATCCAAACTCTGGGATACTTTCCTGAGATATCAACCATTGTCTTTTCTGGGTTAATACCTTGTCTTGTAACTAGTTTCTCCCATTGCCGTTGATATACCTGCATAGGAGAAATCTTATTCTCGTCAGTTTGAACCTTAGATTTGCCTGTCTGTGGCCTAAGATTCAACTCTCCCTCTTTTACCCCAGAGGTGTTGGGTTGACTTGAAGACTCGGGTTGTGACACCGGAGCTTCAACATTCGTTACAGTTTGTACACCCTCAGGGGATGCATCACCTGCAACACTTGTGATTATGGTACTTGAATCCATAACCTCCGGGTTAGAGCCCCGTACTCTCTCGGCCCCTTTTTGCACCGTAGGAGATGCGGCCTGGAAGAGAGGCCCTTGCAGCGCTAAGAACAATTGTCCTTGAGCGAACTGGCATGCTCGTATTTGACTAGAAACGGATTTTTGGTCAGCCTGTTGAAGTCGTCCAACAACTTCTGCATTGAGACATAACGTCCCAAAATCTCGTTCTAGACTCTCCAGGTTTTCCCTGAGATGTCTTACTCGTTTAAGGACCTCGTCAGCAACGCGTCCTTCCATCTCGTGTCAAGAAATCTGCAAGAATATTTTCATGAGATTTTATAATGACAATATCATAATCATAATATTGACATTCAGCTTGCCATCTAAGTAATCGAGCCTTTTCTGGTTTTGATTCAATTTTGTTTTTCAGAAAAGCCTTGACACTTGAATTATCAATTTTTAAAGTAAACTTTTTAGCCAGTAAAAATAGAGGCCATTTTTTAAAAGCCTTTCATTCGATCGCAAAGAATTCTTTTTCGTTAATATGCCACCGAAGGTTGCTTCACTGGGGTGAATAAACGTACCGATATCTGCGCATGGCACTTCCTCGCGTTTGGTGTGACTTTCGTAAGAAGCTGCCGCCCACCAATCATCACGGCATCGTATATAGAACCGATTCGTCCTCGTCTTGGGAATCGCAAGCTTTGGAAGCTTTTTACATACTTCTTTAAGTTGCTTAATTCTTCGATGTTCATCTTCCCATTTGAATAATGCATCCTTTTTAAGCAATGGGCTAAACACCTTCCTCGTAGTATCTTTAGATTGTTAATAAACATCCCAAAGAAATTGACAACTCAAGAAAAAAGTCGCTTGTCTTTTAATGTATCCGGAAATCCGTATCTTTTCCACAATATGATTTTGTAGAATAATTCCGATTCATCGATTTCAATTCGAGGAATTCAATCTGTCTCGTTGCGATTACACGCCTTCTTCTTTTCCGAAAGCACTAATCCTTCTTTGTGACAAACATCGAAAATATTTCCAAATGTTTGAGATGCTCCTTCATGTTCTTTGATGCGATTAGGATGTCGTCGATATATACGAACATGAAACGAAATAATCTTTGAAAAGATTATCCATCTTTCTTTGATATATCCGGGGTGCGTTAGCAATCCCATGGCATCACGTTCCAAATATAGTGTCCCTGTGGTGTAGAGAAAGTCAGTAAACTTCTTACTTTCTTCCTCCATCTTAATCGGTAGAATCCGGACTTGCAATCGAACTTTGAGAATATCTTGGCACCTTTGATACAATTAACCGGATGTTCTCTCTGGCAGGATATAGTATCCGTCGAACTCCAAAATGTTATTAATTCCCTTGTAATTAATAAATGTCTTCGCTTTCCTCTTTTGATTTCTCCATGGTTTCGACTAAGAATCCTGGGATCCGTATGGAGAAACTCCTGGTGAAATTAACTTAAGGTCAAGATGTTCCTTAAGTATCTTCCGCATATCCTCACGATCTTCCCGATTCATAAGGATTGGTTTGAATCTTACGAACTCGTACTCCTTTCCAGGTTTAACCTTTAAGGAAGCTTTAAGCTCGTTCTTATCCCACCAAGCCAAAGGATCTTCATTGTAATTCCTTTGGATCTTCTTGATATCCTCGAGTGATATTTGTTCCTCTATGGTTACATCACTCTGTGGATTCTCCATTAGACTCATCCATAAGTTCCGCAACGGCTTCCGGAGTGACTCGTTCTTCTTCTTGTCAGACGAATGAATACAAATTATTATCCCATATCTTCCGATCCTTCTACGGATGGAACCAAATTGTCTATAGGGTAATAAAGCTTCACCAAATTTCCTTCGATCCGCCATTTTTGGATTGCGAAGTTTGGCTTCATCACCACGCTTTGCTGCGAAAATTAATGGGCATTTTTCGGTAAAATGCTTCCCATGATCTCTACGGACAATGATCTTATGATCACATAATGTTGTGAAAATAAGTCTTCTTGTCTCATTCTCTTGTGTGAATCGCTTGAATGTTTGTAGGAAATTGTTTCCTAGCAAGATATCCGCACTGTATCATGGAAATAGATTGGTGGCGTCTTCACTTTGTACCGTACGGGTACCGCCGCGCCTCCTATCATGATTTCTCGCTTGTTTAATTCCTCTGTTAAGGATAAGAATCCTTTTAGAGAAATCTCTTCCCGCAATAGTGGTAAATCTTCTCCAATTTCTTTAGGAAAAACATCCAGCTTTGCAAAGTACATATTTAAGCACTGAATCAATATAGGCGGCGAAATACTCGGCTTGTATTGACATATAACATTCCAATAGAAATGTATATGGAGAATGGACTAGTGGTCATCGATTCGTATCTTTTATTAGCCACTGTGTGAACTCCATTCCGTCTTGTAATCTTTCCCGAGGTTTATGTTCTCAAGAAATTCAATTCCCGGTATTAATTGTTTCGGGACCTTTCCCGCAACTCTCCTGTGATAGTAAGCTCAATTTCTCCTATCTTGAGGCTTCCTCGATACCTTCCAACGATTGGTTGTTGGAGATAATATAGAACATCACAAGGAAAAATGTTATCCTTTTGAGTGATGTCGAATATTACTTCAACCTCTCGCCATCTTCGGACATTTCGGCTCTCTTTGTTTTTAAATACATCGGGATGCTATTTGAATCGCATTTTTGGTCTCCTTTCTTCCCAACGGCCGCTACTCACCATTCTCTGTCTTCCGGAAAGACATCCTTCTGTGCTCAACTCGAGACTCAGGCTTTTGTTGAAGATCTGGTTGATCTTGAATTATCATATCAATCTCCTTAATAGTTGGAGATTCAATGATTTTCGGTAACACTACCCTGGCAAAGTCCTCAAAGATTCTTGGGACTTCAATAAATTCCTTTCTCAAGAATACTTTTAATGATGGGTATTCGAGAGAGCATAGAAATCTTGTATGTGATCGAGTAAGTTCTGTTTCCTTCTTTCATCAAATCGACTCTTTTGAAATCTTGATGAAGGGTTAGGACTCTCATGAAGTCTCGATCTCCCAAATTGTATGCAATTCAGGATGACATTGAATGCTAATTTCCCGCATACAAATTTCAGAATCGCTCCAAGGCATGAATCTTGAGATGTGAGATTCGCTTGTCAAAAATAGCCGATTGAGTGGCGAATCTATTCCTTCCTTGAATGTTGCTTAATAATGACTCTTTATGGCTCCAATGTGAATCCATGAGAGTGTATTTGCAACTTCTCTTTTAACTCGCTTTTGATCTCCGTATTTCTCTAATAGGGACCAAGCGCATCTCGATCAAGTTCTGGTAAACTCCATCGGAATGGCTAATTCTCCGGTTGTTACCCTGTGGATAATTTGGTGTCTTCTACATTTACGAAACCCAATCTTATCCAATGCTTTTTCCATAGCTCCAATTGTAAATCCATCATGACTTGAAGCTTTGGATCTTCCTTCATGATTCTCATAAGAGTTTTATGAGAAAACCGCGTGTGAGAGAGGAATCGACATATCCTCCTCCTAATCTGTCTTTGAAGAATTTCTTCTTCACTCGAGCCGAAATGAGTCACTTCCATCATCGAATAGATCTCTTCTTCATAGATGCTTTCATCCGAGGGAATATCCTCAAATTGATACACCGTATTAAATCCGATAATAAATGCCTTCTTCGATTTGGTGTGGCCTCGAATATCTTACTCCTCGTTTTTGATTGTCTGGGCAATCCGATTTGAGATATGCCCTCTTGCTCCGCATGTCCAAAGAATTACGATCTTTGAAACTTTCATTAGCTCTAGTGTGAGCACGCCTAAAAGTTCTTCTCCTGGATTTCTGCGGGTACTTGCTTGATTAGAACACGATGATGAAGCTCTACTCCCGCTTGATCGGTCTTTGCCCCGATTTATAACCGGGCTTTTTGTTTTGACTAAAACCTTCTAGGTCTCCATGAAGAGACCGCTTTTTTGTTTCGCTTTCTCGGCGATATGGATGGCTTCTCTCCTTCTTCTTCTTGTGCCGCCTTGTTTGACTCCTCCCACAATTGTTGGGATATCATTATCCACGCAACTTAGAGGAACCGCTTTGTTAATTCCTCTTAATCTCTTGTAATTCTGTGCGGAGTCGCTGATAAAGCACCATTCGAGATAACTTGGCCTTTAGGAAAGACATTTTTCTCGCCACGTTTCTACTTGACTCCACCTCTTGTATTCCCGATAAGCATTTCTCTCCGGGACTTGGAATTTTGGCAAAGAATAGTCATGCGCTTCTTTTTCCTCAATCTTCGATTTCCACCGTATTCGGTGAACAACTTGATATATTCGTCAATATGACAAATATCCAAAGAATTCGGTATAGAGGGCTTGTTTATATTTCTTTCTTTTTCATCCTCTAATCCTTCAAAATAACCGTCGCCGATGAATGGATTTTGAATAGTTTTGCCATACCATCGACAATTCCTTTAAGTGATTCCCGATGTAACCGAACTTTTCGTACAAGATCGGTCATATCCCGCAATCTTCACCGATCCTTCAAGACTCATTTCAAGGAGTAAAATGAATGAATCCTTTGTAAGATCGAGGTTCTCACGATATTCTCATAGTCAAGCTCATTCATCAATGATAACTTCTTCATTTTTTAAAATCTGGGATGTCCAGATTTAACATCAACCCATACGGATGTATTGGGTCGAGGTGCGATCTTCCAGGCGTCGATAAACATTCGGCCTTAGGTAGGTTGTCCAGTTCCGCAAGGGGGTTTCGACCTCCTGTCCCGCAGAGAAAGTGGATCACTTCCCGCCGTGAAATCCCCGGCGTGTGGCATCCTCTCGTCCCGAGTTCCATGATGTGAACCCGCACTTTCTTCGACGTTAGGATTAAGCGGTGGCGGTGGTGGAGGAATTGGTCTACCTTGTGGGTCATAGGTAACCAAAGCGATTCTTCACTGCGTTCATCTTTAAATCTACAATTCCTAATCCCGAAGGATTTCACAGTCGTGTAGATCTTTAAGATTCATCTTTTCCATATCCATCTTTTTAATTTTTGATGGATTTTCCTTTGATTAGAGCAATGAGCTTCTCCTCATCTGTCATCTTTCGTATAACTTCGGTTGGTTTCCTTTTTGGTGTAAATAGGTACCGCCCCAAAATCAATACGTTTCCTTCCTCAGGATGAACTCGGCCTGTCCTCCAGGTTCTCGACTCGTTTCGAATATCATGAAGGAGTTCAAGAGTTTCTTCGATATTTCACCATCGTCTCCATCAGTTCGATCTCGATGAACTATCTTCGGTAGATGAATATGGCGGTTGCCATAATTCCGCACTGCCGTCTTCGATTTCTCTAAGATCTTTGGAGATCTTAGATTTATCTGGGAAGTATCTCGTTCCACTCGGTACTCCATCGGGGAATCATTGTTCGATGGGAATTTTCATGAACCGTTTCTTGAAGGTTCATCAAGTGAACATATAAGTCCAGTTAAGCATCCGAATCGCTATATAATATTCGCTTTCGCATTTTGCATTGCCTTAAGGTTTCCCGTCGGCTCTGCTTGTTCCTTTTCTTCATGTTGGTATTCCCGATATGAAACCCGGTCAAGGTGTTCTTGTGCATACATCGTCAATATTTGACGATATGTCTGTAAAGGGGTACATCTCGGACATCGGTCCAGGATCCATAATCTCGGAGTAATTTCTCCTCACCAATTGTTAATTACATAAATATAATAAATTTAACTAAAAGTTCTCAATAAACCAGACTACGATACCATTTTCGAGGATCGCAAGACCTTTGGGAGTATTCAAAGAAAATGCAATGAAATTTATCGTTCAGGTTGCAAAGTGTAACAACTTTAAAGTTTAGAGTGTAAACTACAAACCATCTTTCCTGAAACCAGGGGTAAAACCGGAATTTTATGCAAAGTGTAAAATTTTGTGAAGTTTAGGTTGCAATCAGTAACTTTTCAAAGTTCGGGTTGCAAAGTGTAAAAACCCGTATAGTTTGGGTTGATTAAAAACGTTATCCCAATTTTGAAACATGTCGGATATTTTGTAATTAGCCCATACCTTAGGGGTGTTTTTTGTAATTATCCCTTATTTAAAAGCTAAAACCATAGTAATGAATTTTGAAGTTATTGTGGCTCTGATCCGAGTGTTTTGGACGCGCAGCTTTCTGTTTTCTGCTGGGCTATTGTACGAGGTCAACCGGCTTTCTGGAATGAGTGAACCGAAGGCTAAACGGATTTGAGTGGAAGGTGGTGCACTAGAGCATCTATATTTTGAAACTACCCTTGTTTTAGTTTTTATGTTCTTCTGTGTCTGCTTGTGAAGCAGGAGATATATTGGAATATTGGCTAGCCATGTAGACTGAGTTAACCTTTACATCGTTAATCTTTCCAATGATCTCTTGATGGTCACTTTTTTGTCGTACTTGAGGTCAAGGAGCCTCATTAATACATTTACAGTACCTCGTTATTGAATCTAATTAGATGAACATATCAGCTTACTTCTCAATTTCACAAATTGTAAAAAGTGGTTGCAATCAAAAGCTGGTCATGTTAAGGGAGTGTTTTCCAGACACTTAAAAAAAGTGATTGTCAGCCAAAGAAACAAGAAAGTAGTTTCTAGTGTTTTCAAATCCCAACTTTTGCTAACATCCCAACTTTTGCTTTTGATTCTGTATAATTTAATAAGAGTCTGAAAACAATGGGAAATGTGTTTTGGATTTTTAATTTTGCTTCTGATTTGACTTTTATTCACAAATAAACCATTTTTACAACTTCTCTTCGAACACTCCCCAAAACTTAAACTTTTAAGCTAATTCTGTAAACACTACCAATTTTTGATTCCAAGTTTCCTACACAAGCCTAACTAGTAAGGCATAGGATGAAACACTTTCTTTCGAATCTAATCATCGGAAACAGCGAACACTTGACTTATCCAGTCCCTAACTTGTAAACGCTGGTATAGCGACGGTTGGAACTTCTCATGACTGAGAGGCGAAGGCCAGTCAGGCAGACGCGGAATATCAATGTCACCCTCAAGCATCTTCAAAGCATCAGCAATGGTAGGCCGAAGCGCCACCATAACATGAGCGCACAAAATCCCAACGAGCACAAATCTCTCCATAACGCCCTTCGGCCCACCTTCCCTTATCGACTCATGAAAAACCTCTTCGACTTTCCCAGATCTCACTTTCCCCCAAGCCCAATCTGTGATCAAGGTTTTCGACGGTTCTGATGCATCTAGAACCCTTCTGCCGCTCATAATCTCAAGAATCACAATCCCAAAACTATACACATCAATTTTCTCTGTCAACTGTCCATAAAGAGCATATTCTGGTGCAAGATAACCATGTGTACCAGCAACTCTAGTGGTCAAATGAGATTGCCCTTCTGAACTCTGCTTAGCCAGCCCGAAATCCGCCACCAGGGCTTTCATGTCCGAATCGAGAAGGATGTTTGTTGCCTTTATATCGCGGTGATATATCGCGGGCTTGATCCCATAATGCAAGTAAGCCAGCCCTTTTGCAATATCAAGAATTATGGTCTTCCTCTGAGGCCAAGTCAAATCTTGCTGTTTCTTGTCGTGTTTAACGAAAATGTGATCGTCTAAGCTCCCGTTCGACATGTAATCGTATACTAAGTACCTCCCATTGTCACTTGTGACACAAAACCCTCTCAGAGCAAGAAGATTCCTATGCCTTATCTTGCTTATAATCTCTGCTTCGTTTGTGAAATCGTCGTCTCCTTTCGAATCCAAATCAAGAATTTGCTTCACAGCAACTTCTGTTCCATCTGAGAGTGTCCCTTTATAGACAACTCCAAATCCACCTTGTCCAATCATATTCTTCTGTGAAAATCCATTAGTGGCTTGTTCTAATTCTGTTATATTAAACCATTTAGCACCTGTGTTAGGCAAAACTCTAGACTTCACATTTCTCACATACTTCTCATGCATCAAGTTCTGTTTTTTCTTCTTATCCCACTTTTTATACACCATGAATACACCAACTGCAAAAATCACACCTATAACACCTCCAACGGACCCGAAAACCAATTTTCGTTTCGTGTTGTTCGATTTTGCTGTCTGGGATATGGGCAGTCCGAGTATGCAAGAAGCTGTTCTTACATCCTCGGGTCCATATTCATTGACAATAGCAGCAGCATATAAAATAGCAAAAAAAAAGCATCTTGTTGAGTTGGGATGTGAAGAAACTAGGTAAGAATTAACCTTTAGTCCCCCATCGACGCACAGACTGCACCGTGTTAGGCCGGTTAAGTCGCCGTTACAAGACGACTCGAGTGGGATGTATGTGTAGATTTTCTGTTGCCAGTCATTTACTGTCATGATGCCAGCACAGCTTGTGGATGGCCTATTGACAAACTCAGTTGTGTCATTGAAACAAACAGGGAATAAGGAGTCTGGGATTGACATGGATGTTATTAGCTTGTCTTGGAAATCTGATATGCAAGAAGATGAGGTGTTTGGATTGGGGAGATAGAACATGGATGTTTGTTTGAGGTGTTGGGCTAATCCTATACTGAAAAGGCTACGAAGTGTTTGGCAGCAGTCAGATTGGAGTGGATGGTGGCAAAGAGAGTTGTCCCATGGGAAGGTTTGTACATAGTCAAAATTGATGGGGCATAAGTGATTTTGTGCTTGATTTGTGTGAATATTTGTGAAGAAGAAGAAGATGGAGAAGGTGAAGAGAATATGGGATTTGCTCATCTTTTTTTTTTTTTTTTTCTGTGAAATAAGGAGTGTTTTGCATGAAATTTTGATGTGGTGGTGGTTAAATGAAGTGTTTTTTGTGGGATTGGAGAAAGGTTGACTCAGCAGTGTTGGATGCTGGTCAAAGAGTTTAAGTTTTTTTTTTTTTTTTTTTTTTTTTTTTTTAGGGAAAAAGAGTTTTAAGTTTGAAATGGCCAAATGGGGTGGTTTTGATATATTTGTTTATTGGTGGGGCTGGTCAAATTTCACAGGTAGGAAAGTGATTTCTGTTTGGTTTAGTGGACAATGTTGTTAATAGTCAATGGGATTCATAAGAAACAAGAAGACAAGAATATCCAATGAGTGCAAGCTAATACCAATAATTGTACTTGATTAATTGTTATTTGTTAACTATTCTGGACTTTGGATGAGTTATGATGATAAAGTAATAACAATAAAAATAATTAAGAGATGAGGTCTTATGTAAGACCGTTTCATGGTTTGTAAGGTGAATCTTAAAACGCACAAAAATATGAATTTGTTTTATGGGTATGAGTTTGGGTCGAAATTCTATTTAAATATATGATTTGTATCATTGATTATATTTCTATTTAAATATAGGATCCGTATCATGAATTATATCCATGAGACCGTTTCATACAAGTTTTTGTATAATTAAAATAAAACACAAAATAAATTGGTAAATGTAACCATTGAACGGGACAAGTTGTACCGGGCATAGAGCTCAAATTGTCATAAGATTATGAGACGGTCTTAGATGAGACCATCCCCGTCAATTTCAAAGTTTTTCCTAATTAATGTAGATATTTGCATATAAAAATTATTAAATTTTATGATTTTGCTTATTTAAAAAATAAAAAATATACATTTATCTATTAGTTTCAAAGAAAGATAAGGGTGCGATTGGATATGTTTTCATTTTGAAAATTTTCTTTTCGCTAGAGAATAGTGAAAAGAAATTCTGATGAAAGTTTTAGAAAATTTTGAGAGTGTGAATGAATATGTAATGATGAAAGTTGATTTGATTTAAAAATAGTAAAAAATAATTGGATGTGATTGGCAGTTAGAAATGTGTGAGTGGGTGAATAGTGAAATTTGTGGGAGAATGTGTAATAATGATTAAATTTTTGTGAAAAAATGTGTAGATGTGATTGGTAAAAGAAAAAATGAGAAAAAGTGAAAGTGAGATAATAGTATATTTTCTGAAATTTTCATAAACAATCGCATGTTTAGTCAAAAAAAAATCTCCAGCGGAACGAAAATAAAATCTCGCTCATATTTAATCGCAGCCTAAATCTTGCCCCTTTTGTCTTTATTTTCTGGCTTCATCCCTGATTTTATGGACTTACCATGAGATAGATTCTACAAAATACAAAAAATATAATTTTTTGTACACATATGAATTTGAATTGAAATTCTAGTTACATAATCCGTCTTATTGGACAATGCCCATAAAACCATCAAACACGATGTTTGGTGGGCCCAAACCGGAATCCCATTTCGCTGACAACACCTCCATCAATACGCCGGCGTTCAATGATTCCTCTTCCTTACCCGTTGACGAGCTCGATGGAATTTTTAAATCCAATTTAAACATCGGTAAAACTAGGGAATCCCAAAATTTCTTAATCCATATGGAGAAATTGATTTGGAATCCGTTCTTAATAGCTCAAGTAATAGGGCGAATGATAGTAATTCGAATTTAAGGGATTCTGTTGGCTCTAATGCTTATGATGATTTGTTGGGATCAGAGTGATTCTGTTGATGATTTGCTGGGGAGTTTCTGAGTAAATTCTAGTGAAAAGCAAGAGAATAAGGTGTCTGGATTCGATGATTTGATACCGGGATTCGGAGGAGCTAGCTCTTCATATGAAGGGTATGTATTGTGAATAATTGGATTTTGTTGTTAATTTATTTATTTTCATTCTACATATAAAGTGTGGTGCAGCTCTTTTTAGTCGTATGCTTTTAGAATTTCTGGATAACTTTGTTCATGTTAACTTGGAGCATGTTGCTGATTCTTGCGAGTACCGAGTGAGTTTTTAAGTCTAGTAAATTATTAAGGAATGTAGTAGAAGATCGTAATGCATTTATAAGAACTTTTCAGTGGCATTTACTTAGTTCTTATCATTGCAATCTGAAGGGGTAATTTTATAAATGGCCTTTTTAGTAGGTCAAACAACAATTTTGGTTTTACTTATAGACCTGTTTTATTTAAAAAGTCTAAAATACCCTTCTATACATTTTTAAATTACAAAATTGACTTCATTTTTTATTTTAACAAATTGACTTCAAACCCTCATTCATTTCACACAACCAGCTTCTTTAACCTTAGCTGATTCTACAACTTAGCATTTCGACTAATTATTGGAGGTAAGTATCATCTATTAGTTTTACATTGTCATATTGGTTGAAATTTTTGACATGTTTTGATTATTACTACAATGAATAGCTGAACCCAAGAACCTGATAAATTTTTCGCGACAAAACGACCCTGGTTGTTTTTTGGTCGTTTAAAGACTGGTTGTTTTTTGGTCATTTTTTGGTCGTTTAAAGACTCTGGTTGTTTTTTGGTTGTTCTTTGGTCGTTAAAAGACTCTAGTTGTTTTTTGGTTTTTTTTTTTTTAATCTTGAGTTGTTTCGCAATGTATAGTGATTTATACAATGTAGTTTTCTCTTATACTTTTTTCTTTGAAGTGTAGGCATGACTCCCATTTTGGGTAACTGTATTTTATTTTGGCGAACTTGTCAACGTAGACGACAAATGGGTATGGAAGAAAGAAAATAATGGCAATGTCGGTGTAGAAGGCCTTCCAATCACTGTCGATATGTCATATGAAGAGCTATATTCTCAATTTCAAGAGAGAGATAAAAACGACCACGTCTTGTTTACACTACCAAAGTCGTTTCCTAAATGACCCTAGTCGTTTATAAAACGACAAGGGTCGTTTTGAAATATTTGGGGTCATTTTTAGATTTTAATAGTCAATTAAGTGGTATTCACCTTCTAAAATGCATCTAACTATATTAAATCATTAAATTTTAAGCGTTTAAATAGTTTCCTAATGCAAATTGCACATTTGATTTCAACACTCAAACACAACAAGAGATATCCAACTCTGTTGCAACATTCCGCGTTATGAATCTATGATAACACTAATCCTTATGAAAATATTGTGAGATTGGATCATTTGTGAGATTGGGGAATTAATATGTTTAATTACACTTGAGAATGATTTACACTTGTTTGGTAACCATGATCCATTGAAGAGAGAGACAAAAAAACGACCATGGTCTTGTTTACACTCCCAAAGTCGTTTCCTAAACGACCCAAGTCATTTATAGACAAGGGTCGTTTTGAAACATTTTGGGTCATTTTTAGATTTTAATAGTCAATTAAGTGGTATTCACCTTCTAAAATGCATCTAACTCTATTAAATCATTAATTTTAAGCATTTAAATAGTTTCCTAATGCAAATTGCACATTTGATTTCAACACTCAAACACTACAAGAGATATCCAACTGTTTCAACATCCGCATTATGAATCTATGATAACACTAATCCTTATGAAAATATTGTGAGATTGGATAATTTATGAGATTGGGGAATTAATATGTTTAATTACACTTGAGAATGATTTACACTTGTTTGGTAACCATGATCCATTGAAGAGAGAGACAAAAAAACGACCATGGTCTTGTTTACACTCCCAAAGTCGTTTCCTAAACGACCCAAGTCATTTATAGACAAGGGTCGTTTTGAAACATTTTGGGTCATTTTTAGATTTTAATAGTCAATTAAGTGGTATTCACCTTCTAAAATGCATCTAACTCTATTAAATCATTAATTTTAAGCATTTAAATAGTTTCCTAATGCAAATTGCACATTTGATTTCAACACTCAAACACTAGATATCCAATTCTGTTTCAACATCCGCATTATGAATCTATGATAACACTAATCCTTATGAAAATATTGTGAGATTGGATAATTTATGAGAATGGGGAATTAATATGTTTAATTACACTTGAGAATGATTTACACTTGTTTGGTAACCATGATCCATTGAAGAGAGAGACAAAAAATGACCACGGTCTTGTTTACACTTCCAAAGTTGTTTCCTAAACGACCCAAGTCGTTTATAAAACGACAAAGTCGTATTGAAACATTTGGGGTTATTTTTAGATTTTAATAGTAAATTAAGTGGTATTCACCTTCTAAAATGCATCTAACTATATTAAATCATTACATTTTAAGCGTTTAAATAGTTTTCTAATGCAAATTGCACATTTGATTTCAACACTCAAACACAACAAGAGATATCCAACTATGTTTCAACATTCCGCATTATGAATCTATGATAACACTAATCCTTATGAAAATATTGTGAGATTGGATAATTTGTGAGATTGGGGAATTAATATGTTTAATTACACTTGAGAATGATTTACACTTGTTTGGTAACCATGATCCATTGAAGAGAGAGACAAAAAACGACTACGGTCTTGTTTACACTTCCAAGGTCGTTTCCTAAATGACTCAAGTCGTTTATCAAACGACAAGGGTCGTTTTGAAACATTTGGGGTCATTTTTAGATTTTAATAGTCAGTTAAGTGGTATTCATCTTCTAAAATGCATCTAACTCTATTAAATCATTACATTTAAACTATTAAATAGTTTCCTAATGCAAATTGCACATTTGATTTTAACACTCAAACACCACAAGAGATATCCAACTCTCTTTCAATATTTCGCATTATGAATCTATGATAACACTAATCCTTATGAAAATATTGTGAGATTGGATAATTAGTGAGATTGGGGAATTAATATGTTTAATTACACTTGAGAATGATTTACACTTATTTGGTAACCATGATCCAATGAAGAGAGAGACAAAAAATGACCATGACCTTGTTTACACTACCAAAGTCGTTTACTAAATGACCCAAGTCGTTTATAAAACGACAAGGGTCATATTGAAACATTTTGGGTCATTTTTAGATTTTAATAGTCAATTAAGTGGTATTCACCTTCTAAAATGTATCTAATTCTATTAAATCATTACCTTTTAAGAGTTTAAATAGTTTCCTAATGCAAATTGCACATTTGATTTCAACACTCAAACACAATAAGAGATATTCAACTTTGTTTCAACATTTTGCATTATGAATCTATGATAACACTAATCCTTATGAAAATATTGTGAGATTGCATAATTTGTGAGATTGCATAATTTGTGAGATTGGGGAATTAATATGTTTAATTACACTTGAGTATGATTTACACTTGTTTGGTAACCATGATCCATTGAAGAGAGAGACAAAAAACGACTGTGGTCTTGTTTACATTACCAAAGTCGTTTCCTAAACGACCCAAGTCGTTTATAAAATGACAAGGGTCGTTTTGAAACATTTTGTTAGATAAATGTTTTTATCAAGATTTTGATGATTTTGTTTTAATAAGTTTTTATACCAAAACAATGTTTTTATATGTTGTCCAAATACTCCTAAATGATTTAAAATGTTTTTTGGAGTATTTCTTAGAGTTTTTAATTTGATAAAAATTGGACAACACTTTTGATGGTTTTGTTTAAATTGGTTTTTACACCAAAACTATGTGTATAAATGTTGTCTAAATACTCCCAAATGATTTAAAATGTTTTTACTAATTTTTTGGAGTATTTCTTGAAGTTTATTTCAAAAAATCGGACAACATTTCAAAGGGAGGTCGGCCTGTCGCCCAAAGTGGTCGACCTGCACCAAGATAAGAAAATTCAAACAGAACATGCGGGCTTAAAAAGAGGAGGGGACCGGTCCGGGGAGGGCCGACGGTCGCACCCCCGGGCGACCGATCGACCCCCCCTCCGACCGGTCGCACCCCGCAACCCCTACCTGGATCGCACTATTTTTTTTTAAACGGTCTAAATCTTCAACAGGCAACCGTCGCCCTATGTTATTTTTTTTGACAAAATTCCAAAAGGTAACTGTGACAACAAGATTTGTTTTTCAATTTTGTACAATATTTCTACATCTTGTGATCTTCTTTTTGTAGACAAAAGTGAAGATAGAGGAGCCTATGTTGGGAGCCTATGTTGGTGAAGACTTTCCTATAAATAGAGGATGAATTGAAGACACAAGATATAACAACAACACAAGCAAATACACAACAAGAAATCTGCAAATTTCCAAGCTTTCATATTCAACACTCTTGTTGTATTAATAGCCTAAGTTTTCACTTTCACATCTTGAGGTCTAGGCTTTATTTCTCGATTACACTTGCACTCATATTGTAATATTCATTATTGAGTTGTAATCTTGATTCTTGTCATCATTCAACACAAGACATCCTTGTGAGTATTCTTGTGGAAAGAATACACCGGGTGATCTAAGTGATAGGTGTTTCAAGAGTGTGGTGCTCTTGAGGTGTTGAAGAATTTGGTATTCTTCAAGATTGAAGATTGTGGTGATCTTCAAAGTCTTTATTGAAGGAAGATTGTGGTAATCTTCAAAGGGAGATTGTGGTAATCTCCAAAGGTGGTATTAAAGAAGAGTGTGGTGCTCTTCAAGGTGTTGTAAGTTGAATTTGTATTAATTTTGGTAATTAATAAAATTCTTTTTCTTTTTGAAATCCATCCCGGAGATACTGGGGTGGTAGATGATTAGGCCCTAGGTGGGTTGAACCTCTTTAAATCGACGCGTGTTGTTTACTTTCCGCACCTTTATTATTGTATTGGCATATTTGTTTTGAAAAAGAGGGCATAATCGAAAAGATGGAGATAATCTATTCACCCCCCTCTAGATTATCGTAGCCGCTTGGACTTACACATTTGGGGTCATTTTTAGATTTTAATAGTCAATTAAGTGGTATTCACCTTCTAAAATGCATCTAACTCTATTAAATCATTACATTTTAAGAGTTTAAATAGTTTCCTAATGAATCTATGATAAAACTAATACACTTACAAAACCACTTGAGTCTTTTACAGACGACTAGAGTTGTTTACAAAACAACTAGAGTTGTTTTTTGTTATAATTTAAACCGTATTAAACAAAAAATGATTCTGGTCGTTTATAAACAACTAGAGTCATTTACAAAGACAAGGGTCGTTTCCTACACTTCCAAAAACATCCAAAAAGGCATATTGTACTATTTAGCCATTCGACAAAAACATATAGTAACTCCAAAAAAAAAAAAAGAAATAAATTTAGTAACATCTAGGGATCACAATTTTAATGGTAGATATCCACATCCAATTTCTCTCTCCACAATTGTATGTTGTCTTGAACCACATCTTGTACAAACCGCTCTATGCTCAAGAACTCAACAATCTTGATCGCGAAAATCCCGCAATCACCCCTACCAAATGGCAAAGCAACACTTAGCAAAAAAAAAAAACTCAAATTATAATTTAATTAATCTATGACATAAATGAATTGAAAAGTACATTTTAAAATTTTAAAATTTCTTACTTCTTGGATGGATCTTCCTTGTGTATCGCCAAAATCACCATCAAGTGACACCCCTTCTGCCTCATCTGATTGGGTGCCCTCACTGTCTGTATCAAAAAATCGCATGCAGTCTAATAATATTTCCTCATGTGTAAGAGATAATTTTGTGCGAACTTTAAGCTGAAATCACATAAGAAATATTTTTATCAATAAATACCACTTCTAGATCTTCAACTGTCACATGCCCAAATTCGTTAAAATATTCATTCGCTAGCCTATTTTCACCAGTCAAATTATTAATAAACTCCTCCTCATTACCAGAATTAAGTCCTGTAATGAGAATGAAATCCTTATACGAAAAACAAACAACATTTTTCCCCATCAAATGAGAACAAAATACCATCTACCTCATTATCGGCTAATTTATCATGAAAAGCAAATCCTTCGTAACATCAAACTATACAAGAGTTTCCCCGACATTTGAATTCCAACGTTCAAATAATGAAAGTTGCCAAAACAAGATTTCAAAAGCATCTCTTTATATTCATCATTCAAATGATCATACACCATCCCAAATTTTGCCAAAGTGCTTCGAACCGAAACTTTAGAGTCAAACCAATCCTCACGTTTAATAGCATATTCTATTATGAAATTACATAAGAGCAAAATTTAGACAAAACTAATAAACTTACAAAAAATACATTGTGTAAAAAACAAAACGACTACAGTTGTTTACAAAACGATTGGAGTTGTTTACAAAACAACTAGAGTTGTTTTTTATTATAATTTAAATTGAATTAAACAAAAAATGACTCGGGTCGTTTAATAAACTAGAGTCGTTTATGCCAAAATCTTTACCAAAATCATATATTCACACCCAAACTAATTTAAAAGCTTTCCCCATGGCTATTAGAAGAAAAAATTACATATGAACAAATTTTAAACATGAACTAATAAACTTACAAAAAAAATACATTGTGTTAAAAAAACGACTTCAATCTTTTATAAACAACTACAGTTGTTTTGTAAACAACTCCAGTCGTTTACAAAACGACTCTAGTCGTTTATTGGTATTTTAAACTGTAAAAAAACTAGTGTGTAAACGACCCCAACCATTTTGTAAACAACCCAAATCTTGAGTCGATTGAACAAAAAACGACTCGAGTCGTTTATAAAACAAGCGAGTCGTTTATGCGCGAATCTTTACCAAAACTATATATTTGTAACCAAACCAATTCAAAAGCTTTCTCCCATGGCTATTAGAGCAAGAAAAACACAAATAATGATAATAAATCAATCAATACCTCAATGGTTCCATTTCCACGTCGAAAGCGAGCGATTTGGCTTGAGAAAACCCTAAAACTTGATGTAAGATCAACTATGGATGATGAACTTTGGCTTCTTGCAAATTTTCGGTCGATTCCGAGTCGTTTTCCTGTTATTTTGACAAGAAAATTCTAAATTTTGAAGATGGTGGAGTGGAGGGAGACTAACGGTCTAGTTGGGAGAGAAAGGGTTAGGGAGAGAAATTTTAAGAAAGGTAATGAAATCTTCTTTTTTTTTTAATTTGATTTAAGAAGTCAAGGGCCATATTTGTATTAAAGTCGGGTCACCCGGCCATACTTGACTATTCCCACGCAATCTGAATGCTAAGTTGTGGCTCTATTTTTCATGTGCATATACATTATTCATAAGGGATAATTACAAAAACACCCCTATGGTTTGGGCTAATTACAAAAAAACCCAGAGTTCTTTGAAAATTACAAAAAAACCTTGAGGTTTGATTCCGTCTTACACGTGATTTTCGAAAAAATTTCAAAACCCCCCCTGACATTTGCAAAAATATTACAGTTACCCCCCTTAAATTTAAGACAAAACGAAACCTAAAGGATTTTTTTTGTAATTTTGAAACATGTCTGCGTTTTTTGTAATTAACCCAAACCTCAGGAGTGTTTTTGTAATTATCCCTATTCATAATGTATGTCTGGGAATAGAGTCATTTTATACCCAGTCAGCAAAAAATGATGAAAGTAGAAGAAAATTAGATTTGCATTGTGTTATTTTTTCTCCCCAGTAGTTCTTACCCATATCTATTGGAATGTTCTTTTGGGCCTCAATAGATTTGTGAAAGGCCAGCTACATTATTGAGCAGTATATATGCCCTATATTGGTGACAATTTTTATGTCTGCATAGTTTTTGCTGAAGTTGATGAAAAATGGTGGATTTCTCATTGCTGAAAATTGAAATGGTTTTGGATGCCACTCTTATTGGCAATTGTGAGAAGGAGAACTTAAAGTTCTTTTTGTGTGAATAATATAGGCTCTTATGAGGGAGTTCACAAGGTTTAAATGTGAGTTGTGCAATGGACATAATAATCTTTTCTTTGATTAAGCGTGCATGCCGGTTAACTAGGCTCTTATGAGGGAGTTCACAAGGTTATCTTCTAATAATGCAGAAACCCCATTGAGGTTTGATTCCATCTTACATAGTATCCTTCATAAGCAAAAAAAAAATTCAAAAATCCCACTGACACGTATAAAAATATTACAGTTACCCCCTTAAATTTAAGACATTTTTTTTTTTTGTAATTTTGAAACATATCTGGGTTTTTTGTAATGAGTCCATACCTTGTGGCTCTGATCGAGTTTTTTGGACATGCAGCTTTCTGTTCTGGAATGAGTGAACCGAAGGCTAAAAGGATTTGAGTGGAAGGTGGTGCACTAGAGCATCTATATTTTGAAACTACCCTTGTTCTAGTTTTTATGTTCTTCTGTGTCTGCTTGTGAAGCAGGAGATATATTTGACTGAGTTAACCTTTAAATTATTAATCTTTCCAATGATCCCTTGATGGTCATTTTTTTGTTGTACTTGAGGTCAAGAAACCTCATTAATACATTTACAGTACCTCATTATTGGATCTAATTAGATGAACATATCAGCTTGCTTCTCAATTTCACAAATTGTAAAAACTGGTTGCAATCAAAAGCTAGTCATGTTAAGGGAGTGTTTTCCAACACTTGAGAAAAGTGATTGTCAGCCAAAACTTAACTTTTAAGCTAATTCTGTAAACACTACCAATTTTTGATTCCAGGTTTCCTATACAAGCCTAAGCTAGTGGGACATAGGATGAAACATTTTCGTTGGAATCTAATCATCGTAAACCGCTAACGCTCGACTTATGTCGTGACCCCTCACTCGTGAACGCGCTATACCTGAACGGCGTTTGGAACATCTCATGACTGAGAGGCGAAGGCCTGTCAGGCAGACGCGGATATCAATATCACCTTCGAGCATCTTCAGCGCATCAGCAATGGTAGGCCTAAGCGCCACCATAACATGAGCGCACAAAATCCCAACGCGCACAAATCTCTCCATAACGCCCTTCGCCCACCTTCCCGTGATCGACTCATGAAAAACCTCTTCGACTTTTCCAGACTTCACTTTCCCCAAGCCCAATCCGTGATCAAGATTTTCGACGGCTCTGATGCATCAAGAACCCTTCTGCCGCTCATAATCTCAAGAATCACAATCCCAAAACTATACACATCAATTTTCTCTGTCAACTGTCCATAGAGAGCATACTCTGGTGCAAGATAACCATGTGTACCAGCAACTCTAGTGGTCAAATGAGATTGCCCTTCTGAACTCTGCTTAGCCAGCCCGAAATCCGCCACCAGGGCTTTCATGTCCGAATCGAGAAGGATGTTTGTTGCCTTTATATCGCGGTGATATACCGCAGGCTTGATCCCATAATGCAAGTAAGCAAGCCCTTTTGCAATATCAAGAATTATGTTCTTCCTCTGAGGCCAAGTCAAATCTTGCTTCGTGTTTTTGTCGTGTTTAACGAAAATGTGATCGTCTAAGCTCCCGTTCGACATGTAATCGTATACTAAATACCTCCCATTGTCACTTGTGACACAAAAACCTCTTAGAGCAAGAAGATTCCTATGCCTTATCTTGCTTATAATCTCCGCGCGTTTGTGAAATCGTTGTCTCCTTTCGAATCCAAATCGAGAATTTGCTTCACAGCAACTTCTGTCCCATCTGAGAGTGTCCCTTTAAAGACAACTCCAAATCCACCTTGTCCAATCATATTCTTCTGTGAAAATCCATTAGTTGCTTGTTCTAATTCTGTTATATTAAACCATTTAGCTCCTGTGTTAGGCAAAACTCTAGACTTAACATTTCTCACATACTTCTCATGCATCAAGTTCTGTTTTTTCTTCTTATCCCACTTTTTATACACCATGAACACACCAACTGCAAAAATCACACCTATAACACCTCCAACCGACCCGAAAACCAATTTCCGTTTCGTGTTGTTCGATTTTGCTGTCCGGGATATGGGCAGTCCGAATATGCAAGAAGCTGTTCTTACATCCTCGGGTCCAAACTCATTGACAATAGCAGCAGCATATAAAACAGCAAAAAAAAAGCATCTTGTTGAATTGGGATGCAAAGAAACTAGGTAAGAATTCACCTTTAGTCCCCCATCGACGCACAGACTGCACCGTGTTAGGCCGGTTAAATCGCCGTTACAAGACGACTCAAGTGGGATGTATGTGTAGATTTTCTGTTGCCAGTCATTTACTGTCATGATCCCAGCACAGCTTGTGGATGGCCTATTGACAAACTCAGTTGTGTCATTGAAACAAACAGGGAATAAGGAGTTTGGGATTGACATGTATGTTATTAGCTTTTCTTGGAAATCTGATATGCAAGATGATGAGGTGTTTGGATTGGGGAGATAGAACATGGATGTTTGTTTGAGGTGTTGGGCTAATCCTATGCCGAAAAGGCTATGGAGTGTTTGGCAGCAGCCAGATTGGAGTGGGTGGTGGCAAAGAGAGTTGTCCCATGGGAAGGTTTGTACATAGTCAAAATTGATGGGGCATAAGTGATTTTGTGCTTGGTTTGTGTGAATAGTTGTGAAGAAGAAGAGGATGGAGAAGGTGAAGAGAATATGGGATTTGATCATTGTTTGTGTTTTTTTTTTTTTTTTTTTGTGAAAATAAGGAGTGTTTGGCATGAAATTTTGATGTGGTGGTTGTTAAATGAAGTGTTTTTGTGGGGTTGGGAGAAAAGTTGAGTCAGCATCAATGTTGGCTGCTGGTCAAAGAGTTTTTAAGTTTGAAATGTCCAAATGGGGTGGTTTTGATATATTTGTTAATTGGTGGGGCTGGTCAAATTTCACAGGTAGGAAAGTGAGTTCTATTGATTCTTGGAAGCAAGATGAAAAGAATATCCAATGAGTGCAAGCTAATACCAATAATTGTACTTCACTAATTGTTATTTGTAACTATTCTGGACTTGGATGAGTTATGATGATAAGGTAATAACAATAATTTTTTTTTTAAAGATAGATGTTTTATGTAAGACCGTCTCATGATCTAAGTTCATGAGATGGATCCCAGAACGCATAAAAATATGGATTCGTTTCATGGGTACGAGCTTAGATCGAAATTCTATTTAAATATAAGATTCGTCTCATCATCTTATACAAGTTTTTATATAATTAAAATAAAACACAACATAAATTGGTAAATGTAACCATTGAACGGGACAAATTGTACTGGGCATAGAACTCAAATTGTAAGATTATGAGACGGTCTTACATGAGACCGTCTCACGCAAAGACGGAACTAAGGGGGGCTAGCAGCGTCAACGGCTCCTTGTCAATTGCAAAATATTTTCTAATTAATATAGATATTTGTATATATAATTATTAAATTTTATGATTTTTGCCCTCCTAAAAAAATACATTAATATATTAGTTTCAAAGAATGGTAAATCTTACCCTCTCGTCTTTATTTTTCGGCCGTCTTTGATTTCATGGACTTAACCATGAGATAGATTCTACAAAATATAAAAATATGAATTTTTTTACGGATTTGAGTTTAAATTGGAATTTTAGTTATATATATGATCCGTATTATAGATAATGCTCATATAACTATCAAATACAAGCTTTGCCTTTAATTATCTTAGCTGCAATGGAATATAGCTAACCCTCATTTTATCTCATCTTTTTTTTTGTGGGGTCATTGACTCATTGGTGCATTATTATTATTATTATTATTATTTTTTCATATTTCCTTAATCCACTTATGCATTTTTTCTCTTAATCCATTAATCCATCCCTTAAATTTTGTTTTCTCGGCTTCTTTCTTTTTGTTCTTTTCTTCACCGCTAATTTTTGCCGCTCATTTCTCGTCATCATCCCCACCAAAACACACACAGACAAACACAGAGACTGCGATATAGTTTTTCAGTAATATTTGCAGCTAAATTCCGATATTGCGTTTGAAAGTAATGGATGAATTTGGAGTTTTAGTGGAGAGTATTGGATTCAAAGCCCATGGAAAATCTGCTCCCATGGCCAAATTAAAGCCCAAACCGGAATCCCATTTCGCTGGCAATACCTCCATCAATACGCCGGCGTTCAATGATTTATCTTCCTTACCCGTTGACGAGCTCGATGGAATTTTTAAATCCAATTTAAACATCGATAAAACTAGGGAATCCCAAAATTCCTTCGGCGGTGATGATATTTTTGGTGGGCCTGTCTCCAGTTCAAATCAATATGGAGAAATTGATTTGGAATCCGTGCTTAATAGCTCAAGTAATAGGGCGAATGATAGTAATTCGAATTTAAGGGATTCTGTTGGCTCTAATGCTTATGAAGATTTGTTGGGATCACAATCGAGGCAGAGTGATTCTGTTGATGTTTTCTTCGGGTCACAGTCGAGGAAGAGTGATTCTGTTGATGATTTGCTGGGGAGTTTCTGAGCTAATTCTAGTGAAAAGCAGGAGAATAAGGGGTCTGGATTCGATGATTTGATACCGGGATTCGAAGGAGCTAGCTCTTCAAACAAAGGGTATGTATTGTAAATAATTGGATTTTGTTGTTAGTTTATTTTGATGCAACTCTTTAGCTGTATACTTTTAGAATTTCTGAAGAACTTTGTGTTGTATATAATAATTTTTTTAAAAGATGATTGGTTTTGCCACTATTTTTAATACTTGACTAGCCTTTCGGCTAGGTTGGAATCTTTTTCTCTTCTTTATGAACATGACACATGTGCCATATTCTATTTTATCATCCTTTTCTAAATTTTCAAATGCAGGTTCCTACCTTTTGGCCTAATTTTGATTATTATTGCTTTCTAAATTTCTACTTTTGGGCTAATAAAAATATGATGATAGATAGACAACTCATTTTGCTGAAAAGAAAGAGACATGAGATTAATAATACAACCCAATCCTCTTTCATTCTTTCTTCATTGTATTATTGTCGGGTTTTTAGAGAAACTTTGTCATTCTAAATTTCTGTTGAATATTGGGGATTACAAAAATAATTACTTAAGGACAATGCTAATTTCGCATGCCTCAGGAATTAGTCTTTTCTATTTTCTTTCTATTTTGCGAACTTCATCAAACTTTTCCTAACAATCTTAAAGATTTACCTTGGAGTTCCAAAAAAAAAAAGAAGAAAAAAACAAAATCTGTTAACAATGAAGTAGAGAAAGTATTCAACAAGTTCGACACCAATGTGACTTGAAAAATCTTGTCGGCAGAGCTTAGCGCTGTATTCAACGGCATTGGCTCCGAAACCTCCGCCGAGGAGGTTGCGTATGATGTCGGAGTTGGACCACACGGAGACGGTTACGTCGACCTGACCGAGTTCAAGTTGTGGAACGGCGTGCGGCGACAGCGAGGAAAAGTCACCGCGCGGAGGAAGTCTGGTTGTAACTGCTTCTTAAATCTAGCTAAGTGGGATTGCAGGCGCCGTACAAAAGAAGCCCACGAATAGCTTCACAACTTTTGCAACCTATCCAATTTGGGGTGATGTCAATTTATGGATGGATTAAATTATGAGAAAGTGAAAGTTGAATAACAAAGATGAGGCAGAAGAACATTCCAAAATTTTTCTCCTAGTTTTAGCGAAAACTCAAACAGAGGTCAGCATTATGCTTTCGTCTGTTTCATGAGTTATATGGCCTTTGGTTTGAATATTGAAACATATGCCACCTTTTACTATTGTTAGTTTTTTTTTTTGTGTGACTTTTCTTGAGTATGGTTTTGCATATGTTAGATGCATAATGATTTTACCATTTCAACCTAAGTATAGTGTTTCAAGATTTACAATATTATGTTCAAACCCCACTGGTAAAACTCATAAACCAATTACATTATTGGGAAAAGTTTGATGCAGTTTGAAAAATAGAAAGAAAATAGAAAAGATTAATTCCTGAGGCGTGCGAAATTAGCATTGTCCTTAAGGAGTTATTTTCGTAATCCCCCAGGATTCAACAGGAATTTAGAACGACAAAGTTTCTATAAAAACCCAACAATAATACACTGAAAAAAGAATGAAAGAGGATTGGGTTGTATTATTAATCTCATGTGTCTTTCTTTTCAGCAAAATGAGTTGTCTATTAGTAGACTTGAAGGCAACTTATTTTCCATAAAAAATAATGGAGCACCTTTTCTATCATCACATTTTTATTAGCCCAAAAGTAGAAATTTAAAAAGCAATAATAATCAAGTTTAGGCCAAAGGTAGGAACCTGCATTTGAAAATTTAGAAAAGGATGATAAAATAGAATATGGCACATGTGCCATGTTCATAAAGAGAAAAAGATTCCCACCTAATTAGCTACCTCATATTTGAGCCGAAAGGCTAGTCAAGTATTAAAAATAGTGGCAAAATCAATCTTATCTTTTATAACACTTATTATATACTCAACATGTCAGTCTTTTCCATAATTTACTACATGATTGATCCCTTGTTTTTCTGAAAAAAAAGAGGTTTGATTGTGTTGTATTAAAAGGCACCTCATTTGCAAGAGAGAAATGATCCATTCAACATAATCCTCTTTCCTTCGCTTCTTTTGCTGCATTTTTCTTGATGGGTTACAACTTTTATTTTGTCATTCTAAATCCTGTTGAATCCTGGGGGATTATACAAATAAATCCTTAAGGAAAGTGCCAATTTTCGCACGCCTCAGAAACGAATCTCTTTTATTTTTGAACTTCATCAAAACGTCCTTAAGGATTTATTTGCATAATCCTCCAGGATTCAACAGGGTTTTAGAACGACAAATTAAACATGTAACCCAACAAATAAGGTATTAGAAAGATGATTAAGTTATATCCCTCTGCAAAATGAGTTGCTCATTAAATAGGACTCAAGCCAACCATATTTCCTTAAAATAAGGGAGCACTAATATTGTAAACCCTTAGGTATGTTTTTCCCTTAGCCTAAAAAGTAGGAATAATTGTAGCATTATAGCCACTAACCAAAAGTAGAACCAAGTTGAGATAAAGTTGCAGACTTAGTCTGCTTTTAGATAAGATATAATTTGCTTTTGAATAATTGTGGTTAAGGTAGATGGACTAAGGCCAACTTGAGAAATTAACAGTGATAGAAACCCTACCTTTGTGATTGGAGATCCCATGAATGAGGTTCATATGGGTAATAACAAGTCACTTGGTAATTCCATTAAGATAATTAATTTTCAATTCCTATGGTGTGAGAAGTGCTAGATTGCAATTATGTGAGGATGAGATGTTAAGCTCTTAATGAATTTCATATCCCTTAAGGGTGGTATATTTAATTGCAAAATATACTTGATGAGATTCACCTATATGAGTGTGGAATGGGGCCGCTCCTATGAGATTTTGGCATATCTCTAGAGCACTCATGAATTCGTGCACGCCGCATGGCCTATTAGCGCAAAACCGCATTGAACGACAAAATATTGGGAGGGTGTAATGTGACTTGTAAGATTTTAAGTACAAAGATTTAGTGAAGCTTGAGGCTTCTATGAACTAAGAACTCTTTATTGTAAGAGCAGTAGACATCAAACAAATCATTAGTAAGAGTGCTAATAATCGTATGTCTACAAACCTTGTTAGCATAAATCCAAATCTCCATTTCCTTTGGATCATCAGAAGGTTCAAACTTCTTTTGTGTCAGTACATTAACAACACCGTGCATGTCTAGGATGGAAAATATTCGCTCGTGCTAGCGTCTATAATTATGACCGCTAAACATTTCGATTTTGGAGATGTCTAGAAATGGCTTGGCGTACGAGAATGGCGGCGTATGCGGAGCAACGGGAACAAGGACCGATGTAGTGACATTCGCAGTAGGTGCAATGACATTATTCTCAGGTGGTGTGTTGAGTTGACCAACATTATTATCAAACTCCATAGTAAATCCTTTAGAATGTTGTCAAAATATTTTTGTACAGAGTTTGAAGTCATCATCAACATCATCATCAACTGCACCTTATCCCACTATGTGGGGTCGGTGGTGTGAAGTTTATAGTGTCAATTAATTGTCTAAAATTAGTTAACACTACAAATTCACACAAAAAGCGAAGTGGCAAAGTTTTACGCCGGATGCCCTTCCTGACGCAACCTTCATACGAAGGAGAAATGAGATGAAATTCCAAAACTATCAGCATCATAGGTTTTTCCACTTGCATGGAAAATACGATGAGACGGCGATGAGTTGAGATAGTTGCTCTAGTCATGTTCCATTACATTGATATTATAAAATCAACATGTTCCATTACATGATTGATATTGTACAGAGTTTGAAGAAACAAAATAATTTTCGAGGCGTGCCAGAGTGGCACTGTCCCAAGGATTTATTTTCGTAATCCCCCAGGATTCAACGGAACAAATAGAACGAACAAAATTTTCCCAAATGTGACGCAGCAAAATGAAGTTGGAGGTAGGAAGCTTAATGTTCAGTTGTATTTTCACAAGACTGGAAGCTCGACTTATATATAGCAAAGGCTTCCAATGGTAATGTAAATAATTCAGAGTAGGGGACAAATGAACGGCTCTTAGCCACATAGGGAGACAACCGAGCGGACATAGTATGGTAGGAAACGAAGTGGTCGGCTAAAGACAACCTATGGACAGTTATAGGTGGGCTAAATCTGAATAGAGAAAATTAGTATTTTCCATTTATGATAAAAAAGAGGAAATTAAGGTAAGGTAGAAAATTCCGGGTAAGGAAAAAATAAGGATTTTTGGGTAAAGTTTTTAAATCAACAAAAAAAAATAATTTAAGTTGCAATACTAATCCGAGCCGCGACTATATCGTCTGCGCAGGGGGGGCAAATCGCCGATTTTACACTACAATCGACAAATTTGGCCCAGCTCTTTATGTGCGCGAGGCCCTTTTATTCTCTTGGCCCATTTTTTACTAAGCCCATTTGGGTCTTCCATTAATAAAGTGAAGAATACTTCATTATCTATCCTATGTGGGATATAGTAGTTCTTTAGAAACACTCCCAATGCTCATTTTCCAACAATCCCCCACATGTTTCAAAAGAACGAAAAGAAAAAAGATTTAAAAAATTTTGCTGGGCTACTAAAATGAGTGTAGATATATCGCATCTGATGTCTTTTAAAACATGTGGGGGATTGTTGTATAAAATGAGTGTTTTAAAAGATAAAATTAATTTTGCTACTTCAAATATTTTATTATCCTCTTTTGACTTGGTCCATCTACCTTAACCACAATTATTCAAAAGCAAATTCTATCTTATCTAAAAGCAGACTAAGTCTGCAACTTTATCTCAACTTGGTTCTACTTTTGGTTAGTGGCTATAATCTTACAATTATTCCTACTTTTTAGACTAAGGGAAAAACGTATCTGAGGGTTTACAAATATTAGTGCTCCTTTATTTTAAGGAAATATGGTTGGCTTGAGGCCTATTTAATGAGCACCTCATTTTGCAGAGGGATAGAACTTAATCATCTTTCTACCGCTTTATTTTTCAAGTTACATGTTTAATTTGTCGCTCTAAAACCTTGTTGAATCCTCGGAGGATTATGCAAATAAATCCTTAAGGACAGTGCTAATTTCGCACGCCTCAAGAATTAATCTTTTCTATTTTCTTTCTATTTTTCGAACTTCATCAAACTTTGTTGGAAAAATTTGATGAAGTTCGAAAACAAATGGATCATTCCTGAGGCGTGCGAAGTTAGCACTGTCCTTAAGGATTTATTTGTGTAATCCCCCAGGATTCAATAGAAAATTTGAACAACAAAATCAGATAAAAATGTAACCCAACACCGATTGTGTAAATGCTAGAGTTGAGAAGAAAAATGAGCAAGGCTTCTTCTTTGGTAATCGATGTCTCTCTACCTTTATACACATATGAGGTGTATTTTAATATACCTCGAGCCAATCAATTTCCCCATGAAATTAGGGAACATTATTTTTAAAAGGTGTACCACATTTTATTTTGTTGTCTAGCCATAGGATAAGACAATTAAAATCAACATGTTTTCCACTAACCAAAAGGCGTAGGAATGTTTAGTATAATATGTCAAAATAAAACAAAAAATTAATTGGAAGTGGAAATGGAAATCTTTTAAAAACACTCATATTATACAACAATTCCTCACATGTTTTAAAAGATATATAAAGAATAAGATGGAATGATTTGTTGGGTTACAAAAATGAGTGTAGAATACATCAAATCTGGTGTTTTTTGGACTATGAACCAGACCTAGAATGATAAGATTTAAAGTACAGAGTATTGGTGAAGCTTGTAGCTTCTATGAACCAAAAGCTCTTTATTGTAAGTTAAAATCTTACCAGCACATTGCACTCTCTCAAGATTTTGTTGTTCAATGCGGTTTTGCGTTGATAGACCATGTGCGTGCCTGGTATTCATGAGTGCTCTAGAGACATGCCAAATCTTTATAGAACGGCCCCACTCCACACTCATATAGGTGTATTTCATCAAGTATATTTTGCAAGTAAATATACCACCCTTAAGGATATGAAATTTATTAAGAGTTTATCAGCTCATCCCTCTATACTTGCATTCTAGCACTTCTCACACCATAGGAATGGACAATCAATTGATGTGCTAGCAGAATTAACAAGTGATTTGTTATTACCCATATGAATCCCATTCATGGGATCTCCAATCACAGAGGTTAGGATTCCATCACTGTTAATTTCTTAAATTGGCTTAAGTCTCATTCCCTCGATGTTTTAGTAATTAATTTTCTTCCCAAAACGTTAATTAGACGATTGGCCAAATTTACTTCTGACACATAATCAATTAATAAAGGGTATGTATTGTAAATAATTGGATTTTGTTGTTAGTTTATTTATTTTCATTCTACATATAAAGTGTGATGCAGCTCTTTAGCTGTATACTTTTAGAATTTCTGAAGAACTTTGTTTTGTATATAATAAGTAGGGGTGTCAATTTCGGACCCGACACGCAAACCCGACACGAACCTAACACGAAATTAATGGGTATGGGTCCAGGCTTCATGGGTCCGGGTCGAAAATGGGTCGAACCCGAATAACCTGCCAATTAAACAGGTCGGGTTTGGGTCAACCTACTTCGACCCATTTAACCCGTATAACCCGTTTGTGAATTTAAAAGAAAATTAAATAAATAATTAATTGTAAGAAAAAATAATAAACAAGACACATCCTTAACACTTAAATGATAAAACCTCCTTAATTATGTATTTATTATTGTTATGCATGTTTTTTTTAATATTGTCCTTAAAATATGATCAATGTATTATGTTATTTATGCAGTTATGTTATTTCTTATTGTATGTTGTGAATTGTTATGTTTTTTATTGATTGAATAGTGTATGATAGTTATTGATTTTAAAAATAAATTTATTGATTAAAATTATTAAATATATATGAAAATAATTTTATTAGATGGGTTATGCTTGGTCGGGTACGGGTTACCTGTGAAATAAGCGGTCGGGTCGGGTTCAAGATTCGACACGAATAATTAAGCAGTCGGGTCCGGTCACCAAGTTTCGACACGCGAACCTCGCGAACCCGGACCCACGAACCCGGACCCAACCCAAATTGACACCCCTAATAATAAGTGTTTTAAAAGATAATATTGATTTTGCCACTATTTTTAATACTTGACTAGCCTTTCGGTTCAAATTTGATGTAGCTAATTAGGTGAGAATCTTTTTCTCTTTATGAACATGGCACATGTGCCATATTCTATTTTATCATCCTTTTCTAAATTTTCAAATGCAGGTTCCTACCTTTTGGCCTAAACTTGATTATTATTGCTTTCTAAATTTCTTACTTTTGGGCTAATAAAAATGTGATGATAGAAGAGGTGTTCCATTATTTTTTATTGAAAATAAGTTGGCTTCAAGTCTACTAATAGACAACTCATTTTGCTGAAAAGAAAGACACATGAGATTAATAGTACAACCCAATCCTCTTTCATTCTTTCTTCAGTGTATTATTGTTGGGTTTTTAGAGAAACTTTTTCGTTCTGAATTCATGTTGAATCCGGGGGGGATTACGAAAATAAATCCTTAAGGACAATGCTAATTTCACACGCCTCAGGAATTAATCTTTTCTATTTTCTTTCTATTTTTCGAACTTCATCAAACTTTTCCCAACACTTTGTTCATGTTAACTTGGGGCATGTTGCTGATTCTTGTGAGTACCCAGTGAGTTTTGAAGTCTATTGAATTATTAAGGAATGTAGTAGAAGATCATGATGCATTTATAAGAACTTTTCAATGGCATTTACTTAGTTCTTATCACTGCAATCTGAATGATAAGTTGTGGCTCTATTTTCATGTGAATATACATTCATGTATGTCTGGGAATAGAGTCATTTTATACCCAGTCAGCAAAAATTGATGAAAGTAGAAGAAAATTAGATTTGCATTGTGTTATTTTTTGTCCCCAGTTGTTCTTACCCATATTTATTAGGAATGTTCTTTTGGGCCTCAATAGTTTTGTGAAAATATTGGTGACAATTTTTATGTCTGCAGAGTTTTTGCTGAAGTTGATTAAAAATGGTGAATTTCTCATTGCTGAAAATTGAAATGGTTTTGGATGCCATTCTTATTGGCAATTGTGAGAAGTAGAACTTTAAGTTCTTTTCGCGTGAATAGTATAGGCTCTTATGAGGGAGTTCATAAGGTTTAAATGTGAGATGTGCAATGGACATAATAATCTTTTCTTTGATTAAGCGTGCATGCCGGTTAACTAGAATGCCTAGTTGTCGATGCATTAAAGAAAGAAAATAACCAAATAGGTAGATGAATCAACAAGTGATTTGCTCATTACTTTTAAGTTTATGCTTCCTTTTGATTCTTTACCTATTTGCTGTACAAGAGGGGGTGCTCATTGTTCAATACACGAGACTCTATAACTTCATTGCATTGACTGAAAGTTTAGAGACAGATTTAGTATGATTATCCTTTTGCAGTCTTTGCACAAAATTGATGTCTGGATATCTGATAAGGAAAGACTTCATTATCTCTTTTGGTTAGAACAGTTGAACTAGCAAATATTTAGTCAATTTATGACTACCATGCATGCAGAAAGTGTCATCATACTCCTTAAGTGCTTTCTTAACACTATCCAACTTTATAAAGAGTTGTATTCTTTGTTATGGTTTGCTCTTTTTTTTTGGGATAATTAAAAAAAAACCTGATGTTTGAGCTAATAACAAAAAGAACCCAGAGGTTTTTTAAAGTTACAAAAATCCCCCTTGAGGTTTGATTCTGTATTACACTTTACCCCCTTTTTAAGCAAAAACATTTCGGACACCTCCTTTACTTTTGTGAAAATATTATAGTTACCCCATTACATTTAAGACTAAATCAAATCTCAGAGTTCTTTTTGTAATTTTGAAACATCTCTAGGTTTTTTTGGTAATTACCCCAATCCTCATGGGTAGTTGTTGTAATTATCCCTTTTTTCTGATCTTCTGTTGAAAACTGTTATTTTTTTTGTATTGTGTAACAGAGTACAATCAAACTTCATCTGGAGAGTTTCAGGAAATACACCACTTTCTTCTTATCCCACTTCTTATAAACCATGAACAAAACCAACTGCAAAAAATACACCAATAACACTTCCAACGAAAGCGAAATCCAATTTTCGTGCCGTGTTGTTCGGATAATTACCACTTGCTGTCCTGGATAAGGGCAGTCCAAATATGCAAGAAGCTGTTCTTACATCCTCAGGTCCAAAATCATTGACAATAGCAGCGGCATATAAGATCGCAAAATGAAAGCATCTTGTTGAATTGAGATGTAAAGAAACCAAGTAAGAATTCACCTTTAATCCTGCATCCACACACAAACTGCACTGCGTTAAGCCGGTTAAATCGCCGTTACAAGAAGTTTCGAGTGGGAGATATGTGTAGTTTTCTTGTGTATAATCATTTACTGTTATGATTCCGCCACAGCTTGTGGATGGGCTATTGACAAATTCACTTGTGTCATTGAAACAAACAGGGAATAAGGAATTCGGAATCGACATGGATGTTAGCTTTTCTTGGAAATCTGATATGCAAGAAGATGAGGTGTTTGGATTAGGGAGATAAAACATGGATGTATGTTTGAGGTGTTGGGCTAATCCTATGCTGAAAAGGCTACGGAGCGTTTGGCAGCAGCCAGATTGGAGTGGATGGTGGCAAAGAGAGTTGTCCCATGGGAAGGTTTGTACATAGTCAAAATTGATGGGGCATAAGGGTTTTTGTGCTTGATTTGTGTGGAAGTTTGTGGAGGAGAAGAAGATGATGGAGAAGGTGAAGAGAATATGGGATTTGCTCATCTTTTGTGTTTTTGATCAAAATAAGGATTGTTTGCATGAAATTTATGTGGTTTTAAATGATTTTTTTTTCTTGGGATTGGAGAAAAGTTGAGTCAGCATCAATCAATCTTGGCTGCTGTGGTCAAACTGCACGTTTGGGAGTTTAATTTTTTTTTTTGCTACAATGGGATAGTAGGGGACACGTTCACTCCTCGGAGATTGCCCCGGCTTAATCGTTCTTACAACATAAGTTTTTATTACTGGAGCACAATGTTCACCAAGTTTCATCCCTTGCTGCAAGTTTGAGGGTTTTAGTAAGGTGATGTTGACCTCTCTAAAGAGAGGTCAATGACTCGAGTCCCCCGGGACACAATGGTGGAACAATTAATATTGGGGGCTTAAAGCGGCAGTGTGGCAGGCTGAAGTTTGGTGAACCTGCGGTTGGATAGAGGGGGAGTCAACATGAAGCAATTACTTGGGGGACGACTCCTTGTGCGCTGTAATTGAGGATATTAGGGACCTGAGAGTCATAATGCATTCTCGCGGTTTATATGGAACAGTTCCTGAGGGGCCGGAGCTGTTTCTCCGAGGACTAGTCATGTTGGAATATGAAATCTCGGTTATTTAAAAAAAAAAAAAAAGTTTGGGAGTGTTGGAATATGAAATCTCGGTTATTTAAAAAAAAAAAAAAAAAAGTTTGGGAGTTTTAGTTTGAAATGGGTGGTTTTGTACTTTTGTTGTTTTTAATTGGTGGGGCTGGTCAAAGTTAACAGGTAGGAAAGTTCTGTGTTTGAAATTTTAAATTATTTTATGTTAACTATGCTGGACTTGGATGAACTGTGGATAAAAAAAGAAAAGAAAAGTTTTTATAAACAAAGTTGTAAGTGTAATTAGTTAAAGGGACAAGTTGTTCGAGGTAGGCATGAAGTATTACTTTTTTATGCCAACACTTTCTTTTTGGGCGTCAATACACGTTGCAGTGCATGCCACACTTCAATTGATTGTTAAAACTTAAATGTGACTTTTGTGTAAAAATTAAACAATTTAACTCTGCACTTTACAAAATAAAATGCAATTAATCATTACTTTGTAATACTATTTTTTACCGAATTCGCTAGGCGCTAATCGGTATAACGTCAATAAAGGTCGACCCTAATTGCCCGACCCTTGGACATTTTTTCAATAAAATTATATGTTTTATAAATTTATATTTTGAAATTTACTTATAATATTATCAAATTTGATCTTTTGTATCATTTATCAATATATCATTTAATCTTAGCAAATATCAAATGTGGTGAAAGTAAAGTAGGCCTCCGTCCTACTAAACTAAACGAAGTGTTAGAACAAAATGATATTCAAAGACATCCTCGATTTACATCCCACGGCGAGGGGGCCGACACTAGCAGTTCGTAGTCGGGATTAGTCAAGTGTAAAAACCTGGATATCTGGATTATCAAAAGAAAAAAAAAAAATATAACTTGGAACTGGAAATGCTGGTCGGGAGCCTTTCTATATAAATAGAGGGGAACCATTTTGGTGTCCACATCGTGCAAGTCAACTACACGCGAAAAGACAAGTGATGCTAATATCAAATATGATATTTGATCTGGCTTTCATCAAAATACGACCCTTCATCTCATTTATCGTCATTTAGCTTAGTGAATAGTAAACAATGTAGTAAATACTAATTTAAAATTTGTATATAATTGGTAATGATTACACAATAAATTAATAGTCAATTAAAAGAAATGAAATCTATTTCGTAATGTATGGATAATCATTTAGCCGAGAAGAATTGAAATATTTATACTTAATTCTTATTAGAATAAATTATATCAGACTTCTAAAGGCGCGACTTCATTAAAAAGAAAAAAACTATAGAGCTGATGATTAGGGGTGCTCCTTGATTAGTCAAGCCTTTATGACTTCGGACTATCTTTATTGACATCTTTAATAATTAGTCAACAACCCGAGTCTAGAAATAATACTTTCTTTTAGTTTTAATCTACTTTTGGCCGCTTGGCGAGACGTTTAGATCTGATTTTGTCTGGATGATTTTTCCACTCATATATGGACATAATAGACTGGCCTAGGCCGATTTTTACAATACTTTTTTTTTTTTTTGGTTTCAAGTAAAAAAGCCATATAGTTTTAACTTTTTTTCTCTTTACCTTTTTTGCGTATTTGTGCATATTATTTATCTATTTATTTATTTGTAATTCCTTAATGGGATAATTTCAATTTTGATACCCAATCTATGCCCCAATTTTACTTTCAATACCCTTGTTTTCAACCTAATCAAGATTGGTACCTAATGTTCATAAAATTAATCACTTTTGGTACTTTTCCGTTAACTCTCTGTTATCTCTAACATTTAACTGTTATAGCAGGTTTCAAACTTAGAACAACTTTGTTAATTTGATTACCTAATGTTTTATAATAAATCTCTTTCAGTACCCAAACTTTTACTTATGCAACAATAATGGGAATAGTCCATTTCGACCATATCAGGCCCAACATGCTTCCGTAAAATTAATAAATCCCTTAAAATTCATACCTTCTTTGACCGAAACAGCACCGGGTGAGATGGCTCGCAACACCACCGTCGGAAAATTCGCCCCGGATCGTTTGACAAACAGTTCCTCACTGTTCAACCTCACCTCAGGGAAGATGATCTGCAAGTTATCCGACTCATTCAGCAATTGTTCAGCACAGCCTTGGTTCGTTTCCTACTCCAGGCGTATAAGTAATTTTTAAACGGGATGAATTAATGGAACATTATGAAGACATGTTGAAGCAGAAAGCCCCTCTTTATTAAAAACTTATTGAAATATTTATTACATTAGTAATCTCCTTTTGGGAGGAGAATACTTGTTTAGCCTCTCATATACGAGGCTTGCACTCTAAAATACATAAACTTAAGAACTAAAACACTCAAACTTATTACAAATTTTTCTCTCAGATTTTATTGTAAGAAAACTAAGGGAAATGTTCGATGTCCTCAGCTTCCTTCAAATCCTGCAATTTATAGAGGTAAGTCCGGACTTGAAATTCGAACTTCAAATCTTGTTGAGATGTAAGACGTCACTGCTTACGTCATACTCCTGAATTATTGCTCGCCAGCTGTCTTCCTTCTCTTTCCGCGTGACTCAGCCCATGTGATGGTTGTCGGGGAATCTTTTAAAAAGTTGGTCTGCGTGGTCCCCGAGGAAAACGCATCTTGTGAGCTGGGCCCTTGTCCTTTCCAGCTGTATGGTCCTGTCGGTCGGGTTTGGGTCGGAAACCTTTCCCAAACTCGGGTTCATTCTGTTCGGGGCATACTTGACAGATCCGGTCGATCCAACGGCCAACATGCGCCATGTTACTGAGAATTCCGGTAAGTTTCTTTGCTCGGAATCTTGTTTTCCAGGAGAGAATCCTCATTTTGGTCTCGAAGAGTTCCTCTGCAAATCATGTGGTTGATCCAGTCATCGAATTCAAAAGGAAAGATCCATTTGCTGAATTCTGGAAGAACTTGAATGGATATTTGACTTTGTCCATTTCTGTTAGACAAACCCAAAGTCCCCATGCTCGTCGGGTAGAAGCTTCATCTTCAGAAAATGCTCCTACTAACATTGGTACTTCTTCCGGTGAAGCTGCCTTAATAAATTTTAAAGCATTCTCATCTGGTCTTCTTAGCTTGATACTCACCATTCTGTCCTGCTGGAAAGACATCCTTCTTGGCTCAACTCTGAGACTTCGACTTTTGTTGAAGACTGGTTGATCTTGAATTATCATATCAATCTCTTTTATAGTTGGAGACTCAATGATTTCTGGTAGAACCACCCTGGCAAAGTCCTCAAAGATTCTTGGGACTTCAATAAATTCCTTTCTCATGAATACTTCAGAATGATGTGTATTCGAGAGAGCATAGGAAATCTTGTATGTGATCGAGTAAGGCATATTTCCTTCTTTCATCAAATTGACTCTTTTGAAATCTTGATAAAGGGTTAGGACTTGATTAAAATTTCGATCTCCCAAACTATATGCAATCCTTGGATAGACATTGAATGCTAATTTTCCTGCATACAAAATTCCTGTAACCGCTCCAAGGCATGAATCCTTGAGATGTGAGATTCGCTTGTCAAAAATAGCAAGATTGAGTGGCGAGTCTATTCCTTCTTTGAATGTTGCTTTAATAATGACTCTTTATGGCTCCGATATGAATCCATGAGAGTGTATTTGCAATTTCTCTTTTAACTCGCTTTTGATCTCCTGGATTTCTCTAATAGGGACCAACTGCATCTCGATCAGATTACCAGTAAACTCCATCGGAATGGCAAATTCTTCGGTTGTTACCCTGTGGATAATTTGGTGTTTTCTATTACGAAAACCAATCTTATCCAAAGCCTTTTCCATAGCTCCGATTGTAAATCCATCATATATCTGAAGCTTTGGATATTTCTTCATAATTCTCATAAGAGTCTTATGAGAAACCATAGTGTGAGAGAGGAATCCCGACATATCCTCCCTGACCGTCTGCTGAAGAATTTCTTCTTCACTCTGATTCTGAGCTAGAGTCACTTCCATCGTCAGAATAGATTTCTTCTTCATAGATGCTTTCATCTGAGGGTATATCCTCAAATTGATACACCTGGATCAAATCTTGATAATAGACAGCTTCCTCGATCTCGGGTGTAGCCTCGAACTGTCTGACTCCTCGTCTTTGATTGTCTGGGCAATCTGTTGAGATATGCCCCCTTGCTCCGCATGTCCAGCAATTACAGTCTTTGAAACTTTCATTGGCCCTGGTGTGAGCTCGTCTGAAAGTTCTCCTTCCTGGCGTTCTACTGGTACTTGCTTGATTAGAACCGATGAAGAGGCTCTACTCCCGCAGGTGGTCTTTGCCCCGATTTGTAACCGGGCTTTTTGTTTTGACGAGAACCTCCTAGGTCTCCATGAAGACCGCTTCTTTTGTTGTTCTTCCTCGGCGGTATGGATGGCTCTTCTTCTTTTTTTGCGCGCCTTGGTTGACCTCCCACCATTGTTGGGATGTCATTATCCACACAACATAGAGAAAGCGCTTTGTTAATTCCTCTTAATCTCTTGTAATTCCTGTACAGAGCTGCTTGGTAACACCATTCGGATAACTTGGCCTTTAGGAAGTGTTGGCAAATTCAATGGTGCTCTGCCCTCTCTCACACACTAGCACACACTTTTTTCTCACACACAAAAATTCGTCCCTCTCACACACTAGCACACACATTTTTTCACACACACTTGCACCACTCTTCACATTTGGGTCGATTTTGCACAGATTGTTCACGAATTTTTCTTCAATCTGAGGGAGTTTTAGATTTCTTTTCTTATCTTTCTTTATTTTGTCTTTGTTTTTCGTTTTTTCTCACCCGGGTTTTCTTGCATTCTCCTTCTGTGCTCAGGTTTTTTCAGCACTTATGGCAGACTTTAGTTCATGTCCGCCGGAATACCAAACCCCAAAGCTTGGGTCATATGCAAATGTGACTGCCTCTAGTTCTAATCGTTCTAACCTTCCTTTTGACCCCAAGAGAATCGTTCCAGTTGGCACCCACCAGGTTAGAGATGGCAAACAGGTTCTTGGATTTTCTTCCTCGGAGAATGATCGTCTTGCAGCGTCTTGGAAGCTCACCTTGATTGGAAAATTTTCATTTGCGATCCCGCATCCCAAAGGAATTGATTCTGGGTTATCTGCGTTGAATTTGAAGGGGACATACTCCTTGAGCTTTGCTAACCCTTCACATATTATCATCAAATTACAGCTTGAGGAGGATTTTAATAAGTTATGGATGGGTACTCTTTGGTCGTTGGGGGGCTGCCCGATGCGTGTGTTCAAATGGACACCTTCGTTTAATCCGAGAATCGAAGCCCCTCTTGCGCCAGTGTGGGTTCGTTTACCGGGTTTGCCCATACATTTTTTTGATCATAATGCTCTATTTGCTATCGGCATGATTATAGGCACACCCCTTCAAGTGGACTCCCTAACAGCATCTCGATCTCGATTATCTATGGCACGGGTTTGTGTTGAACTCGACTTATTGAAGGAGAGAATTGAAGAGGTTGTTCTTGAGTTCGATGATACTTCACACGCTCAAAAGATTACTTATGAACGGATTCCGGACTATTGTACTCATTGCAAGCACATTGGACATTCTATTGAGGGATGCTACATGAATGGGAAGATAACCCGCCCACCACCACCTGTTAGGCGCCATCCCACTCGGGGTGCTCAAAGAGCTGTTGCTCAAAATCATGAATGGGTTATGGTCAAAAAGAAGGGACCAAGAGAAACGGTATTGGTTCCTAAGGAGTTTCTAAAATTAGCAAAGAATTCGAAACATACCTATTTTGAGGATAATCACTCATATGCTGGCACTAATCGATTTTCGAGTTTGGAAAATGAGGTTTTTCAGCCATTGGATACCTTGCCACAATTAATCAAGGGCCCAGATCAGGTCAATGGCTCACATTTGGACGATCAGATTGACTCCATTATTGTGGATAAAAATTTGGTAGGCGATGTGGCAGTTGCTGGAAATGAGAATATGGCAAGCGTTAGCAACCCCAATAATTTGGGTGACAACTCGTGCTTGAAGGACAACTTGGCAGGGGACGGGTCTTCAAACGGTCAGAGTGGCCTTGAAAATGGAGTCATTATTCCCTCTACACTTAATGGATCTCCTAAGTGTCTCAATCATTCTATTCCAACTTTGTCTTCTTTTGAGATTAATAAACACACGTCTGACCTCCATTTAGGTGTAACACATGCTTTTGAGGAGTCTTTTAAAGCCACTAAGGAATGTCAGCTGGGCCCACCATCTTTATATTCTCAAACGGTCCATTCTTCTAATTTGAATAGTATTCCCATTGGGCCACAAACCTCAGATAATTTGAATATTATTGGACATAATCGCCCATCTTCCCTGAATTTGAACATGATCGAAATAGTGGGTGATAACATTTTTAACGGCTCGGATTTTAAAAAAGAATTGTCGTGGCGTGTCTAAAGGGATTAATTGTGGGGCATTACCTGAAATTCTTCTCCCTGCATTTTCGACACCAGCAACACTTTTGGAGGGATTCAATGGTCAATTTGATAATATTGGTAATTTGCATGGGCCCACCTCAATACCTTTCCATGTACAAAAGGTGGAAAATGGCCAGCACATTTTGGAATTTGACAAAAGCAAGAAGAATGGTCCTATCTCTTTTTCATCATCACGTGTGGCGCCCTCCAATGCTGTGGGTCCAGATGCTTTTTTGTCTCCCTTCAACAATTTAGCCATTATCTCCAAATTGGACCCACCACACCACCCCCCATCAGCTGCTCACGCGTCGCACGCCCCGGTGGAGCAGCCGCCTGATAACTTGGACCAAGATTGTCTCTTTAATGGGATGTCACATGGGCCCACGCCCATGTCTTCACATGAAAAAAAGGTGGAAGATCCCCTGTTGCTTTTGGATTTGGACGTTAACTTCAAGAATGGGCCCATGATTTGGATTTGTGCGGCTATTCCTAGCAAGTTGGGCCAAGATTTTTTTCCCCCTCCAACTTATATTGCAGCCCATGATTTTCAACAAGCCCAAGAGCATATTGCCCAGCCGCGTCCAGATTATTTGGGCCAGAAATGTTACCTTAGTGAGGCCCAGATTTTTTCTAGTACTCCAGCCCAATCCTCGTCTGCTGCTGACGGATCCGAGTCCAACTCCACTGAGTCCTACTCCATGGTCCCAGGTGACGTTTTTGTTGATCCACCCAATCAAGATTTGGACCATTCTCCAATGTCCATGGTCTATGTTATAAAGGAAGTGGGCCTTATTGACACTAGTGGCCCAAATAAAGTTTTTGATCACTCCGGTGCTGATGACAATATTATTAATTCGGAAGATGGGAAAAATGACACAAAATGGCCTAAGAATGTAAGTACTGGACAGTTGGAAAAAAAGAAAAAATTCGCGGTCGATAAAATTCCAAAGTCCTCCAAAAAGAGCACTAAGTCGGGCAAATTTGTTCATACATTTCTCAACAAAGGAGGAGGGTCACAATCTCAGAATCGATCAGGTGTTTCTAAATCCCATTCTCATTCTACTTGTTAATTATGTCGATTAATTTCTTAACGTGGAATGTGCGTGGTATTGCTAATGTAGGTAGTCAACGTCATTTGTATGCGTTAATTACTCGCTACAAATTGCCTTTTGTTGCACTTTTAGAACCTATGACATCTCCGGAGTTTAGTTTCTATTGTCGCAGATTTGGCTTTGATCATGGCTTATCTAATTGTTCTAATCATATCTGGATTATGTCTGTTGCTCATTTACATTTTGACATTCTTGTTGATCATGCCCAGCTGCTTCACTGTAGGTTGACCTCTGTATTGTTGCCTCAGCCTATTTATTTGACTTTTGTGTATGCTAAATGTGATAGAGTTGCGGATACGATTTGTGGGGTAAGTTGCGTGAAATTGTGATTAGTATGGAGGGGTTACCCTGGCTTGTTAGTGGTGACTTTAACATTTTTGCATGATCACGAGAGGTTTGGTGGTACTTACGATAGGTCTAATGAGATGTTAGATTTTGCTTATATGATTGCGGATTGTGAGTTATTTGATGCGGGGGTGTGAGGGGCCTATCTTTACGTGGGCTAGAGGTGGGCTCAGGAGAGACTTGATAGGGCTTTGTATAATGAACACTGGGCTGATGTGTTTACTTCTTCTATTGTTACGCATTTATCTCGTGTTCGCTCTGATCATGCTCCTTTACTCATATCTTGTCAGTTTGTACCGCATGTGCCTCGTTCTTCTTTCCGATTTTAGCATATGTGGATACGTCACCATACTTTTTTGCAGGTGGTCAAGGAAGCATGGGGGCATCCTACTGGTTGTTTTGGAATGAGAAGCTTGCAACATAAGTTGAATAGGTCAAGCTTGAGACTCAAGATTTAGAATCACCGGACGTTTGGTAATGTTTTTGATCGGATTAGACTGGGTGATGAGGCGATTTGATGGCTCAGGATGTATATGATAGTGATCCGTCTCCGACTCATCGGGCCGAGCTACATCGTTGTGTGGTGAGTATGAGCTACGTTTGAAAATGGAGGAGGATTTTGGCGCGAGAAAAGCTGCAGTTAAGTGGGCGATCGGGGGAGCGCAACACTAAGTTTTTCCACGCAGTTTGTTAAGCGAAGCGGTGTCGCGCTAGGATCCACTCGATTGATGATGATGGGGTGAGCGATCATCACACAGATTCCGAGATTGAGAAGTCGGCGATTCGATTCTTTCAGTCTTATTGACTTGACTTGGAGTATCGACTCCCCCGTCGATGCGTTCTTTCCCGACTTCCTAATTCCGTTGATCTTGATGGACTTTGTCTTTATGCCAACGGCTCGGGAGGTTCGCGATGCGGTGTTTGGGATTGATCCGTCTAGCGTTTAAGCGGCTGATGGATTCTCATCTTTGTTCTTTCAAAGACTTTGTTGGGATTTCGTCGGATCGGATGTTGAGGATGCGGTGGTTGACTTTTTCTCGGGTAATCCCATGCCGTCACGTTCACGGCTACATCTATAGTTCTCATTCAGAAGGTTCCTCACCCTCAGAAGTGGACTGAGTTCCGGCCGATTAGCATGTGCAACGTGACGAATAAGATTATCTCTAAGATTATGAATGTGCGGTTGGTCTCGATTCTGCCTTTGATTGTGTCGCCGAATCAGAGTGGTTTCACACCGGTCGTGTCATCTCGGATAATATATTACTCGCGCATGAGCTTATCCATGATATCAGCTTAGCCACGGAGATTCCTAATGTGGTGATGAAGCTGGATATGGCTAAAGCTTATGATAGGGTGCAGTGGGATTTCTTGTATACATCTATGATTCACATGGGCTTCCCCGTTCGGTGGATTGATATGGTTGGCGGTGTATTGTATTGAGCATCGCGCTTCTCTCGTTTCTAGTTAATGGTATCCTTTCGGATATTTTCCCTCGACTCGAGGAGGCTCGGCGAGGGGATCTTTATCTCTGCCTTGTTTGTTCTCGGCGGAGTATTTATCCAGGGATTGGATTACATTATTAGCGACAGGGATATGATTTATCGGACGCGACGGGGTTTTTCGGTGACTCATTTGGCCTATCTTGATGATGTTGTTATCTTCACTAGGGCGTCGGCGATGGCCTCGTCACGTTGAGGCACTCGAGCACTATTCTCGCTCTTACGGCGGCCAGCAGGTCGGTGTCGAAGAGTAGATTCTTTTTGGCCCCACGTTACACATTGACGGGCCGGGGGAGCACATGGTTCATGGTGACGAGGCTTTGTTCGCGATGACTTGCCGATGACTTATTTGGGTGTCCCTTTGTTCGGGGCGAATGACGAAAAGAGCTCTTCCTACTAGTGATTCGAGAGGATGTTGGATATAGTTGTTGGGTGGTCGATCGACATCTCTCCTTTGGTGGTAGGCTCGCTCTTATTCGAGCACGCTAATGGCCACCCCGTTGCATATTCTTGGTCATGCGGCCGCCAAAAAGACGATTTGCAGCGATTGGAGCAGATCATGGCTAGATTCTTTTGGGGATCTATGTGGGACGAGAAGAAGACTCATTGGATCGTTGGGATATTATCGCCATCCTATTTCGAGGGTGGTTGGGGTTGCGCCGACTTTCGGATATTCTTGACGCCGCCGATTACAAGTTGTGGTGGAGGTTACGCGAGGGCCATTCGTTATGGGCTCAATTCTTGATCGGCAAATCTTATTGTTACAATGGGCTTCGGTCTCCTGTAGAGCCTCTGTAACACATAATCATAGTCATCGAGTGGAGCGCTTGAGGCGGATCGGTATTCGAGCCCAGGAGCGGATTTTTCCGGTCTATTGGCGGTGGTAGCCGTGTCGGTTTCTGGGATGATACATGGTTTGGGCATCGCCGCTTGCGGATCATTGTTTGGATCGGCCGTTGGACCATATGACGGTTGAGTGGTTCATTCGCGATGGTATGTGGGATAGAGATAGATTGTATCGGTCTTGATCTCCGGATGTGGGCTTCCCGAGAGTCTCATTGAGGATATATCAGGGGTTCCGATTCTCTTGGGTCCGAGGATATCATGCGGTGGATGTTTACCTCTCATGGTGGGTTCTCTATGTCTTCGCTTGGGATTCTCTCAGGGGTAGAAATGCTCGGAGAACCTTCGTATGGTGCCATTTGGAACGATGCTCTTATTCCTACTATCTCTATATTCCTTTGGCGCTCCTTCATAATCGTCTTCATGTGGATATCAAGCTTCGAGGCACGTGGCACTTCCCTTGCCTCACGTTTTGTTGTTGCTTGAATAATCCACATTCATCTCCTCAGTCGAATCTATCCCTCACCTCTTTTGATGAATGATCTTTGTTCGAAATCAGTGTGGAATCACTTTCTTCCTTAGTTTGACACTACACTTCCACACACCACCGATATGATATTGTTCCTTTCATTTTGGAGGAATCGCACACACGGATCACACACGAGGCACTTGAGTTTCTTGGTTCCCTGCTTGATTTTATGGTTTGTGCGGACGGAAAGGAATTGTGTCAAGCATCGACACCTTCCCTTTCTTGGCATCTCACATTATTTGGCGGTGGAGCGGTATCTCTCGGATTCTTATTTCGGTCGGCGCCTGAACCCATCGATTGTGCGGATGTTTCCCTCTTGTTGGTTTTTTGGGAGTGCTCCACCATAGGTTCCACGCAGTCGAGGATTGTAATTTGGCGAGCCCCTCGGTCTCCTCGATCAAGGTTGAACACGGATGGTTCGTTTGATCGGGACACTTTGATTCTTTGGCGGAGGGGATTGATTCGAGTTATTCTGGCGGACTTATGTTGGCTTTTCATTGTTCTCTCCGGTGGTGTCTAACTTTCATGCCGAGCTTCTAACGCGGAGATGGGGCTGCGGCATGCCCGTCTTTTTCTCTTGATTTGGATCGAGTTGGACGGCATCGGCGGTGGTCACCACGATCACACTCGTGGCCTTGGCTCTTGGCGGAGTTCAACACACCCGATTCGCATTCGGAACATCTTTGAGGACCTTGATTCGATTTCCCACATACACGAGAGGGAATCGACCAAGAGATCACCTTGCGAGTTGGGGGCTGCGCCTTGGCGATCACATTATTGATGAGGAGGGCACGGCTTCTCACCACCTCCTAGCGCTCATTTGGATGGACCGGTTGGGATATCCGAGCTTGATTTTCATAGATCATTGGTTCTCCTTTTATTTTTAGATATCTCATTATGATAGTCTTTCTAGATATCGTAGTGATATGTTATTTGTTCTTTGATTTTCTCCCCGCTTGAGCGGGCATGATGTGATGTATGACATTTTGATTATTTGATATACATGTAGGGGATCACGCCTCAATCCCCCACCCCCCGGGGTGTTACTTTGCTAAAAAAAAAAAAACTTGGCCTTTAGGAAAGACATTTTTCTGGCCACAGTTTCTACTTCCGCTCCATCCTTGTATTCCCTGATAAGCATTTCTCTCCAGGGACTCGGAATCTTGGCAAAGAATAGATGTGCAGCTTCCTTTTCTTCAATCTTGGATTTCCACCGGTATTCGGTGAACAACTTGATATATTCGTCAATATGACAAATATCATGTAACTCAAGATTATAGAGGGCTTGTTTATATATCTTTCTTTTTTCATCCTCTAATCCCTCGAAATAACCTGTGCTGATGAACTGGATTTTGAATAGCTTAGCCATGCCATCGACAATTCCTTTAAGTGATTCTCCTGATGTGACCGAACCTTTTGTACTAGCATCGGTCATATCCCAGGCAATCTTCACCGATCCTTCAAGACTCATTTCAAGGAGTAAAATGAATGAATCCTTTGTAAGATCGAGGGTTCTATTTGAAATTCTCATAGCTGAAGCCCATTCATCAATGAGAACTTCTCTATTTTTAAAATCTGGGATATCCAAATTTAACATCAACCCATATGGATGTATTGGGTCGAGGTGCGATCTTCCATAAGGCGTCTGATACACATTCGGCCTCTCGGTAGATTATCGAGATCCTGCAAGAGGGTTTCGACCTCCTGTCCCTGAAAGTGGATCATTTCCAGTCGTGAAATCCCTAGCGTGTGTCATCCTTTCGTCCCGAGCTCCATTATGCGAACCCGTACTTTCTTCGACGTTAGGATTAACTGGTGGTGGTGGTGGAATCGGTCTTCCTGTTGGATCATAGGTGACCAATGTTCCATCTCCTGTGTTCATCTTTAAATCTACAATTCCTAATCCTGCAAAGGATTCTGCAAGTCATGTAGATCTTTAAGATTCATCTTTTCTATATCCATCTTTTTTTTTTAATTTTTGATGGATTTTCCTTTGATTAGAGCAATGAGCTTCTCCTCATATGTCATCTTTCGTATGACTTCGGTTGGTTTCCCTTTTTGGTGTAAATAGGGTACTGTCCCGAAATCTATACGCTTCTTTCCTCCGGAAGAACTCGGCCTGTCCTCCAGGTTCTTGACTCGTTTCGAATATCATGAATGAGTTCAAGAGTTTCCTTGTGATATTTCTCCATCGTCTCCATCCAGTTCGATCGATGAACTTGTCTTGGTAGATGAATATGGCGGTTGCCATAATTCCCGCAATGCCGTCTTACGGACTTCTCTAAGATCTTCGGAGAACTTAGATTTGTCAGAATTATCTCGTTCCACTCGGTACTCCATCGGGAATCATTGTTCTAATGGGAGTTTTCATGAACCGTTTTCTTGAAGGTTCATCAAGTGAACATATAAGTGCAGTTAAGCATCGAATCGCATATAATATTCTCTTTCGCATTGTGCATTGCCTTAAGGTTTCCCCGTCGGCTCGGGCTTTGTTCTTTTTTCTTCATGTTGGTATTCCCGATATGAACCTGGGTCAGTGTTCTTGTGCATACATCGTCAAAATTTGACGATATGTCTGTCAGACTGGCGTATATCTCGGACAATTGTCCAGATCCATATTCTCGGAGATAATTCTTCTCACCAATTGTTAATTACATAAATATAATAAATATAACCAAAAGTTCTTAATAAACCGAGAACACGATACCATTTCGTGGCCGGCTTTGTGAAAGAGTTTGAGTATTGAAAAGATTAGGTCCTTTGAATAAGAATTGAAATATCTAGGGACCAATTTTGACAAATAAGTAAACATAAGATACCAAATGATATATTCAAAAGTTTGAAAAACCTTTTACGTAAATCATCCCATTAGGTTTTACAATTTTATTTAACAGAAGGTATCCAAATTGATTAAAACTCAAAACGTTGGGTACTAAAACTGATTAAACTGAAACTTTGGGATCAAAACCGAAAAATAGGTATAATTGAGGTACTAAAACTGAAAATAACCCTTCCTTAATCCACTTATGCATACTTGTTTCTTAGTTTTTTTATTCTTTTTTCATCCATTAATCTATCCCTTAAATTTTGTTTTCTCGGCTTCTTTCTTTTTATTCTTTTCTTCACCGCTAATTTTTGCCGCTCATTTCTCGTCATCATCCCCACCAAAACACACACAGACAAACACAGAGACTGCGATATAGTTTTTCAGTAATATTTGCAGCTAAATTCCGATATTGCGTTTGAAAGTAATGGATGAATTTGGAGTTTTAGTGGAGAGTATTGGATTCAAAGCCCATGGAAAATCTGCTCCAATGGCAAAATTAAAGCCGAAACCGGAATCCCATTTCGCTGACAACACCTCCATAAATTCGCCGGCGTTCAATGATTCCTCTTCCTTACCCGTTGACGAGCTCGATGGAATTTTTAAATCTAATTTAAACATCGATAAAACTGGGGAATCCCAAAATTTCTTAGGCGGTGATGATATTTTTGGTGGGCCTGTCTCCAGTTCGAATCGATATGGAGAAATTGATTTGGAATCCGTGCTTAATAGCTCAAGTAAAAGGGCGAATGATAGTAATTCGAATTTAAGGGATTCTGTTGGCTCTAATGCTTATGATGATTTGTTGGGATCAGAGTCGAGGCAGAATGATTCTGTTGATGATTTGCTGGGGAGTTTTGGAGTGAGTTCCAGTGAAAAACAGGAGAATAAGGGGTCTGGTTTCGATGATTTGATACCGGGATTCGGAGGAGCTGGCTCTTCAAATGAAGGGTATGTGTAAATAATTGGATTTATTGTTTGTTTATTTATTTTTATTTTTTACCTATAGTGTGTGATGCAGCTCTTTAGCTGTATACCTTTAAGTTACCGCAGAACTATGTGGATGCATGTTAACTTGGAGGGTGCTGCTGATTCTTTTCAGTACTGAGTGAATTTCGAAGTCTCATGAAATTATTAAGGCATCTAGAAGAAGTTTGTGATGCATTTATAAGAACTCTTCTGTGGCATTTACTTAATTCTTATGACTGCAATCTGATACTTTGTTGTGGCTCTATTTTCATGTGGATGTTCATGTCCATGTATTTCAGGTATGTCAGCAAAAATGGATGAAAGTAGAAGAAATAAGACTCGCAATATGTTTTTTCTTGTAGTTCTTACCCATGTTTATATAGAAATGTTCTTATGGGCCTCAATAGTTTTGTGAAAGGTTCATTAGGCAGTAGAATTCCCTATATTGGTGAGAAATTTTATGTCTACAGAAGGTTTTCGCTGAGGTTGATAAAAAAATTGCGGAGTTCTCATTGCTGGAATTTGGAATGGTCTTAGATGCAGTTCTTATTGACAATTGAGAGGAGGAACACGTTCAGTCCCTTTCGAGCTTTGTATTGACAAGGCTTGTGGTTAACTTTGTTAAGGTATCCATCTATAGTAGGTTAAGCGAAACTGTGATTGGTACAGTCGTCCAGCTATTTCTTCTTGGAAAGCTCTCAAGGTCGCCAGGTGAAGGATCCACCTATTTACCCTGCTTTTCATGTGAATAGTCCAGGCTCTTATGAGGAAGTTCACAAGGTTTTAATGTGAGATTTGCAATGGCTGTTTGCTAACTCTCATTGCCTAAGCATTCAGTTGATTGAGTCCCATCGACTCAAATCAAGTTGCTCGCATATAAATCTTGATATTTTGGAGAATCTGGGGAGGACGTTATCTGAAACCCCTATATTTCATATAGAACCATTGTCCAATAGGAGGAAAAGTGGTTGCACAGGTCAAATCTGTAGTTGGCAATAGTGCTTGAATTGGCTTGAGAGCTACATCCGAGTATAAGGTATCTTATTACATGATACCCAGTTCCAAGAAATTGGCTCGAGACAACTTGAATGCTAAAGAAAGAATTATGGACATAATAATCTGTTCTCGATTAAGCATGCATACCATTTAACTAGAACGCTTAGTTGCCAATGCATTAAAGAAAGAAATTAACCAAAATAGGCAGATGAATCAACAAGGACACTGCTCATTACTTTAAATTATGCTTCCTTGAGGCTTCATTTGGATTGATGGATTTGAAGTTATGGAATTAAAATCCATAATAACAAATCCATTGAGCTTATTTGGATAATATCATTCTACAATGGATTTCAAATCCTTAGTTTCTATTTTGCGCTATTTTTGGAGTCATTGTGGTGGATTTCAAATCCATTATATCCCGAGTCAAATCCTTCCCCCAAAACCGAATCTTCCATCCAAGTGCAACCTGGGATTCTTTAGCTATTTGCTGCACATGAAAAGGAGTATCAATATACGACACTCACTATTACACTTGCATTGACTGCTGAAATTTTAGAGTTAGAAATTCAACATGATTAGCCAGTTGGCAGAAAGTGACCCAGAATTTTAACCTGGCTGCCACTTTATACTGTTATGAGCTGTTCTCAACAATTGCACAATTTGCACCAGGTGAAGACTAGACTGAAAAGCTAAATTTCAGTACTCTTACTTGGGAATTCTTTAACTTGTGTGCCAAGCATAAAGGAAATCAACTCTATTTCATTCTTAGTACAAATTGATGTCTTGATATCGGATAATGAAAAATAATTTATTATCTCTTTTGGTCATAACAGTTGAACCAGCAAAGGTCCTGAGCAAGCATGTTAGTTTATTTGTAACTACCATGCCTGCAGAAATTGTCATCATGCCTCTTCAGTGCTTTTTAAATACACTATCCAACTGTATAATGCACGTGAGGTGTTGGATTCTTTGCTTATGTTTTGCTCTTTTGGTTCTGATCTTCTGTTAAAAACTGTCTTCATTTTGTATTATGTGTAATAGAGTGCAATCAAAGACTGTTCCTTCTCCAGAGTCTAATGGCCGTTCATCTAAACCAAGCTCGACTCTGGGAGATGATCCCTTTTTAGTTTTTGAATCATCTGTATCTCAGTCAGATGCCTCTTGGTCATTTACTGGTCCCTCGGAACAAGATACAGGAAAAGACTCCATTCAATCTTCACTTGACGAACTTGATGATTTCGCCATGGGTAGGGGCCAGAATGATTCAAGAACTGATGGAAAAGGGACCACAATGAGCAAGCCAAGTGCAGGCACAGCTTCAAATGGATTTGAGAATGTTGATGAGCTGGATGCATTTTTTGGTGCTGGCGTGCAACAAAATCATGCTGCACCAACATCTTCTACTCAGGTGAACTGACAAATCTGAATCTGATTTTCTATATCCTGATGCTCATTTCTTAATTTAATTGATTTTTTATTTTTTGGTGTCCAGGATTCCCAATTCGACATCTTCTTTGGTGAAGAAAAGGGGCCTGGAGGGAAGCAAACTTCGGGGTCCTCATTCAACACTAAGGAGACGTATTCTGCAACAAATATTGTGGATAACTTTACTGCACTTTTTGGGGGTACGCACACATAAAACAATCTTCACAAGTTAGAGCCTGTATATATATTATATCTATTAGGTATCTAATATACGTTTTAAGAACTTGATTCATTCTCTTGGTCTGGAATTAACATAGAATACTGAAACAATCACAGTTTACATGCAAGCAATAGCATCATTTATGACATAGGAACTAACTATTTACATGTATACATGCAAGGGGAACATTTTATGGAGTGGATAGTGATGCCTATCATCTTACGCTGTAAATGTAGCTATATGTAGTGGATTATAAAAGTGTGGTCAACCACTTTGAAAAATCCAATACCAGGAGGCAAACCCAATTGTTTGGTGAACAGATAAACCCAAATCCACCCAATCTATTCCCTTCGAAGATTTGCGGACCAAGCTACTTTGAGATGGGGCATTAAAGTGCAACAGATTAAGATAAGTAGTCAACGAGTCAGCATATAATTTGCGAGAATCTGCTAATAAATCCATGTATAGTGGGTCATTTATTTCTTGACATGTAAGCAACACAGGATTTCAATGTCAATTTCTGATGGAAGCGCATTTCTCGCAGTCCAATATAACTTAAGATCTCGGACAGACTTTGGTTGTCCTAAAACTGGCACCTTGTGAAGAAATTATGTGAATAATCATAATTAGCAAAGTAGTATTTTGCATACAAGTATATGTGGCACACTTGGAAAGTTGCTTGGTGAAGTCACTTCTATTTGACATATCTCTTATCGACAATATTTCCCAGTAAAGATAAATCTATGTATCTCCCATTCTGTGCGATGCCGAGATAATCAAGATGATAAACGGGCATATTCATTTTCTTTTATTTGAAAGCAGAAAGAGCTAGAGTTATGCTAAATTTGACGGTGCTAAATAGAATTCTTGATGTGCCTAATCCATTGAAACTAGTAATTTGGTGGAATATGACAACTAAGTTTTGGGTACAGATATAATAGAACCTTCATGATGTACCACTGTATAGCTTTATATATTGCTCGTCATATTCAATTCCATAGGATCTGTGCATATTCTATCTATAATGATGTTCTGCGATGCTAATGTTGATATCTTCTGCACTATGTTTTAGTGTCTTTTTACTTCCCTTCTTGCAGATGTTGCCACTTCATCTGAAGAGTTTCAGGAAATTGAGGGGGAACCTGAAGAAAGGCGAAGAGCTAGGCTAAATCGTCATACGAGAATGAATGCACGTGTGGTATGGTTTACTAGTACTAAGTCTCATTTGATTATGCATCATTTTTCTCAAACCATTGTGTTAATCCAGCTCTGTCCAAGAGCAGGCATGTGTTTGCATTCGAAACTTATAGTATGGACTGTTAAAGAGTCACAGAAATGGCAGAGTGCAGAAAATACTTTGTTTCAACAACCGTGTGAGCTGGATTTTCTGTGATTGAATAAACCTTATTAACTTGCCATAGGGAGACTTCAGTGACATGTAATGACTAGATATTTCATCTTAATTTTGGGATGGAAAATGAAGCTGCCTTCCCTCGATTTGCATCCCTTTATTTTGCAACCGTGCTATGGGCCCAGATCAATTGTTTTCCATGACCTGTAAGGTATCATAGGCTTTATTGTCTGTGGGCCTTTTACTATTATAGCCCTACGAACTGTCTATAATGCACATAATTGGGTACACTACTAAAAGGGTCCTTGCTCTTGTCAATGTTGCTGGTTTTTTGTCTGCTATTATTTTGACAGGATTGATAATTCTCTGTGATAGATTTCATAATTTTGTCGTTCCTGTTTCCAGGCTGAAGCACTTGCTGAAAAGAATCAGCGCGATCTTCAGAGCCAGCACGAGCAGGAAGAGAAACGTGTAAGCCTCAAGCAATCTAGAAAAATGCATTGTAGTGATATCTGAGACCCTTGCATCTTTATTTGTAAATTCTCTATGTTTCGTGGGTGAGGAATTTAGATTTCAGTTTGAGGAAGTAACACATTTTTAGAACTGGTCTACGATTCCCCCCTCCCTCTCTCCTCACAGACGCACACTCGAACATCATATATAAAGATCATAAGCACGGCATGTGTTCCACATGTTGTTAACAAAGTTCGATCTTCTTAAAGTTTATCTAATCTTATTTCTGTAATCTGAACCACTTCAGAGGCTTGCGGAAACTTTGGACAATGATATAAAGTGTTGGGCTGCTGGAAAAGAAGGCAACTTACGAGCCTTATTGTCCTCATTGCAACAGGTATGTTTCTGCGGGGTGTAAATTTTCTGTTACATAATTGCTGGACCTTCCATATGCTAAACTGTTACAGCGGAGCTTTGTCGGATGACTATTGTGCTGCTAATGTCTGATTCTTGGTGACTGGTGATCTAGCAAATTGTACATTATAAAACTTTGGTATCATGTGGGCTTTGACTTGATTACTTGCGACAAATTTATACACTTGAAATTGGTGCAAGGAATAAGGAATGCGCTTAAGATTATATTGAGGTTTATGACGAACTATATAATTCATGATGTATGAAGCACAATTTTCTTAAATTGTTGTCAATTTTTTTTAGTTTTTGTTTAAATAGTATTTCTTCTACAAATGGCAAGCTAAGCCTTGTTTGGAGTGGTGCTTCTTCATTTTCAGTTATTGCATATTTGCATTCTGTAGCTATATTCATAGCTATATTCCCCAGTAAGCCGAACTTCAAAAGTTATATTCGAACATTATGCTTCGTAGTTTGTAAAATTTGTTTATGGCATAAAATCTCGCCTGTTGCTTCCAATAACCTCATAGTAGTACTTTCGTCTCCCAAACTTGTTCATCACCAAATTTAGTTGTCCTTATTTAGGTAACTAATGAACAAGTCCTGTAGTGCAAAACAACTTATGTGGAATTATTATCTCAATAATCTGGAGTTATGTGCAGGTGTTATGGCCTGAATGTGGTTGGCGCCCGGTTTCATTGACAGATATGATCACTTCTGATTCAGTGAAGAAGGTTTATAAAAAGGCCACCTTATATGTCCATCCGGATAAAGTTCAACAAAAAGGAGCTACTCTCCACCAAAAATATATTGCCGAAAAGGTTTTCGATCTTCTTAAGGTACTTTTGAAATGATTCCTATAGTGCAAAGCATATTCCACTTATTGAATCTTAAAATTATGGATAAGTTGCAAAAACCTACCCCTGATGTTTAGCCTAATTACAAAAAAAATTCAGTTATCTTCCAAAATTACAAATACTCCTTAAGGTATTACAACCACTACCTTGAGGTTTGTATTTACTTACAAGTTACATATACCCCTTCATAAGGGTGTAATTGTAATACTAGAAACACATATCAATGAGGTATATATAATTTTAAAAGATAGTTGGATTTTTCTTGTAATTAGATTGAACCTCAAGGGTATTTTTAATGAACGCTAAAATCGTTACATGCACGAATCTATCACTATGCTGCTAATATATAGTAATTAATTACATCTATGGAAAATTTTCAATGCCAACTCTATATTTTCACATGTTCTACGGCTTAAATTAGATCTCTGAAACTGTTTCGACTCTAAAATTACAATTATGCTTATGTTGCAATAGGAAGCCTGGAACAAATTCAGCACAGAAGAACTTGGATGAGTTTCGGAGAATGAACTCTTGGGACCTTCTGTTGATTTTTGAGCAAAAACAGGTATAGTTCCTTGTGTATTATCGCCAAAAAACTTAGTGTTAGAGGAGTTGTTCATTTGTTTGTGTTAATATAACTGATATGCTATTAGAAATAAGTGATCATTGTGAGGATTTATGGTTTTTGTGTAATTCTATAATAGACATACATTAGTTTCACTGTTTCTGAACTACTCATAATTGGAATCATAAGCGATGTATGAAAGCCAATTCCCAGTTAGTTCCCTGTAAAGATAAAAACGTCTTTTACGAAAATGTCAATTTAACTGGCTATTGGTTTAGTATGGCAATTTAAATTACTATCTTATCTGGGTTCTTTTCACTCTTGTCCAACGAGACGATAATTAATTAAAAATTTGTGAAAATTAATTTAATGTGCACTTTTTATACTCTTGTGCGATTCGAAAATAAAACCATTGACTTATGATTCTTGTCTTCGTATATAGTCACACCAAAGCAACCCACTCAGCGATTTGGAAATCTCTTGGCAATATATATTTTCGTATATTATAATAAATTATAATAATAAACAATATTATACAAAGTAAAACATGTTGGAGTGCAAATAGCCATACCAAAGTTAATTTTTTTTTAATTAAATTGTGAATACTGGTTGGAGGGGAGGGGATAAATTTCAAAAAAACTGAAAGATACCGTGTTCGAATCCCGGTCAACACCCTTACAAGGGTGAAGCGTCTGATACCACTTGATTCTGCTCACAGTAGCCATGCCAAAGTTACTCACGTACTCATATAGTCGAACACCAACTTTAATCAATGTCTTGAATATTATTTTATGTCCATCCAAATCCTGAAGAAATTTTGCGAATCGGGTAGTGGTTAGTGGTTAACGGCCCTAAAATTCAGACCAGAGGTTTGAGGTTCGATTCCCGCCTAGCTTTCTTGTCTACCGGGATTTGTACTCGCAAAAAAGGAAGGAGCCATTTCAGACTAAAAAGAACTAGCAAGAATATTATAATTCTCTATGGAGAAATGGGCTAATATTATTACGGCTGCCCACTCTACAAGTGGGCTAAAGAGGGTAAAGCTTGAGTTGCAAATTGAAGTCGATCTTATCCAACAATCTTTTTTTTTTTTTTTTTTTTTTTTTTTTTTAGGGTGTATCCAACAATCTGTTAGGTATGTGAATGTATGCTCAAAATATATAATACTGCATTTCAATCAAACAGACCATATTGGTATTATTTTGAAGAATTAAAGTAAGAGTATGCTGCCAAATTCTATAAAATCGATTTAAGTCTTAGATGTGAAATTCATGCATGTCCCACCATAATATCTATATATATGAATAATAATTATGTAGGGCATATGCGTGGAATTTCGACAAAAAATATATAAATTAATACATTATTCACTCTCAATACGAGCTCGACTACATTAAAAACGTATTATCGACACTTCTAGTCCACCAAATACCATGTCATGTACTAGTACAGAAACTTGAAGAAGAAACATAGTTGATCAAGACAAGATTCTCTACAAAAAAGCTCAATCTTGATGAATGAATGGTGCAAAAAGCCATATTGTATGATTCTTTTAAAATGTTTTTTTTTCTTCATCTTTTTGAGGTTGTACTTTGTCCTCCATCCATCATTGTAGTGGTGAGAGCATGAGCATCCATCCCACTCACTCTTTGCATTTGATGGAGATGGATGGTCAATAATTGCTATATCCCAAAGGCTTATACTGTCTTTAGTTCAAAAAAGGTTGGTTCATTACTTTAGCATCCTTCCAAAAAGTACAACCTTATTTTGTGTTATGGCCTTGTCACTTCCATTAACATAATTACCATGCATCACCTTACCAATGTTTTATTATATTGTATATATATATATATATAACAAAATATCTAGTTAATTTTTAGTTTTTAAATTTTCAAAAAGAAAAGGAAAGGAAGAAAATTATACCATGTAAAAAATAATAAATAAAAAAAAAGAATTTTGGTTGTTTTTTTACCCTTTGGATTGATTTTTGTTAATTTTGATCGATTAATTCTAAAAAATGAAATTGTTTTTGAGCTAATTAATTTATTCCGGCCCACTAATTGAACTGATTGGAATGATGTATCCAATTTAAATTTAAAATTAGATATCTCAAACCCCTCATCTATTGGGAATTGATTGTAATTCAGTTGGTTTGAGCATTTGTAAACTAGGTTATTGACCTGAGATCAAATCCTACGCGTCCCACCCTGCCAGAACTTTGTAATTGTACTTAAAAAAAAACCCATCTCTTCTGACCATTAACTAGGGGTGGGCGTGGTACGGGACGGTTCGGAGATTTGAAAATCTCCAGAACTGTCCCGAAGTTCTGAGATTCTGAAAATAAATCTCCAGAACCGAACCATAGAAAAAATTCTCCGCCCCGAACCGTACCGAAAGTTCGGGACGGTTCGGGACGGAGAATCGGTTCTAATGGGACGAGACAGTACGGTTCGGTTCGGGATGAAGATTCGGAGATTAGCCATAAATAAAACATACAAATTTGGAAAAAAAAATAAGTAAATAAATATAAAAATCACCAAACGAATATACTTCTAGAGTTCTTGTATCTTTTTAGCGTAGTCTCAAAATAAAAATTAAAACTATAATAGGTAACACAATCCAAAATTCTAAACTTAATAACCTCTATAATACAATAATAGTATATTATTTGGGCAATTGTCCTTCTATTGACATAGAACATATATAATTAACTAATAGTTTTCATAAATTAAAATAAAATAAAAACTTATATAAATTTATAATCTCAATGTCTCATACTTAACAACTTAACATAATCAATAAAATTATATTTATAATTTATGTGATGTGGTAAAAAAATTAAATAATTTTTTATATTATTATAATATGATACTATTACTTGTTTCTCTTTTAAGTGCAATTTACTAATCATTTAACTAATTTCAATTTGGATTATTTAATCTATTATTAATATCAAAGTTTTTTAAAATTCATAATAGTTGCGGTATTATGGTTTTTGAAATATGCTTTATATTTAATTTAATTTCAAATAGTTTGTAGTTAATTCAATATCAAAATAAAAACAATATAGAAATAATGTAGTATTTATATAAAATCTTTAAAATCGGTTCTTATCTTGGTCCTCGATTGAGTGGTTTGTACGGTTGATGCGGGTATTTGAAAAATCTCGAGCAGTACCATAAATATTTTCCGATGCGATACGGTTGGGAAAAGTCAAAAAGTCACGCGGATATTTTCGGTTCGGAGATCTTTCGGTCGGATATCTTCGATTTCGGTAATCTCAAGTCGTCTTGCGGCCTCTACCATTAACCACCAAGACACGAAACAAAGACCGAGAAATTAAGAAAGACACACGACCAACCATATGAAAAACACTTGTGTACACAAACTTTTTGGGATAACTAAATGATATGATGCGATGTCGGCACAATGTGAATCTTAACACGCAAAACATTATGTTTAGCGTTTAATGTGAAATCACCATAAATATTGATGGTGCTTAAATTGACATATTAGACTAACGGAAGGTTTATCATAAAAAAGTTAAACTTCTTCTAGGTCTTTGGTGATTTTGAAATAGGAACTTGTCTCACGACAATATCAAGCGTTAAAGGTCTGCGGGTTGTCAATTGGAGGTCCTTCCGACGCTAAAGTCAATATAAGTTGGAGAGAGATTGAAGAGCAAATGAAACAATAATTAAGAGCAATTAACTAATAATACTTACAAATAACGAGAATTTTTTTTTTTTATATTTAGGTTGATTGGACCCATGGACCTTGTAGGACAAAGTGCGCGCACGTGTCGTTACAAATTGCGTGAACCAGATAATTATATCTATGATCCTATAATGATCAATAATATTGGCTAATTAATTAAGTGAATCAAAAAATGTGAAAAATAATTAAAATAAGGATAATTAAAAAAGTCGATTTTGTCCCCCAACAAACACTTTCCCATACATTACATTTTGTTTTCTAGTGAATAAGTAATGTGAGGTGACTATGTATACTCCACAGTACCAATTCTGACAATTTTTCAAGAAATTCATAAACCATTTTTTGATTGCCAGTACTTTCAAGTAACCCACAACCTCAAATAGAGTATATGTGCTTTGGACAGTTGTGGATGGTATTAAATCCAATCAAGAAATTGACTAAGACTTCTCAATATTGCTTGACATTACACAATTATTGCAACCAAGTAGCCAAGTTGTAGTTACTCCAAATATCTCTTGTAAAAACTCATCATTTTTCAGACAAGTAAAAAACATCTACTTTGTACTCCACAAAACTTGGACAATGTTTTCAGTAAAATTTGTTATCACTTGTAAACATTTTTCTGAAATTCCCATCTATTCGTTAAGCTTCTCTTGATCACCTACGTTTTTCTTTCGACTAGGCCCCACTTAATCTTATCTACAATGCGTCTAACCTCGCCCAGACCCCGCTTAGGCGCTAGGCCTCAATTTACCGTCTATCTAGCACCTAGCACTTTTTATAACAATGCTTCTAAAATATCAATCTCAGATGATATACGACATGATTTTGGGCGAAAACCACACATTTGAGACCTTTTTGACAGTTTGCCAGAAGCTATAACACAATTAAAATAAGTTGTAAGACTTTTAAAATTTAAAGATAGTGGAGAGCAAGTTCCCGACTATAGAGGAGTCGGGCATTAAACCCCCGACTCAAACATCCGAAAATAAATGAATAAAAGAAAATTAGAAGAGTCGGATATGGAATGTCTAGCTTAAACGTAATTTTTGTTTATTACAAGGGGAAAAGGAAAATGGAATATTACGATGGGAGGGGTGAAATTGAACTCGAGGTTTGTACACCTTTGACCACATGAGTTACACATCCGAACGACTCAAACATAATTGATGGTGTTCGTGAAGGTTCAAGGTTATTGCCACTAAATTTTATCATAAATAATCGAATATTTAACATCATTTGCAGCTTTAAATTAGTTTAGATTCCATTAGCTGGATGTAAAGACAAATAACTTCCATTTTATTATGTTTAAAACTTGTCTTGCATGAATGTTGATCATGTTAGAGTGTATCCCAATTGATTTTGTACAGCCCTTTATTTGACTAATAAATCCATCAATTCGATTATCACGGGCGACTAAATGACAATAAAAATAAACATTATTAATCCATAGCCAAGACAGTTAACTAAATTTAAGTAACCACGGATTGAGATTTTCTATTCCACTCTCTATTCCATTGCATTGGATAAATGACACGTGAACAAGGTGATATCACGATTGTACATGTGTCTCTCATCCAATACATGGAATATGGAATGTAATAGGAATAGTGAAACAGGAAATATCATCCGAGTAACCACAAATATTTGCTTTCAGTGGTATCTCTCGGCTCTTTGTAAGAGTGTTGACCAGAAGGTTCGAACCCGATATCTATATCTTTCGAGTTCTTTGAAATTTATTATCTCCACTCCCCAAGACTCGATTTATTAAAAAAAATTGGGATAATTACAAAACACCCTTGAGGTTTACGTTAATTACAAAAAAACCGAGATATGTTTTAAAATTAACTTATATTTTCTCCCTTTATAAACAACAAACATTTCAAAACCCCTTAATTATGATACTTCTAGAAATATTACATTTAACCCCTTTAATTTAAGGCATAATCAAACCTGAGGGGATTTTTCGTAATTTTGAAACATTCCTGGGTTATTTTGTAATTAGCCCAAACCTCGGGGGGCCTTTTGTAATTATCCCAAAAAATAAACTAAATTTCAGTAGGTAATTAGGAATTCGAACGACAATTATAACTTGTATATATCATAAGATAAGTCCCTCAAAGGACTTTAATTGAGTTATATCCACTATTTCAACTAAGAAATAGATAAAAGTTACATAGGAAAAAAAATATGGAATTTCTTGAATTCCACATGATACATAAATACATAAACCCTTTTTCCCACAACCCTTTTTAGGCTTGTTATCAACATAAACATAAACTAAAATTAAAATTCTATTTTTTTTTCTTTTCCCCACTAAATATTGATAAAATTACCAATCAATAACTAGTCTTGAAAGGCTTATAAACCTTCAAATCAGAAACAACCCCAGCAAAAGAACCAACACCAGCAGCAATAGATATAACCAAACAAGCCATACTCAAAATTTGCAAACATATCCATCTTGAGCTCCATTTAGGTATCCTCTTCTGCACAATGTACATCTCGACCGGGAAATAAACCGTCAACGGCCAAAACCCGAGCGCGCCAAGTATCCCAACCACATCATTAAAAAACGGCATGAGCATCGAAATAACCGTTGTTATAACCACGAAAACCGTCCGCCACACGAGCCTAAACAAATTGAGCTTCAACGGCTTAAATCCCGGGATTGGGATTGAAATTTCTTTCGCGATGATCTTGCTGTCGGGGAAATAGGCGAGCGCGGTTTTCTCGACGAAGGCGAACAGGGGCTGGCAGTAGACTTGGTATGCACCAATGAGATGGATGACAATGGCTGCATTGGCTATGTCAAGAAGCCAATAAGGGTTGTAAAAGCCAAATCCAGTTAAGAGGTTTCCAGGGGATGAGTCACCAAATGCTGCATAGCCAAAACAACCACAGAGCATGTAGAAAACTGTTGTTACTGCTACACTTATTGCTGTGGCCCTTTTCATTGTCTTGGATTCTGATGGTGGGGATTTGATTGTATCCTGTTATTTTGATTGAAAAAGAAAATATCAGTTTCTTGCAATATTGAGAAATTGGTAAATTACAAATGTATCCCTAAAGTTTTGTTTAGTTGCAAAGAAATCCGGGTAGTTACTGATGAGATTTGTATTTACTTAAAAAAAGAAAATATCAATTTCTTGCAATATTGAGAAATTGGTAAATTACAAAAGTATCCCTGAAGTTTAGTAATCAGGTAGTTACTGATAAGATTTGTATTTACTTAATATATCAAGAGGGTTATTTTAATTCTGAAAAATAGCTGGGTGTTTTTGTAATTAGACTAAACCTCTCAAGTGTATTTTTTGTAATTAAACCTAATAAAATATACCAAGTGAATAACAGTTTCTTGCCACATTAAGAAATGTGGTAAATTACAAAACTACCCATGAGGTTTAGTTTAATTACAAAAAACTGCATTAAGAAATGGGTAAATTACAAAAACTACACATGAGGTTTAGTTTAATTACAAAAAACTACAATTAGTTTTCAAAATTATAAATACCCCTTAAGCTAATGGTGTAATTGTAAAATATGAACAAATATTAAGGGTGTATTTGTAATTTTGAAAAATAGTTGGGTTTTTTTTGTAATTAGACTGAACTAAAGGGTATTTTTGTATGGTGCCACAAAAGGGAAGAAAAAAACAAAATTTAATATACCTGAATTTCAATGAGGATGAGGGAGTAAGAATAGGCAAAAGCTATAGCCCCAAGAGCTTGAAAGCTTCTCCAAATCTTTTGTGTTTCAGTCACTCTGCCAATGCTTATTCCAGTGAGACTTCCTCTGATTTTTCCAGATTCTGCAATTATAATTCATAAAAAAAAAATTGTCAAAACACTTCAAAAAATCAAGAAAATAATTAAATTATTTCTTCATTTAAAATATAAAAAGGGTTTGTTTTTTAATTTTTTACCTGCAACTTTTGCAACACCAAGGCCCAAACCAATAGTGGAATAAGTAAAAGACATAATTGCAGCAACAATTGAAAGCCACCATATTTGATCAAAATCTGGGATTTGTGAGAATATTATTTCAATAACACCAAATGCAATCATATAAGGGTTGCTTGAAACTCTGCAAGGGCTGTCATCTCCTCTTGTGTGGAAACAATTTGATCTCTCCACTGCCCTGTTTCATAAAAATGTCCAATTATCATTATACAAAAAATAAAGAAATCGAACTATAATAACTGTTCTAAAAATCTCCGTGTAGCTTAATTAATCCCTGTCTAGGCGTTAGATAGAGGTGTCAATCAGGCCAGGCCGAGACAACCCAATACCGGCCCACCGGGCCAAGGGAAAAAAGATGGGTTAGGCCGGGCCGAAAATCCATTGGCTCGGTTTTTTCACTGCCCAGTCTAGCCCGTGTGGTGCATTTTATGTCGGGCCATGGGCCCATTAGGTCGGGCCTGGAAATTCTTGGCCCATTTTGGCCTTATATTCGGGCTGGCCGAGCCTGGATTGACAGCCTTAGCGTTAGACCCCAACTTGCCCCAACTAGCGCTTTTTAAAACACTGGAATATCATAATACTCACATCATGCTTATAGATGCAGCAATAGTGTACCCAATAGCAACTCCAAAAAGATTGATGTACTGAATTGCACCACAAACTTTAACCTTGAACCCACCTGAAAATTCCATGAAAACACAAAAGGGCCAAAATGAAATTCCCACAACTTTTGGGGCATCAACTCAAATTACCAAAAAACACATCAAGAAAATCTTACCTAGGTTAGCACTAACAGCATCCATGTAAGTATAGTTTCTCTTGCCGGTATCCGGGTCACCGGACCGGTAACAGGCCGCCAGAAGGGCAGAAGTGTAATATGTCACAAATGAGAACAAGAACAGCACAGTTGGGCCTGCAATCCAGCCCAATTGGGCCGTGGCCCAAGCCAAGGATAGAACTCCAGACCCAATCACAGCTGTTATGATATGTGCACTTGCTGTCCAAACAGTCCCTATAACACCAGAAAAAAAAAATTAGAAAAACCCAAAATATCAAGAAAATGAAAATTAAAAAAAATTACCAGTTCTTTTGAGCTTGCCATCATCATCATAACATTTGGAGCCATGAGATGGAACATTTAGGGAGACATCAAAAACTTGGGGATGTTGTCTTGATCCTGTAGTTTCACTCATCTTTTTTTTTTTTTAATTTTTCAGTCAAAAACACAAAAAAATTAAAAATCAGAGCTATGAAGAAGTGTTTAATGAATTGTTCAGAAATTAAGTGGCACAAACTCCCAACTGTTTTTTTCTTGACAGTATACTTAAAATAAATATTTGCAGAGCACACAAATATTGACACACTTTTCAAGAATTTGTGCAAGAAAAAAAAAAACCCAAATGGTTTTTGATTTTTTTGGGTAATAATATGTTAAAACAATGAAGAATGATGAAATGGGGATGAAATTTAGTTTGGAGATTGATGAAATTTTGGGAGGGGAAGCAATGGGTATATATAAGAAGAGAAATAGCTTAGAAATTACACACTACAAAATGACAGAAGAAAAAGATGACATTTAGTCAACGTTTAAAATTGCTAACGTCCCACCGCCTAAAGGGGGGTTCTAAAAGGTACTATAGATTATAGATATCTTATTTGACTCCAATTCTTCTCTTTTTTTTTTTTTTATAATCAAGTTACATGTTCTCACATGACTAATTTTCGGGAAAATATTTTGGCTCTTCAAGTACTGTCTCTATTTAAACTGTGAGAAATGTGAATTTCTCGGATCTCAATATTCTCATTATCGCGCAAAGAATTGTCTCTCAGTGATTGTTGATATTGAACTCTTCTCTCTATCAAGTAGTAAATTAAACTAAATTCTAACATACCACATTACCGATTGAAGTTCGCAATATTAGTTATTCCAACATCATGTCCAGAACCACTTACCAAAGATCATTGGATATTTCATATTTGACTTCAATTCTGACATGCAAAAGAATCACCCCCTACCCCCCCCCCCACCCCCCCCCACCCCACTCTAAAAGTTATCTATAGTCACTTGAAACGTAGGCTTGTTAGTTCTTATACGTGTCGAATTCACATAAGCTTGTCTCACTCCTAGAAGGTATTTGTAAATACTTAATAAATATAATCTTTTGATTGAAAAAGAAAACAGTGTTATAAAATAACAAGTTTTGTTTTAAAATTAATATAATCAAAATCTTAACAAAGTAAGGGGTGTGCTTTAAATTTTTGATTTTGTTTCTGATTGAAGTTTTACACACAAATAAAGCACATCAAACACTTTAACTTAATTAATTTTCAGCTTTTATTTACGAACATACCAATTCTCATTTACCTTTTGTTTTTTTGCTATAATAAATCATATTTGCTTCTGATTTGGATTTTACACGTAGATAAAACACATTAATTACACTTTAATTTATTCGCCTATTCAGTTCAATTTACAAATACTACAAATTTCTAATACCAACTACTTATCGTTTAGCTTCAACAAATCGGGATAAGTTTTATAAACACTCTCCTACTATAAAGCAAAAGTAAGATTTCATAAATTTAAGATTTCTCTCATAAAGGAAACAAGGTAAAAAGGGAGGGGAGAAAATATCAATAGCAGCAAAAAGCATGTATTTATGAATAATATTATATCTATGGTTGGTATGGAAGGTAACATGGACCCTTACAAGTGGCATACAAAAAGTTATGAAATGTTAATTAAGGTAAAATGATTGTTAGGCACTTGCAATAATGCCCCCATGCAAGGTATCAAACTTAGCTTACATTCAAAAAAAAAGTAGACAAATTACAAAATTAGTCCTATAATAATATTGCGGTGGTAAAAAGGTCATGTAAAAATTACGTTTTGCAAAAAGGTTTCATAACAATAGAATATTCTCGATTTTGCTCATGTAAAATGCACGGTTATAAAATTGTCTTGTAATTATATGAAAATCTTAATTTGATACTAATTTCACCGGATTTCAATCACGTGAACAACACATGTAATTCCTAATTTTCGGTAAAATTATGACAAAAATTGAGATTTTCATACAATTACACGGCTACTTTGCAAACTGTGCATTTTGCAGGACCAAAATTAGGATGTTTACATAGTTATAAGACTTGTTTGCAAAACGTGATTTTTACAGGACCTTTTCGCCACCACGCCTAATTATAGGACTAATTTTGCAATTTTGCCCAAAAAACAAAATTTAAAAAAAACTCCAAATTGCAGAAAAAATTATAAACATTGGATTGCAGAAGAAATTAATTAAATAACAAGAAAAAAGAATTAAGGGTTTCTTACTGTCATTTGTATTTCTACTTATAATTCTTCTCCTCTGATAAAAATGGAAACCACCTCTATAATTGGAAAATACTTCAAAGACAAGATTGAGATTTTGAGTAATGTGTGACACTCTTTGATGAGTTCCTAGCAATATATATAAGTAAAAATAAGTGGGAATGATTGAAATTAAAATATTCTAATGTGTCTCTTTTATTGAGAACCTTTGAATCATAATAATTTGCACGCCACGGCCTCTCATCCATCCCTTTTTATCAAGAAAAACAGAATAGGGTTCCTTCTTTGAGATATTAATTATGGATCCCTCAAATAATGGTGGCTTTGTATTTGAGTATATTATAATGCCATAAATGTAAATTGAGACACCTATCAATTATCAGTCAAACATTTTCTTTTGGAGTGGGATTAGAATATGGGTCCAAAAATGGTGATGTTCTTGCTTGGTTTTTATTTTGTTTATTTTTTGTGTGTTTTTTTAAGGGCAATAATTTGCCTTTGTTGGATGGACATTTATGTTAATAATTATTCTGTTTTCTCGTTTGTTGGGTTCCCAAAATTTGAGGAAAGAGTGAGGTTGTTACAAGAGACATGCAATTACAACTTTTGATCAAGGGGGTACATTTTAAAGGTGGACATATGCTTTAATTCATTGATCTGATTATTTCCGGCTTGTTTGGGAGCACTGTTTAAATGGACTTTGGGACGTAAAAGTTATTTTTTCATAATAATAATAATTGTTGGGTGTTTAATTTAAAATAATCTTTTAGATAAATCACTTCTCTGCAAAGTTTATTGTACAGAAACTAAAATTTGAGACTTTTTGATAAATTATATATAAAGAAATTTATTTATCTAAATATATTTTTATAGAAGTGCTCCCGAACATGTACTTGGGCGCTCTTACATTTGATTAGATTTTCTCTTGTGCAATTGATTTTTTTTTTACTTTTTGTTTTTCTTGCAAATTAAATGATGCATAACAATAAAACCTTAATTTTTATATATGAACTTTGAGAGTCAGGACCGGCCCTGACTTTTTGAGGGTCCATAGTCAAAAGAAAAAAGAGGCTCTATAATAAAAAAGAAAAAAATACAAATAAGTATTTTATATATGTACACTTTGGGTATAATTTAATAAAAACTTGAATGTAAACATATTTTATTTTATATACCTCTTTTTAATTTAAAAATAGATTTCACTCTTGAGAAGAAATATAATCTGAGGAAAATACGTTTCTTTTATTTTGATTTAGAATTTAGATTATTTTTTTTACAATCTTGAAAGTAAAAGGCCACTTGATATTTTTTATTTTATATTTGGGGCTCCTATAAAAGACGAGTTAATAAACTATGTGTACATATATACAAAGGCTTATGTATAATTGAGCCCCCTCAAAATGGGGTCGTAGTCGTCGTTGCCGGTGACTATCCTGGCTAGGCGGCCTGTTGAGAGTATGTGATGGAGATAAGCGATTACATTACTACTTATATTGGCAAAAACTTGCGTGAGACGGTCTCACGGTTTAGATCCGTGAGACGGAGCCCTACACAAAGTTTTAAAGGTTTTTTTTGATTTTATTTTTCTTAGGGTTTATATTTTGTTTTTTTAGGGTTTATTTTGTTTGTTGGGTTTATTTTTAATTGATTTGGGTTTTTAGGATTTTTAGTTTTTAGGGTTTATTTTTATTTTTGAGTTTATTTTTATTTTTCGGGTTTATTCTTCATGGTTCATGTTTTTAGGGTTTATTTTTGTTTCTTCATAGTTCATTATTGTTTTTAAATTTATTTTCATGGTTTTTGTTCTCAAGACGGAGCCCTTAAGAGGTCCGTCTCACGGACCGTGAGACTGTCTCACAAGAGACTTGCTCACTTATATTTTGTTGGGATTCAGATCTAATATTCTGAAATTTGAGATGTCAAAATGAAAAATGAAAAAATTGTTTATATAAAGAGCAAAAACTTGTATGAGACGGTCTCATGGGAATTTTTCATGAGACGGATCCTATATGTAAATAAGATTTGAACCCAAACCCAAACCCATGAAAATGACCCATATTTTTTGTGTATTGTTAGATCCGTCTCACGAACTTAAGTTCATGAGACGGTCTCACATAAAACTTTCTCTATATAAAATATGATGTGTTGTTTGATTTATGTAAAAGAATTACATGTTATTAGTATAAAGTAAGGTATGTAGGCAAGGAAAATCAGTTTACTGATGATTGAAAATAACGTTTTTCAGTTGATATATGAATTTAGTCGGTAGGCGTAATTTTGGACCTATATATTCTCCTGTTTTTCTTCCTTAAAAATGATTAATGGAGTATGAATAAATTATGAGAAAATTCCAAAATAGAACATCATTTTAGACCCTTCAACTAATTGCCAGCTAATTTGAATTAGTTTTTGTGGTGTATTTTAGTTGGAGAATATTCCTTTTGTTTACTTACACAACTTAGCAATATATCATAATTTTCTACAAAAAAATAAATAAGTAGATTATATATAATGTGTGTGAAAAACATTCTAAAGTGATAAGCACTTTTTCTTACAGCCTCAGTTCTTGGAAAAAAGAATCAGTTTTACACCCATTCATTTAAATAATCAATTTAATAACTACCATTGCCCGTGAGCCTGAATATTTGACCAGGTCACTAATAACTTGAGATTCCAAAAAACTAATTTATTTTTATTTTGGTTTTTGATGAGAAAAAAGTGATTTATTAGGAATACCGAATAAGTAGATCGATAACAGTTTGCCAAGAAAGATGTCATTTTTCTTAATTTATACATAGGTTTCATATTCGCATGGTAGTTTTTAGGAAATAGTTCGACCCCTTAAGGAAGCGCCCCATGTAAACTTAGTGAAAATCGTGATAGCTCTCAGGTCCCTAATATCCTCAACTAACGCACAAGGAGTCGCCCCCATGTGATTGATCCACACTCACTGGTGGATTCAGGGTTGGGCCAACCTGGGCCCTAGCCAGCCGTCTTTTTTGAAAAAAAAATAGTTATAATTTGTATTGTTTTTTTCGGATTTTTCATCTGGCCCACCCTATTTTCGTTTATCAGTCCACCCTGTTAAGCTCTCTTGGCTCTGTGTCCATATTGGACTTCCCTCTATCTATCCGTAGGTTGCCACTGAGTTCCAGCACACTGCTGCTTGAAGCCCTCAATATTAATTATTCCCAAATTTGACGGTCGAGGCTGACAATAAATTTATTTCCAAATTAGGAATAAACCCAATATAATATTTCTGTGTCTATAACTTAGTTATTATTCCTAACTTCATTTTGAAACGTTTCATAGCAAGATATTTTAATTTATATTTAAATAATTATATGACATCATTAACTATTAATAAAAATGTGTGTAATAGATATATTTTTAAATTCTCATCTAAATATCGTATCAAATCAACTTTGACGACTATTAACTTTATATGGAAATTAAAGGAGTATTTGTTTTTGTTTTTGATTTTATTGTCTTTTTTTTTATGGCACAATCTTGAATAGTGGTACAAAAAGTATTAATTATATAAGCATGATTTTATCTGTATGCAAAATAAATTGGTTAGGCATAGCAGATATGAGATATCAGATATGTACCAATATAATATCTCATGGCTGCTGCAAATTATTTAAACACATGTGCAAGTTAATTAAAAAAGAGACCCAATAAAAATCCACTTGCCAGATTTAAAAGAAACACTTTTTAGTTGTATGAATTGGGTTTTCAAATTTTATTGATTAAAAATTAAGAATCATCTATATCGTTAGAAATCATATAGATTTTGTCTGCTGGACATTGAGCAGATTACTTGATTAATATAAGCCAATTTTCTCTATTTATTACTTTATTGGATATTTGCTCCTAAACAAGGTTATCACTTATGAGATATATGTCTAGTGGGGTATAATCAAAATTATATTTATTTTATTTAATTATATCATTATTTAATTATTCACTCATAAATGTTCATTATTGGGTTCGAATACTCTCGATTGACCCATTAGGCCCAAACTATTATTGAGCAGTTCGTGAGGCTCAGTTCGCTATATCCAGCTCACGCGGTCCATACCGACACGTGCGACCCACTTTATCCTACAACGCCCATGCGGCCGATAAACTCATGTATAAAAAAAATTTCATCCATCCCATTTGTAAGTAAACACAATTCATTACTCTCAATTTGTTATATTTGATTTCTCTCCAGTTTGTACTGACTTGGATGTTGGAAGAGCCTCCATGGGACAATCTTATAGTTCGTCTAACGTTTGTTAGTGCCGCAGAATCGCAGACAAGTTTCCATTCGAAGAACTACCAGGTTTACAGAAAAGAAGTTGGACAAATTGGAGTGATTTGTAGATTTAAGCAATATTAATATCCAAAATAAAATATAGAAGATTATATAAATAGCTAAATGAATGATCCAGCTAATCTGATCACACCAATCAACCAAAGTGTGTCATAGGTACAACAGTTTTTTCAGTAAATTATGCGCAAATGAAAACAAAAATTGAATTTTGTCAAAAAGGATAGGAAAATGCTATGCTTGTTTATAATTTGAAAATTCAGAAAATCCAAAAACAATGAAAAGTGACATATTTATTTATATTAATGCATAGAATTAATTTGAGATAAAAACTATTGTATAAATGTAAAATAATTAAAGGGACGAGAAGAATTTTTTTTTTTTTTTTTTTTGAGGAAGGAGAAGAAAATTTATTGATTAATTAAATTCAGGAAAGAAATACAACATTTGATTTCATAGAATTCCCTCAACGACCAAGACAATATAATTCGATCATACTTTTGGTTGTCATTATTATGAAAATGACAAAATAGAATTAAATTTGAAGTATATATTCTTTGTGATGAAGAAAATTGTAAGTTCTTTCTTATCTTGAGTTGGTGATTAGAACAAAGACAGATTATTCCTTTGGGACATTTTCTAAATGTTTCAGTCACAGCTTTATAATGAATTCTAAAGAAGACAACTGAAACACATACTATTAAATTTGACAATTTTCTTTTATTCTTTTCTTTTTTAAAAAAAAAATTTAAAGTTCTTGAATTGTTAAAAATACAGAATAACATCCCTTATCTATACCAATGGGTTTTAATTATTTTTTATTTTTAACAAGAAATTGTCAAATTTATATTCCTTTTGATTGACATAATACAACTATACAAGTACATGAAGAAATTCTATTAAGATATGGATTCTAGAAAGAAATAATGAGAGAAACCCATGAGAGTGGGATGTATCAGTCAAAAGGTGTTTTAATTTCTAGGCATAGCTGAAATATTTGACTCCAAATTAAATTTTCTTTTGAATGATTTAGGACATAATAATAGAATCTTACTAGTTTTTTCATCAAATGGTATTTCATTTGTTCAGGACTTTGAGATCAAAATATCCTAAAATTCTCCACGGCAACCATTACCCATAGTTTTTTCATTAAAATTAAGAAGACAAAAACTTGCGTAAGACGGTCGCACGGTGTATTACCTATGTATAGTATCACTTTTTATCATAAAAGTATCACATTTTATACTAAAAGTATCATTTTTATCATAAAAGTATCACATTTTATACTAAAAATATCATTTTTACCCTAAAAGTGCAATCTGTTACACCGTGCGATCGTACGTCTTACAAGAAACCTCCTCAATTAAGAATAAGGTTTCGAGGAAATAATTGAAGTGTTAGTTGTATATATAGTATTTTAATCTTGAAAGTTTAAATCATTAGTTACCTGACTCACACGAAATAATAGTTACAAATTAATTTATTAGTCTTACTAACTTTGCAAAATTAAATTTCAATACAGCCAGGATTTTATTTTGACAAAAACAAATTAAGTATTTCACAAAGTTATTAACATAACTCAGAAAAGTGAACCTATAATAAACATGCCTGTAACAAGAAAAATTAAGTTTACATACAGAAAAAAATTTGGGTAAGTATTAAGATAACTATAAAGTGTAGATAAAATTATTGCAGGTAAATATTTAACTAAATCATCTATAATTATTGGTAAATGCCTACCCCATTCTTGTCGGTAAACTTAAAAAATGTTGATGACCTCTCGGTAATTTGAAAAAAAAATAATATTTTTTATTTTGTAGGTAACTGTAAACTTTAGAGACTAAATCATTTTTATCGGTAAATTATAATTTTCTTGTGGTGACAATATTGGAGAGAGAGAAAAAATCGATACCTACAATGGAACTTAATTAAATACTAAATTAATTAGATGAGATCAAGTCAAGTAACTATCACTTCATTTTCCTAAAGTTTTAATTGGTAAAAAGTGTTTGGTAGGTTTTCTTATCTTTCTCCACACGCTTTATTTCATTTCAATTGTTTAAAGTATCAGAATCTTATGATTATTTTTTGTGCTTATTTTCAATGTTGAAATTTTGTTACATATTTTTTATCATTTTAATTTTATGTGAAGCCGCGAATAGTCATTGAATTTGAAAAGGTAGAGTTTGAAAACTCTGCCAATTAATATTAAAAGCCAGTGAAAAGAAATTTTTAAGTCATTTCAATTGAAAAACATAACTCCGCCTGCATATAGACAGGGCAACCTGCCTATATGTTGCCGGTCCCAAGCCCGAATAAAGGAGGAGGGTTGCGTTAGGTCGACAGTCAGCGTAAAACTCTTGTCATTTCCTTATGGTATGGAACATATAAGACATCGTGATAAGGCTAGGATGCTCCCCGTAAGGAGCGCGCCGCATGGTCCGACTGCGGTGTCTTGGCAAGGACCGCTACACCTCCATAAGGGCTTGGGTGTAGTGAAAAATACACAAGAGCCCTCACACACTAGTAAGAGGAACACAAATGATAACAAGAAAATTAGAAAGTATAGAATTGGCAGTTGGAACATAGGTACTTTGTGAGTAAAAGCGTAGAGCTAGTAGATATTATGAAAAGACGAAACATAGATATTATGTGTATCCAAGAGACTAAATGGGTAGGCGAGAAAGCTAAGACACTAGAGATCTTACACGTTATAAGCTTTGGTATAGTGGAAAGGATAGAACTAGGAATGGGGTGGGTATCATTGTAGATCCTCTCTTCATAGATCAAGTAGTAGGAGTAACTAGAAGAGGAGATAGAATCATAGCCCTTAAAATTGTAGTAGGTAAATGAACTTATAAATATTGTTAGTGTATATGCACCTCAGTAGGATTAGATGATGTTACTAAGGCTAAATTAGGGAAGATTTAGAAACTAATGCAATCAATCCTCAAAATGAAAAAGTCATCATAGGTGGAGACTTAAATGGACATGTGGGGAAGGATAATGAAGATTATGAAAGGGTCCATGGAGGATATGACTTTAGCTCACAGAATAATGATGGTAGAACCATCCAGACTTTGCATTGATTTAAGCTTACGATTTCATTATAGGTAATACCTTCTTTTAAAAAAAAGTAATACCTGGAGAAAGCCTCACCACCCAACATAGACTACTAGTTTTGGATATCAAACTTAGTAACATACACTTAAAGAGAAAGAAAATTAACATACCGAGAATTAAGTGGTGGAACTTAAAGAATAAAGAAAAAAGAGATAGTTTTGTCAAATCTCTAGTAGAAACCATTGATTGGAAAGTGGAAGACAAAGCCGATGATACATGGAACTATGTAACTACTCAAATGAAAAAGATCGCAAAATAAATATTAGGGGTGTCAAATGGTAACAAATGGAATAAAGAGTCATGGTGGTGGAATCAAGAAATCCAAGATAAGGTAAAGGAAAAACGAACTAGTTATAAAGTATTATATTCCTGTAAAAATGAAGAAAATCTTAAAAGATATAAAGACGCCAAAAAAGAAGTAAGAAGAGCAATATATGAAGCAAAAACCAAGGCATATGAAGATTTCTATAAAAAAAAACTAGATACTAAGGAAGGAGAGAAAGATATTTATAAAATAGCAAAATTTAGAGAAAAACAAACAAGAGATCTAACCCAAATTAAATGCATAAAAGATGAGAACGATAATATTTTAGTGAAAGACGAGGACATAAAAGATCGATGGAAGAGGTATTTCAATAATCTTTTCAACGAACCGAAGAGGAATGAAGTCACATTAGGGGAACTAGGCCAATCTGAACTGAATAGAAACCGTACCTTTTATCGTAGGATTCAACTTCATGAAACAGAAAAAACACTAAACAAAATGAAAACTGGCAAATCAGTTGGCCTAGATGATATACCAATTGAAGCATGGAAATATCTAGGTGGAGTTGGAATTGCATGGCTTACTAGATTATTTAATGTTATCCTAAAAACTAAGAAAATGCCTAATGAATGGAGAAAAAGTATATTGATACTTATATATAAAAATAAAGGGGATATACAAAATTGTGCAAATTACATGGGAATTAAATTAATAAGTCATACAATGAAACTATGGGAAAGAGTTATAGAAGCAAGAATAAGAAATGAAACTAGTATATTAGATAATCAATTTGGCTTCATGCGAGGAAGGTCCACAATTGAAGCTATACACTTAATTAGACGATTATGTGAACAATATAACGAGAGAAAACAAGACTTACATATGGTTTTTATTGACCTTGAAAAGGCATACGATAGAGTCAATCGGGATATAATATGGCGCGTATTGGAAAAATGAGGAATAAAATAGCTTACATAGATGCCATAAAAGATATGTATGATGATATAACAACATGTATCAGGACACCAACAGGAATATCTAGTGAATTTCCAAACACTATAGGTTTGCATCAGGGATCCGCTCTAAGCCCTTACCTTTTTATCCTAATAATTGATTAAATCACTAAACACTTACAAAAATACATCCCTGAATGTATGCTATTTGCGGACGATATAGTTTTAATTGATGAAACAAGGGAAGGAGTAAATGCAAAAATGGAAATTTGGAGAGAAGCACTCGAACCAAAAGGTTTTACTATAAGTAGGGCTAAAACAGAATACATGGAATGCCACTTTAGTAAAAACAAGAGGAACAATGAGACGAAGGTTAAAATTGATGGACATGAAGTGAGTATAACAAAGAGTTTTAAATACTTAGGATCTATAATTGAAGAGAACGGAGAAATCAATAAGGATGTCATACATAGGATCCAGGCGGGTTGGAATAAATGGAGGAGTGCATCTTCTATCTTTTGTGATCGTAAAATACCATTAAAATTGAAAGGAAAATTTTATAAAACGGCCATAAGGCCCGCAATGCTTTATGGAGCAGAATGTTGGGCGACTATGAACACGAACAAAAAATGAGGATAGCAGAGATGAGAATGTTAAGATGGATGTGCGGACACACTAGATTAGATAGAATAAGAAATGAACACATTAGAAACAAAGTGGGAGTAGCATCAATAGATGAGAAAATTAGAGAAACACGATTGAGATGGTTTGGACATGTTTATAGGAGACCTTTAGATGCACCGTGCGACGTTTAGAAGGCAGGGAATCACTCACACAAATCAAAAGAGCGGATGTGGGCCTAAAAAGATTTGGAAAGAAGCTATTAAACAAGACATGTTATACCTAGAAATAAATGAAAATATGGCTTATGACCGTAAATGATGACGCGATATGATCCGTATAGCTGACCCCACGTAGTGGGATTAAGGCTTAGTTTGTTGTTGTTGTTGTTGAATTGAAAAACAAGTCATTTTCCTAAAGTTTTAATTGGTAAAAAGTGTTTGGTAGGTTTTCTTATCTTTCTCCACACGCTTTATTTCATTTCAATTGTTTAAAGTATCAGAATCTTATGATTATTTTTTGTGCTTATTTTCAATGTTGAAATTTTGTTACTTATTTTTTATCATTTTAATTTTATGTGAAGCCGCGAATAGTCATTGAATTTGAAAAGGTAGAGTTTGAAAACTCTGCTAATTAATATTAAAAGCCAGTGACAGAAATTTTTAAGTCATTTCAATTGAAAAACATCATTAGCTTGACAAATCTTCGGACAAGTTAATTAGTATTAAAATGTATAATGAGGTGGAAATTTTCGGTTAACTACTTCACTTATTTGAAACTTTTGAAGTGCTTGTATAATTGTTGATAATTGCAATTTGCAAACACCCATAAAAATTACACTTCTAGGGTATTTGTTGATCCTTTTAAAAAATTTAAGGCTAGACTGATGAAATCAACGCATTTTAAGGTAGCGTTATCCCATCAGCGCATGCACCATTTTTTTTATTATTTATTATTTTAGTAGGTATTGGTTTAACCAGCGCCTACACCTTTATTTTTTCTATTTTTTTTAAGCGTAAACTTATTATATTTGTATTTTTATTTTTTAATAATTTTTTTATTTCTGATCAATTTTTTACATATAATTTATTAAATTAATCGTCTTTTTACAATCTTTAGTTTGATACACATATTGTATATAAATAAAATAAAAAATAGAAAGATAAAAATACAATATATAATTACTCAAAAAGAGAAAGAATGAAGTTGGTCATAAGAGTACCAAATATGAAATAACTGAAAAATATGGATAAAATAAAATAAAAAATAATTGGGGTTGTGAAGATTTTCTTTTCTTCACAAGATTGGTGTCCCAACTCCCAAACAAAAGAGATATCAAGCTGCAAAAATACAACCACAAAACCACATGGTCTTACCTTTTTACCTAGACATGCCTTGTACCTTAGTGAAGTACGTCCCAATATGAGTTTCACTTTTTTAAGAAAATAAATCAGTCATTTATTCTAGTTGGAATCATAGTTCCTATTGGCTATTGCTCAATTATTATATAGGTTAAAAAAACAATTATATACATAAAAGAAAAGAATATTGGCTGATTTTTCAGACCGTCCAATTTTTTTGTCCATTTTTATGTTAATCCATGTAACTTATTTGAAATACAAAGGGTCAAATGTTCCAATTCAGATTGTTACATGCATGTCACCCATGACATTAGCAAATATTTCAATAATTTTCAATAGCTACTCAACTAGACATTATCTGCCCTACACTTTTTCGGCTACATACCACAAAATTGTTCATTCTTTTTTTATGACAAAGACTCTTTTGTTCATATTAATGTGAATGCAACCTTCATTTTCTTTTGACAATGATATTACTAGGGTTCCTATATTTTAGAGCAATTAAAACATTAAATTGCAAAAAAAAAAATTATTATTTATGGTGCATTTGTTAATTATATACTCGTATAGAAATTCTACATGTGAGATGTCGGACGATACTACCATCATTTGAAACCACGTTGTTGAAATACAGATATGTTACATTATATATATATATATATGTAGATCTCGTATATTCTATTTAGCTTCGGAAAATATCAATTTCAAATATATGTTAATCGGGCCTTCTTCTTTTGAGTCGAGAACACCATGTCTGCATCAATGGTGGATTTGGAACCCAATGCGTATGCGTGACACACTAATAAATGAGTTCTACCGAAATCTATTTATCTAGACATGATATTAGTTATAATTTTTTTTTTTGAATTACCAAAAGCACTATATGTGTACTCATTTCTTGATGAGTTTCAATTTGTGAAACCAAAATGTTGTCAACAAGTCAATAGCATGATTAATATATTTTGTCAAAGGCCACGAGAAAGCACAAATTGCTAGGCTGAAAACCAGCAATAGGTAAGGTGTCACATCCAAGATTTGGGGGTGCAATAATAGAGATTACAGAACAAAATAAATTAACTACACTAATTAGATATAATCAAAGTTTTATTTTTAAAAATACCTGTCAATGTACCGTATATTATCGGCTATATATTATTTTTTTCAATCGTTATGATGAGTTACGACTCTAATTGTCACAAATATATATATACTTTTATTCTTAATAAAACCAAAATCTTGTTTTCCTAGAATGAGATAAACAAATTTATAGTTATTGTCTTTTACCTAGAATTATTGGTTCACATAATTAAAAATTGAAATAATTTTATTTTTATTAATAAAAAAATTGTAAAATTGTTGAGAGTCCCATCTCCACAGCTCAACGCTGACTATGAGGCAAAAAGTGCATTTAAGCTTATGTCACGTTGAATTTTGTTGATGTAGACAAAATATTTGACTTTAATTAAAATCTAATGTTGTTTGCCTTAATGACTATGTTATAGTTATTAATATTTTTAAGGAACCAAAAGCTTCATAAAATTGAAGGATTTTCACACCTGCTGCGAGGAAAATAGGGATTAAATCATGTTCAATCAAGGGACGACAAACTACAATATGTTTTTATGCACATGTCTTGTTTTGAGGTTCGAAGATAAGTTATTAAAGAAAAAAAATGTATAATTAGTTATATAGTATTTTATATTTAAATCCCAATAGAAGCAAATATTAAATACTTTAATCATAGGTTTCAAAGCCCAAAGGTCAAACCTTTTTCCCCACAAACGAATGCTATGTAAATTTAACTCATACAAAGTCTACACAAAAACAGAGCATCCTTAAAAACCTCAAAAAAAAAAACCCACCTTGATAACGATCCCAAAATTAGGGTTTTTCCGCCCTAATTCCTCCGCCCTCCGGTCGTCTTCTCCGGGGGCTCCATGGAGGAGCGGCCCTTTTACGGATACACAACAAACTACGATCCCCCACCAAGGCCTGCACAAAGCGTTCGCGCTCCACCATCTCAACCGGCCGCCGCCGTCGTTTTCTCCGATGACATGACAAAGAGGAGCCATCCCCGTCGGCCGCCAACGGGCTCTATAGGATACGTTATCCCCAATCTTCCAACACCGCAGACTCAGGGTTTACGGAATTAGCCTTAACGCTCCTAAAACACATTGCGCGCGCCACCATCATCTCTGGCGAAGGCAAGTTTGCGAACACCAAAGACACCGAACGGGGTGACCCTTATCTCACCACCGCTGCTCGTTCAATAATTTCTATGGCATCCCCCGGAACTTTCTCCCGTCGACGAAGACTCATGCACACGTCGGCCACATCCCCCTTGAGAGATCTCTCATCGCCCGTATGTGCTGCTGCTCCTCCTCGCGCGCCGATGCACTGTGCACTAAGGGGAGCGCCCCTCCTACTACTATGTGGTCCCGCCCTTTGGGGGGCCTCTATTACCCCCATGGCTGCCATCCACCATGGGGTGCCGGCCCCCTCTTTGTCCCATGAGGGGTGGCGGGTTCTTTACCTCCCGGGCAACCCCTTCCGGGGAGGTGATGTTCCCGGGCCCATCTCCCATTCTCGGGTGCTCCTCCCGCATGCCCATCCTCGGGCCCACATCCTATTTCAAATTCCAAGAACGCACAACAAAATGCTAGATATCTTGCTCCAATGTCTTCCGATTATGAAACGAACTGCGACATTCGGCTCATACTTTAGCCGCTAACCCCATTTTGGATACTCTTTTGCTAAAATAGTTACAGTACCAATAACTGGATCCCGGCTCGAGCCCCGGATAATGCAAATTTGTTTTCCACGGTGGTTTTCGGTAAAAATCATTCTATTCCAAAACCTAGGTTCGAAAAGGTGATTACTATTCCGTTACAATTGATGATAATGCTTACAAAGAACGTCTCATTGAATTTTCCTACTCATTGATTGGAAGGGTTATTCTAGGAAAAGGTAGCAAGCCATGGGCGACTATCTTTTACATAAACGCCTATCCGAATTATGGGGTATTAAGGATGATGGAAATTAATTCCTTGGGCGAGGATTTTTGTGTCAAATTGTTTAGTCGCGCAGGATCGTTCTTGGGCTCAAAGAACGCACTAATGGACACTTAACCCTGGTACTATCCGTCTTTCTCCATAGGTGCCGACTTCAACCCTTACAAGGTTCAAACTTGATGGCGGCATTTGGAGTGCACGCATTTTTGAGCTCGATGCGGAATCTTTGGGACCCCAATAACATCATGGGGATTGCCAGTGCTCTCGGGAATCCATTACAGATTGATCGGCGTTCTTTGGATGGTTCTTTGGGTCATTTTGTTCGGGTTCGTGGATATTGATCTCTCCAAGCCATTGGAGGAACACATCATGGTTGAAGGCACGGCAAGTGCTCTTTTGTTTCCATCGGTTATGAAAACTCCCCGAGTTTTGCTCGAAAGTGTAGCGTTACGGGTCATTCAACAACTTCATGTCGTTTTAACAAAGCGGGTACTATGGCTACGAAGGCGTGCATCAGCAGCCCGGGACGCCCACAGAGGCGCAACTCGCCACACTTGGTGCGGCGAGGGCGTTCAGGGTTCGTCGAGTTTATCGTCTGTTGCGGGAGACAAGCGGCAAGCGCGTCGTTGATGACTCAATGGGAAATACGGGTTCGACCACGTATGCGAGTCCCCCACGGTGCAATAGTCACTTGTCCTTCCGATATACACACGAGAAATAATTTTGCGGCTCTCGCTTGATGACACCACCGATCAACGATCGTGAGATTCTTATTCCGATTATCCGGCAAGGAATCGGTCCCCAAGGCCTCTACCTCCAACACGGGCCATGTTTCGCATATACTTAGCAACACGAGGCAGTCATGGTTCCTTATCAACCGAAGACAACAAATTTTGATGAACATGGACAAAGCTAACTCAAATAGCCTTCCTTTTAATGATTATGTCCCTAGCTCAATGATCCTCCCGAGGGGTTCAAGGCTATGGCCGTTCTTTGCCGGAAACGTTGGTCGATATGGCGGATGAAGACGATCAAGATGATGAAGACAAATTGGAAGCTTTAAAGACAAGTTAGGCGACTCTTGGCTTGCTCCGATTGTCATTCACGCAAAGTGATTCGTCGAAAGCTATGAACGTTATGGCAATTGTATTTGGAGGATCATGGGTCGATATCATATGATACATCGACCATCGGAGGATACTCAAGCACGACGTGCAACACAAACACATGCCAATGTCCTTGAAAATCCTCTAGAAATAAACGTCCATCATTTCGATTGAGATTTTAAGTTATTTTGTTGTTTTTTTATGGGGTACTCTTTTTCCTATCAAAGGTTTTCCCAATGAGTTTTACTTTGATAGCTTTTTTTAACGAGACCCTTTTTTCAAAAGCTAGATGTTTGGCTTGTAAGCGATAGATTTCATATTTTCTTTTTAATAATATTTGCCATTTATTCAAAAAAATATTTAATAAATCAAGTTCGGACCAATGCCCGTCTTTTTCTCTTGATTTGGATCGAGTTGGATCTTTGCGGCGGTGGTCACCACGATCACTTACGGTGGCCTGGCTCTTGGCGAGTTCAAGACACCCCGATTCGTCGGAACATCTTTGAGGACCTTGATGATTCGATTTCCCACATACACAGAGGGAATCGACCGGTGATCACCTTGCGAGTTGGGAGGCTGCCCTTGGATCACATTGTTGATGAGGGCACGACTTCTCACCACCTCCTGGCGCTCATTCGGATGGACCGGTGGGATATCCGAGCTTGATTTTCATAGATCATTGGTTCTCCTTTTATTTTTAGATATCTCATTATGATAGTCTTTCTAGATATCGTAGTGATAGGTTATTTGTTCTTTGATTTTCTCCCGCCTTGACGGGCAGGACATTGTACGACTTTTTGATTATTTGATAAAAAAAAAATCTAACCAAAAAAATAATAATAATAATTCAAGTTCAGACGAATGTTTAACTTTGTATAACAACATAAACCTTTCATTTCTACATATGAATTTAGGGCTGCAATCGAACTGAATCGAGCCGTGCTTTTGAGAGTTTGACTCGTTTGTTATCGACTCGGATTTGTGCTCACGAACGGCTTGGTTCATTTGCACCTCTATTTGCATTTTAACCTTTTTAGGTTTTAGTAATATATCGAGTTGGTAAGTGTAAGGTGATTGGAGTGACATTACTCTAACGTCGCAGGTTTAAATTTGTGTGGTGACAGTTTTTTGCTGAAATATTGCAAAGGTTGTTTCTGGGTTCGTGTTCCATTGGTCCTCTCCTGCGGGGTTGTCATACTCGTGCAAGATATCCTCGATTTCAACCCGCCTTATACAGTACGGTGGGGGATTTTGTCTTCGACGAGATAAACTCTTAATATATATATATATAGAGAGAGAGAGAGAGAGTGTGTGTCATTAATATACCTAAATATTAAAAAAACATTTGCATTTCATAATTAGGTACCCACACCTATGACCTATCCTACTTGAATTTGCCCATGACCAACCCTAAATCATAATTTCCCAAGAAAAAAAAAAGTCTCAATATTCCGTCCACATTTAACGGTCAAAAAACAGTCAACGATTGAAACTACAGGCCCAAATAGCTCAGGACAAAGGCCCACATGAAAGACTCCATATGAGTACAGAAGTCAACACTGGCAGCCCAAAAAGAAACAAACAAAATATTTATTAGCCGCGGTCCATATTTGCGCATCGCATCAAATCACTTCCCACCAAACGCTTGCAACTTGCGAGCGGAAAATGGAAAAGCAGGTGATTCCGCCCCCACCAGAGCTTGACTAGAGTGATGCTAGCTCATTGCACCACTCCAGAAATTTTGACTATTCGGTTTGACTCACTCACGTGGCGGAGACTCGGAGTTGACTCGGTGTTGGTCGCGGCGATTGGATCCTCCCTCCGCCGTCGCTATCTGGTTGGCAAATATGAGGAGAACCGCCGCTACCGGCGGTTTTGGATTATTAATGGGCTTGTAGATATGGACCGTTTTTGAAGTTAAACAATTTGATGTTCGTGGGCTGGTAAGGGGGGAATTTCCCGTCAAGCCCAACCCAGCTTATCTGTTAGGCTGAAATTACTCTCAAATACGTATATCCATAAAAGATAAATAAGCCCCCCTAAATCCAACTGAGAGGGTGGATAATAAGCCTCAATGCAAAGTTGCAGCATCGTCGACCCAAATCTGAACTGTGAAATTCTAAAAGTGGGCTGAGGGCCTAATCCTAAAAATGTACAGTTAAGGCATTTTCACTTTTTCAGTTTTATTAACAATTTTGACAAGTCACATAATGAGTTGAGTGGATATTGTGGCTAAGAAGATTGCTGGTGATATTTTATATTAAGGGAAAATAATTTTTGGCAACTTCAACTTTGGCCATTTCTATACTAATGAACTACATTATTACGGCCAAATCAAAAAAGGTGCATATCAATCGTCACTATAAACTCTCAATAATAAAAAGGTACAGTTTTCGAATTATATGACATTGCATACACTCGAAATCACTTGAATTTTGAAGGATATGTGTCTTGTCAGCCTCAATGCCTTAGCAATTTTTTTTGGGGTAAATAGTGATATATTTGTTGGAAATTTTGGTTTTGATAAAGTGGGTGTCGACCCAACTTTGACCAATTTTTCGGTGGCTAAATATTTAATTCTGCAGGAATTAAATTATATATTATTAATCTACGTTCCGAGTAGATGTTCGTAGTATTTTTTATTTCTCAAAACCGAATTTCGGTGAGTGAGAAATTAATACACGAAAGTAGCCACATAAATGGGCATTATGTAAAGATTATTTAAAGGGAGATGAAAGGCTTATGCCTTATCCCACATGTAATACAAATCATAGTTTATCCTAGTTTATTTACTAGAAGGTGTTATTTGTTGTATAAACTATAACACAAGTGGATGATCACAAGTGGGCCACACGCGCGCGCGCCCGCTTTGGCCGGCCCTATTGGGCCGGGTCTGGTCCACTAAAATTTTGCCACTCGAAAATGGGTTTGGCCAGATTCGAGTGATTGATTGAGCTTGATGAATCCGGACATTGTAGGTGTCGATTCGTGTGATGTTGAGTTAGTAACTCCAATGAAGTGGTCATCTAAAAAGAGTCCACTACATGCATTTATAGAGTAGTGGGGTGTAACATCTGGGATGTTACAATTGGATTAATGCCCACTACTTTTTGTTATCTCCTGCAGGTGTGTTTGTCTATAAATTCATTTGAGTGCATTGCGGTTGGATCACAAAGCAAATATTCATACACAAAGCCGTATTTCGCATTACGCACAAAAACGCCCAAAGATCTTCAACTTTTTCGTTGAAGGTGCTTACGTGTTAGTGGTGCTACTACGACGAAAAGCGAACGGCCGTTTTATCTTTGGAGGCAATACGTCAAACCGTGAGCACTAAGGCGGGCGTAATTGTCTTGCGGATAGAGATAGTATCTCGACTCGCTTCTGATTCGATTTACATTTCGTTTGTAATAGAATAGTTCATTTCGATTTGTAATTGAGCCGTTATGAAGGCTTTTTCCCATGTAACCAAAACATTGTAATCAACAATCGCAAGACAATTATCCGAACTTCACGATGGCAAGCACAAGCGGAGAACCCCGATCATCCCTCCTACTCGAGAAACCCGAAAAATTCATGGGTTTCGACTTCAAGAGTGGCGACAAAAAATGTTGTTTTACCCGACTACCCTAAGCCGGCGAAGATATCGACCGAGGACGCTCGTTGTTCTTTGAGAACAAAATGAATCCAAAACGCGCAGCTGCGTTTGATGCGTGGGGCAGGTGATTTCTGTGCGTAACTATGTCCTAAACGAACTTAGTGATGCACTTTTACGGTGTGTATTGTGTTGTGAAATCCTCCAAAGAATTGTGGGAATCTTTGGAGAAAAATACAAAAAGGATGCCGAGGCACAAAGAAATTTGTTGTCGGTAAGTTCTTGGATTTTGTGATGGTTGATTCTAAAACCGTGATGGAACAAGTTGAAGTTCAGTTGATCTATATGAAATCTCTGCCGAGGGAATGGCTTTAGGAAGCATTCAGTGGGCGCTTGATTGAGAAATTGCCCCCAAGTTGGAGGGATTTCAAGAATTATCTCAAACATAAGCGAAAGGAGATGGGACTAGAGGATCGATTGTCAAACTCGGAATTGAGGAAGACAATAGGAGGATTGACTCTAAGTCCAAGCTTGTCCCTATGGAGTCAAAAGCCAACTTGATGGAGCACGGCTCGTCAAGTAACTTCGAAGAAAAGGCCTAACGATAAAGCAAGAAACCGGTGAAAAAATTCCGGGAGCTTGCTACAAGCGTGGCAAACCGAACCATATGGCAAAAGATCGCCGTCAAAGAAAAAGAAAACCAAACCGCGATCCAATGCCAATGTGGTTGAAGAAAGGGAGTGACGAGAAGTTGACATGTCGGCGGTGGTGTTTGAAGCAATTTGGTGGATAACCCGAAAGAATGGTTTGTGGATACGGTGCCACTTGCCGTATGCGTTTTCGATAAGGATGCATTCTCTTCTTACATCCCATCGAATAGGAAGGAAGCTCCATATGGGGAATCATGCCTCTTCCGATGTTCTTTGGCGTTGGGCAGTGGTCTCAAAAAAGCTTACTTCGGAAATGAGTTGAAGGTGAAGGATGTCTTTGCATGTCCCGGACATCCGCAAAAATTTGGTTTCGGGTTATTTCTTTGGTCAACCATGGGTTTAGACTAGTTTTTGAGTCCGAAAAATTTGTACTTAGCAAATATGGACAGTTCCTTGGTAGGGTTATCTAGACAAAAAGGATGTTCAAAATGAATGTAATGACCAGACACTTATTTGTTTTTGGCGAGAATATGAATAAGAATGAATCTTCTTTACATTTATATTCTTGAGTGCTCTAATTTATGGCATATTAGATTAGGACATGTAAATCAATGCTATAAAAAGATTGGTAAATTTAGAATTGATTAATTTACGAGAAGTAAACTCACAAAGAAAATGTGAAGTTTGTGTTGAAGCTAAAATGGCTAAATTACCGTTTCATTCGGTTGAAAGGAGCACTTCACCTTTAGAGTTGATACACACCGATGTGTGTGATCTAAAATTCGTGCAAACTAAAGGTGGTAAAAATATTTCATCACATTTATTGATGGTTGCACAAGATTTTGCTACTTATACTTGTTAAGAAGCAAAGATGAAGCATTAGAGGCTTTTAAAAATTATAAAAATGAAGTTGAAAATCAACTTGGCAAAAATAGGATTAAAATAATTCGGAGTGATAGAGGTGGCGAATATGTTGCACCATTTGAAGAACTATGTACCCGATCGGGCATAATTCATCAAACAACAAAGCACCATATTCACCGCGATCTAACGGTGTTCTTTAACGCAAAAACCGGACTCTAAAAGAGATGATGAATGCCATGTTGATAAGTTAGGATTACCCGAGAATATGTGGGGGAAAGCATTTTTAACGACCAACCACATATTGAATAAAATACCACTTAAAGGGAAAGATAAGACACCTTACGAATTGTGGAAAAATCGTAAGTTCTCTTATAAATACCTTAAAGTGTGGGGGTGTTTGGCTAAGGTAGCAATACACGAACCAAAACAAGTTAAAATTGGACCAAAGACAGTTGATTGTGTCTTTGTGGGATATGCATACCAAAGTAGTGCATATAGGTTTATGATACATAAGTCGGAAAATCCGGAAATGATGAAGGTACCATAATCGAATCAAGGAATGTTGTATTCTTTGAGGATGTCTACCCTTGTAGAAAAATTAGAAGTGAGTACTAATAAAAGAACTCACGAAGCGCAAGTGGTTCAACACCAATTAGTGAAGAAGAAAGGAGACGCGATAGAAGAGGTCTAAGACGGCTAAGTCTTTTGGGCGATTACATAACATTTATGTTAGATGGTGAGCCAAACTCGATTAAAGAGGCTCTAAGCGATCCGGATGCTCATCTCCGGCAGAAGCTATCAATAGTGAAATCGAGTCCATTCTGAGAACCATACTTGGGAGTTAGTTGATCTCCCTTGGTCATAAACCTTTAGGATGTAAATGGATCCTAAAGAAGAAGTATAAAGCGAGATGGAACTATTGATAAGTATAAAGCACGGCTTGTAGCAAAGGCTTTAAACAAAAAGAAGGATATGACTTCTTTGACACCTATTCTCGAACGAGGATTGCGTCTATTCGGGTGCTTCGCGATTCTGCCGCTTTGCACAATCTAGAGATTCATCGATGGATGTCAAGACGGCATTTCGAATGGAGAGATAGATCTTTGAAATCTACATGGAACAACCTGAAGGGTTTGTTGCACCGGTCAAGAAAAGAAGGTGTGCAAGTTAATAAGATCCTTCAGACGGATGAAACAAGCTCCAAAACAATGGCATCTTAAGTTTGACAATACGATGTTGTCAAATGGATTTAAAATCAACGAGTGTGATAAATGCGTATATGTCGAAGGGACATCGAAGCATTTGTCATAGTTTGTCTCTACGTAGAGCGATTTGTTAATCATGGGCGAGTCATGATACTATCATGGAGACTAAAAAAAGAATGTTAAAGAGGAACTTTGACATGAAGGATATGGGGATTTCTTGATGTAATCCTTGGGATAAAAATCGTGAGAACTCCTAATGGAATTATCTTATCACAATCCCACTATGTGGAGAAAGTGCTCAAGAAATTCAATGCTTTTGTGACCATCGTCAAAGACGCCCGTTGATTTAAGTATAAACCGGTTGCTAATAAAACAGAACCAGTGGCTCGGATGGAATACTCACGTATAATAAGCGATCGATGTACATCACAAATTGTACACGCCCGGACTTGGCCTACCCTGTAAATATGTTGAGTAGGTTCACGAGCAATCCAAGCCATGAGCATTGGAAAGCGTTAACCAGGGTGTTAAAATACTTGAAGTATACATTGGATTATGGGCTATACTACTCAAGATATCCAAATTGTACTTGAAGGATATAGTGATGCTAGTTGGATTTGATTCGAAAGATTCTTATTCAACTAGTGGATACATATTCACCATTGGAGGTGGTGCGGTATCGTGGAAGTCCACGAAGCAAACATGTATAGCTCGGTCCACCATGGAATCGAGTTTATAGCTTTGGATAAAGTGGTGAAGAAGCGAGTGGCTTGAAACTTTTTGGAAGATATTCCATGTTGGAGGAAGCATGTGCCTTCGTGATGATTCACCGTGATAGCCAAGCTATAGGAAGGCACGCGAGCAATATGTATAACGGTAAGTCTAGACATATTCGTCGGAGACACAATACCGTTAGACAATTGATCTCAAATGGTGTGATGTCAATTGACTACGAAAGTCAAAAGACAATTTGCGCGATCCTTTGACAAAAGGATCAATCGAGATCAATTGGGTAAATTGCTAGAGGGAATGGGCTTGAAGTCCACAAAGTAAAAATAACTATCATAATGGTAACCCAACCATGATTTGGAGATCCCAAGAACTTGGTTCAATGGGAAAACTAAACTATGAAGGTTATGTTGTAAGAACTTGGAGACAATGTTATAACCCATCCCTAAAGCAAAACCAAGTGTTGAAACCCCTGCTAAGTTGTGGTGAGGCTAAGTCATTTGACTTTTAATGATTCCTACACCTCGTTGAGGTTGAGTATGGCGGGGATACTCGGAGAGGAGATCACCTATATAAGTGAGAAGTGCGGGCCTTCAAATTAACACTTATGAATCCAAAGTGGTGTCCATGGTCGAAACGGACACAAAACGTGAGAATAGAAGGTGTTGAGACCTTATTGTGTTATCTTGTTGACTCGGTATACACCGAAGTGGAGGAATAGTTCAAGGCATTGCGCCCACTAAGCGCCGGCGTACCCGATGGTATTGACTACGGAAGGTTCAAAGCCATAAGCTACCTTTCCGAATGAAATATTGTCTCTTGAGATCTGGTTTGCGTGTCCGCATTCATGCATACATTAATTTCCACTCATGTGGGGGATTGTTGGAAATTTTGGTTTTGATAAAGTGGTGTCGACCCAACTTTGACCAATTTTTCGGTGGCTAAATATTTAATTCGGAGGAATTAAATTATATATTATTAATCTACGTTACGAGTAGATGTTCGTAGTATTTTTATTTCTCAAAACCGAATTTCGGTGAGTGAGAAATTAATAATAAGAGCCACATAAATGGGCATTATGTAAAGATTATTTAAAGGGAGATGAAAGGCTTACGCCTTATCCCACATGGAATACAAATCATAGTTTATCCTAGTTTATTTACTAGAAGGTGTTATTTGTTGTATAAACTATAACACAAGTGGATGATCACAAGTGGGCCACACGCGCGCAGCGCGCCCGCCGCACAGGCCTGGGCTTGGGCTTGGGCTTGGGCTTGGGCTTGGGCTTGGGGCTTGAGGCTTGGCGGGGGGCGGCCCGACTATTGGGCGAGGTCCAGGTCCACTAAAGTTTTGCCACTCGAAAATGGGTGTAACATCGGGATGTTACAATTGGATTAATGCCCACTACTTTTTGTTATCTCCTGCGCAGTGTGTGTTTGTCTATAAATTCATTTGAGTGCATTGCGGTTGGATCACAACAAATATTCATACACAAAGCCATTTTCGCATTACGCACAAAAACGCGTCCAACAAGTCTTCAACACTTTTTCGTTCGAATGTGCTTACGTGTTAGTGGTGCTACTACGACGTACACGGCCGTTTTATCTTTGGAGGCAATACGTCAAACCGAGCACTGAAAGCACTAGGGACGTAATTGTCTTGCGGATAGAGATAGTATTTTTAAACTTACTGAGTTCGATTTACATTTACGTTTGTAATAGAATAGTTCATTTCAGTTTGTAATTGGGTAATTGTGAAGGCTTTTTCCCATTGTAACCAAAACATTGTAATCAACACTATTCAACAATGTTTTATAGACGTATAATCACCATGTTACCTAGTGATTCCTAATTATTACAATATGATAACTTTTTTGATTTGAGCAATATGAGTTAGAATAACCTTTACATGCGCACTTACAAATGTCAATTTAAAATCTTTGTTAACTACATGTGATGCTACAAAAATCTGTACAACTCACTCCGATTCGAGGTGTTTCGAGTTGAGAGATTAAAGAATAATCCGCAAGAATGGAACTGGCCTGCAACCCTCAAACGAGTTAGAAAGGCCTTGAGTTGTCTCGTGAAAACCCATAAATCAGTAAAATGTAAGAAATAATCGAGAGCACAATAAGTTTCAATCAGTATTATAATCCCCCCCCCCCCCCTGAAATTCCTTATCGGTCTTGAACTTCAAACATATGTGGATTGTTAATTAAAATTGGGCCACATTTGTATAATCTTACTCGAATAGTCAACAACATTATCCAAATTCCATTACAATGTTGTCGAAGGATAAAGATATTAGCAAACACTTCACCATTTTAAACGTGACACCTCCACCATTTTCCTTTAATCCTCTGACCCCACATACCTTACGTCATCACTTACGCATTTACACGCAGAACACACACTACCGACATACACGCGAACTTTAAACCCCAATTGAAAGCTCAACGATCGGAAAAAATGGAACCCCAAAATATTCCCACCTTCTTCCTCATTTTTACTTTCACAGTATTCTCATTCCCATTATCATTCCACGCGGCGGCGGCGGAGGGCTACGGCGGCGCTAGAAGCAGCATAGCATTCGCCACGTGGCTGAGATCCAGCTACTCATTCGACATCTTCTCTCTCCCAACATCGGGCCCGGCGAACGAGGTCCGTCTCACCGATGGGGTTTCCGTCAATTCCAACGGCCATTTTCCCTCGCCCTCATCTGTTTCCATGCTCCCGCACCTACCGAATCGGGTCCTCCCCACCACCCATCTCATCTACGTCACTGAAAGAAACGGGTCGTCGAGTATTTACCACGACGCGATCTACGAAACCCCTCTGGCTACCAGCAGCGGGTCCAGATCTGCTCACCGGATCTCCACCGAGTCGATTCGGGTCGAGTGTAAGTACCAAACCGATTCGACCCGGTCTCAGGTTCGTTTAGTCGGTGGAGATGCGGAAACCGGCGGTCGGATCTCGATGAAGGATCGACCGACTTTAGTTGGGCAGAATTTGATTTACGTTTCGACCCATGAGGATCCGGGTCAGCCCCGGGCGAGTTGGACCGCGGTTTACTCGACTTTGCTAACAACCGGTTCGACTCGGCGGCTTACGCCGAGAGGGGTGGCGGATTTCAGCCCCGCCGTTTCTCCGTCGGGGGTTTGGACGGCGGTGGCGTCGTACGGTGAAACAGGCTGGCAGGGCGATATTGAGGAACTGGGTACGGATATTTATGTGTTTTTGACCCGGGACGGTTCGAACCGGGTTCGAGTCGTGGAGCATGGTGGCTGGCCGAGTTGGGCCAATGATTCGACTCTGTATTTTCACAGAAGGGATGAAGATGGGTGGTGGAGTATTTACAGGGCGTCTTTTCATATCAGAGAAGGTGAAAACCGGGTCGAATCGGTTGTGACCCACCGGGTCACCCCACCCGGTCTGCACGCGTTCACCCCAGCAGCTTCTGTTTCCAACCCGAGATTCATAGCAGTAGCTACAAGAAGACCCGAATCCGAGTTTCGACACGTGGAGCTCTACGACGTCGTGTCGAATCGGTTCATCATGTCGACCCGATCCGTTACACCGAATGCCCATCATTATAACCCGTTTATCTCGCCCGATTCTACTCGGGTCGGGTACCATAAGTGTCGGGGTTCGACCGGTCATGCCCGGCGTAACGATTTAGTACTCGAGAATATTAAGAGCCCGATTTCGAATATATCGTTATTTCAGATCGATGGATCGTTTCCTTCGTATTCGCCGGATGGGGAGCGTATTGCTTATGTGAAATTAACGACGGAGCCGATGGCTTACGTCGATTCCCCGGGTCTTTATGTGATGAATAGTGACGGGTCGGGTGTTCGGGCGGTTCTTACCCGACCCGCATTCGCGACCGCGTGGGATTGGACGAGGAGAGGTGTGGTGTACACGAGTGTCGGACCTATATTCGCCGGTGAGAGGTCCAACGTTGATATCGTATCCGTTAACGTGGACGATGAAAACCCGAGTATTAAAACCCTAACCCACGGAGGACAAAACAACGCGTTTCCTTCGGCCTCGCCTGATGGAAAATGGGTCGTGTTCAGATCGGGTCGTTCGGGTTATAAGAACTTATACGTAATGGATGCTTTGAATGGAGAGACGGGTGGGCTCCGTAGGTTAACCGAAGGTCCATGGACCGATACCATGTGTAATTGGTCGCCTGACGGCGAATGGATTGCGTTTTCATCGGATAGGGGGAATCCGGGTTCGGGTAGTTATGAGTTGTTCAAGATTCATCCAAACGGTACGGGGCTCCAGAAGGTGTTGCAGAGTGGTTCGGGCGGGCGGATCAACCACCCGTGGTTTAGCCCGGATGGGAAATACATCGTGTTCGTAGCGGATTATGCTGGTGTTTCTGCTGAGCCAATTTCAAACCCGCACCATTTCCAGCCCTACGGTGATGTTTTCATGATCAAATCGGACGGGTCGGGTATCCAAAGATTGACCCATAACTCTTATGAGGATGGGACCCCAGCTTGGAGCCCCAAATTTGCTAAACCGGTTAATGCGGAGTGGCCTAATGATGGATCACATTGTTCATTTGAAGATTGCCACTGGCTAAGTTAAATCCACAATTTAGCTTATTTTAAACCTCATTAAGAACAAATTGTGCTGAGTTTTTAGACAGGGGTGGTATTTGAGGCTTTATGTTGTAATTTGTGTGGTTTTTGCACAGGGAGAGTACATGTTTCTGCATAGGTTCTTTATGTTAATAGATGCAATAAAAGCCTTCCTTTTACTTAATTGGGGGTTTATAATCATTGTTATGTATAAATCAAGGAATAAAAGGACCTCAATGGGCAAGATAGGCATGGTTCAAAGTTAGGGGTGTCAATTTCAGTCCCGAGTTCTGTTGGTTTAAACGCGTTAGTTACGCGTATATTACGTCCCCGTACGTAATAAAAAGAAAAACGCCTGTTCCCCGTACTGAATCCAATTAAACGGCAAAAAACGCGTTTTTTTTAATTCTGAGATTTAATCGCGTTTTTTACGTTAAAAAAATAAAAGAATCCCACAAGATACGGGAATCCAAACAAACTGGCTTACATGAAAAATCTGGACTCTTTTTTCTTCTCTTTCACCACAACCAACCCATCTCTCAAAACTCAATTTCAATGTTACGATTTTCCGAGTTAAATCTTCAAAGTCTAAAAACTCTTGTGGAATCACCATCATCTTCCATCCTTAGCAAACTATGAGCAGGTACCTCTGCAATACCCTCTCAATATGAATCTATATTAATAATTACTAAAATTGATGTTTTTGTTATTTATTTATGCTAATTCTATAAAATATTGAGTATTCACTCTCCTAATAAATAATATTTTGTTTGTTTTGGGAATTCAAATGATGATAATCTCATACTAAGTTGACCCCAACAGTAAAACAAGTGGGTTTGTTATTAGAGGCTAAAATTGAGATTACTTTTATCTTGTTGAAATTTGTCTGGTTTTCCCACATTCATGAGCTATGTCATGTTTGAATTGAGAAATTAGTATGTATTATGTAAAGATCCTCTCTGTTTTAATGAATTTTCATTACTGCAATATGGTTTAATCAAGTTTTAATTTATTTTTCTAATAATTGATCAAATTCACTTTGTACATAGAATTATTAACTGGTATGTTTCTTGATGCATTCTATAGCAGATTTTTCTGATAAAAGATATGGTGAGGAAAAAGGATCCATTTTGGGAATATGTGGATCCGTTGGATGGTCGTTTTGTATGCAAATTTTGTGGGCGCAATTTTCCTGGAGGAGTCCCAAGGATCAAATCTCATTTGTCTGGAATCACGGGTCGTGATATTGATATTTGTGCTAATGTACCTGATGATGTCCAAGCAAAAGCATTTTTAGCAATTGGTGGTTCTAATAAAAAGGCAAAGACAACAGAAGTTTCCAATAGAGCAGAAGAGCAGGGTAATCATTCAAGTTTGCCTAAAGGATTACAACAATCCACAGTTCCAGGGATATATAAGAAGAAAGACAAGGATGAAGTTGATAAAAAGCTTGCAAAGTTTTTTACTTTAAATAATATTGCTTTCAATGTAGTTCAAAAGGAGTCTTTTAAAGAATTCTTGAGGGCTATTATGGACTATGGCCCTAGCTATAAGATTCCAAGTTATTCAGTACTTCGCACAAAATTGATACCAGATGTAAAGAAAGATGTTGAGCATTATGTAGCCGAGGTAAAAAAAACTTGGACAACAACAGGATGCACCTTGATGTCTGACATTTGGAGTGACTTGAAACATCGAGCATTCATAAACATTGTTGCTTATTCTCCTGGAGGAGCAGTTTTTGTAAATTCATTTGAGGTTACAAAAGAGAAGAAAACAGTACATATCTTAGAGATATTTTGATTCTTGTTGTTGAAGATATAGGGCCTCAACATGTTACACAATTTATAATCGATAATGCTTCAAATTTTGAGTCTCTTTGGTGACATGCTTATGGGTAAATATATTCATTTGTACAAAACTCGTTGTGCTGCTCATGGGATTCAGTTACTTTTGAAGGATATATATGGTGAAGTGGAATGGGTACGAAATGTTATTAATGATGCAAAGTTAATTGTCACATATATGTATAAACACACTATAATTTTGTCATTGATGAGAGAGCATACAAATAATAAAGAACTAAAACATCCTTGTGCTACAAGATTTGCTTCAAATTTCAAGATGCTTGAGTCTGTACTAAATGTTGAAGATGAGTTGAGGGTATTTGTTGCATCATCTACATGGAGAGGATTAGAGTATAGCAAGCAAGCAATGGCAAAAAACGTGACAAGCATTATTCAACGCTCTGAATTTTGGAAACAAGGGAAAGAGGTGTTACATGCTTTAGAACCACTTGTTCGAGTTTTACGTTTGGTTGATGGAGAGGGTTCCACTTCAGCCTATTTGTATGAAGCGATGGAAAGAGCTAAAGAAGCAATCAAGCAGAATTGTCATCACAATCAGAGCAAGTATATGCAGATATGGACACTATTTGAAGTAAGACGAAGTAACAATATAATTCATCCTGTACATGCTGCAGCAACTTTTCTTAATCCTGCCTATATGCGTAGTGAAAACTTTAGGGAGGACAAGGAAATTAAGGAGGGTATTGCCTATGTGCTTGAAAACTTGGTTTCATCAGATGAGAAATCTGGCATTCTAAAAGAGTTGCAGTTATATAGGATGAAGCCATCATCTTTATTTACATCTACCGCAATATCAATGTTGAAGACATCTCATCCTAGTAAGTTCAAAATAATTTTGTTTACTTTTATCTTTTACATTTGTTAAATGTATTTCTGAAGAAGGTATTGAACAATTCATATTTCATACTTTTGTTAGGAGTTTGGTGGGATTTTTGTGGAGATTCTTTACCCATACTTCGTAAGTATGCAATTCGAATATTGAGTCAACCTTGTAGCTCTTCACCATGTGAGAGGAACTGGAGTGCATGGGAAGCCGCACAAACAAAAAAACGGAATCGCTTAACTCCTGAAATGTTGGATACTCTTGTATATGTCAGAATGAATACAATGATGATGAAGAAATTTGATGTCTTGAAAGCAAAAGACTTGGAGCCTATTGATCTGGACCATTTGGATGAACTTCCTAATTATGTTGACCATGACCAAGATGAAGACGGTGATCAATCGGATGCTACAAACACACATGTTCCTTGTGATGATGATTTAACATGGTTGGATGATATTGGCCATACTTCTTCCATTCAATAGCTTTATCTATAGTTTTTAGTTTTTCCCCCATTTTATTTGTTGAAACGATTAGGTGATTTGTAGGTAGCTTTCTATTCTGTCTTTTTTCAATTTTTATAGATAATTTATTAAGTCAGTGTTTTAAGTTTTAATTTTAATATTTTTCTAGTTGTGCTTAACTTTCAAAATTCATGCCTTGTGTATTGTTATTGCTTGAACATGGATTCTTGGAGATTAACTTGATTACGTTCCATACATCAACTCAATTGTTAGTGAAAAACGTACAGAAATATTGCCGTTTTTTTAATTCCGTTTTTTTCGTTACTCAACGAATAATACCCGTAACTATCAAAATGCGTATTATTGCAAACTCCGTATTTTTTGCCGATTTTTTAAAAGTTTTTTTAGACCAAAATTTGAATAGTACTCGTACGTAATAAACAACGTTTAATACCCGTCCCGTATTTAACTAACAGAAGTCCCGACACGCAAATCCGACACGAACGTAACACGATATTAATGGGTATGGGTCCAACCTTCATGGGTCCGGATATAAATTGGGTCGAACCCCAATAACATGTCAATTAAACAGGTCGGGTCCGGGTCAACCTATTATAACCCATTTAACTCGTCTAATCCGTTTGTAAATTTAAAAAATAATTAATTAATTAATTGTAAGAAAAAACCAAAAACATGACATTTCCTTAAAACTTAAATGTTAAAACCTCCTTAATATGTATGTTTTGTTATTATTTTGCATGTATTTTTGTATGTTATCCTCAAATAATTAAATAGGTCGGATCTGGATTGACTTATTCTAACACACGGACCCAAAAATTTGTACCCACGAACCTAATTCATTGACACCCCAGTTCAAAATTAAATTATATTATAAAGAGTGTTGGTGTCATAAATTATATTTGTGCTTTTGTAGAAGTGATGAATTGCGTTGGGAATATTTGGAAAAAGTCGAAAGATGTTGGTGAAGGATATTAAAGTTGAAAAACATAATTTACTGTTGCTCGTTTTGTAAAATCAAGAGTCCAAAATGCCCTTTAGGTCAAAACCTGTTTGGTTCATCTCTCTCTTCTTTCTTCTTTTTAAGTTGGCAAAAAGACCGTCTCATGGGTCTCAATCCGTAAGACGGATCCTATTTGATCTGCGGATCGCATTGATCGTCGTCCCGGGTCAACAATAACATTGACTCGACCTTTTTTTTTTCAATTTTTCTTTAGGTTAAAAATGATTTTATGAGAAAAAATATCGGTTATTTTAGATAAAGTATCATATTTTTTAATATAGCCACATATTATGATTACATTACATTGAAGGACAAATAAATATATCACGAGTCAAAGTAATACCTTTATGAGTAAAAATATATATGTTTGAGACAAAATACCATGTTTTAAGAGTAAAAATATCTGCTTTTTTTTAAATAAAGTATTACATTTTTTAATAATAAATACAAAGAAAGATGAATAATAAATATGATCTGATTAAAGTAATACTTTTATAAGTAAAAATATTTATTTTTGAAATAAAGTAACATATTTTTTAATATAGTCACAAATTATGAATATATTACACAATATATATATATATATATATATATATATATATATAATGATTAAAGTAACACTTTTATACGTTAAAATACCTATTTTTTTAGATAAAGTATCATGTTTTTTAATATAGTCACAAATTAGAAATGAAGAAAAGAAGGAAAAATAAAAAATAAATATGATATAGTTAAAGTAACAGTTTTATAAGTAAAAGTATCCGTTTGTTGAGATAAATATCATATTTCTTAATACAGTTACAAACTAAGAACAAAAGAAGAGAAAAAATAAAAAATAAATATGATATAGTTAAAGTAATATTTTTATAAGTATCCATTTATTGAGATAATGTATCATGTTTTTTAATAGACTTGGGTTTGATTCTTAGCCTTTATATTTATAGGCCTTTTTAATTTTTTTTAATTACCAGACGTATTTATGAATGAGTTTAATTCTCCCCAAGCGATGATACTGAATTTTTTATAAAAAAAAAAAACAAGTGGGTGGGTCAAAGCGAGGGGGCGGGCGGGCGGATTGGGCAGGCGAGTGGATCCGTCTTACGGAATAGGATTAGCAAAATGGTCCTATAGGAGACATACTCTTTTTAAGTTGTACCTTTTATTATTTTTATGTGTTATTTGTTTTGTGTGTGTATCTTGCTTGTTTATAGGGTCAGATTTGGACACAAAGTTTGGGATTACATTGTAACACTTGAGATTGATCAAGATTTGCCACAACTGATAACTTTGTCCTATTAGGCCCATCTAGGTTAACCAAGGTAAGTTGCTCAAATATTCTATTATTGATAATTAGAGTTTTCCACAACGCTAAGTTAATGCTTTTTTTAGTCACTTTTTCTCGATATATTAAGATTCAAAGATTACACATGACTAATCTTTGGGGAAATAATCTCATCTCCTCAAAAACTATCACAAGTAAACCGCGAGTAATGGACTTTGGCTCTCAAATTTCTAATATCCTCAACTACCACGCACAAAAAGTCGTTCCCCAAGTGATTGATCCACGACGGAGGTAGGGGCCATCCTGGACCCCAACCCCCTTTCTTTTTTTAAAAAAAAAAATTTACAAGGTACATTTTTTTAGTTAAAACCTATATGTTTCTTCTTTTAATTTTTTATATGGTCCACCTCAATTTTGTGTATCTGGACATCCTGTAATATTTATCGGCTACGCCATTGTTGCTCCATGCTTGATCCCAACTAACCAACTGTCAGTTACCACTGAGTTTTAGCCTCCGACAGTATCGTTTAAAGCTCTCAATATTAATCGTTCCACATTGTATCATAGGGGTCTCAAACTTATGACCTTTCAAAGAGAGAACATGAGTTACATCACATGTGACCGCTAGGGCCTTTTTTTTGTCACTTAGTGCTACATTAACATGCACGAAAGTCTTCTATTTTCACAATGGTAAGTTCAAATTAATGGTTCAAAATAAACCTTACTATTAAATATATGAAACATTAATTTGTGGTGAACTAGATTCAATATTTTGAACTTAAAGCTCGAACTTGCAATTGTGGAATCATCTGCAATGGCAACAATCAAGTTCAAAATTTAAAAACTTAGACCTTGAACCACCCATAATGCTCTTAATGTTTAAGCGATATATTGTCAATTCTTTGAGTTTTTTGACAAACTATAATAGTTTTCAAAATTAATTGACAAATTATTGTAGTTTTTTGAGACATCGTCATTTTAAGCATAGGCGCATGTGGTTGTTATGCCTTTAAAAAATACACAAAGTCAACATGTGCATCATGTATTTTCTGGGTTTTTTGTTAATCTGTCATAAATGAAGCGCATGTGTAGATTGAGCCTTTAGAAAAGGCTCAACTTACTCATGCGCTTCATTTCTATGTTTTTTTATTTATTTTATTTCTGCAAAATGATGTGTTTTTCAATTTTTTTTTTCAGTTTTACCGATCAAACTTCTTCGCTGCTCCTTCGTCGGGAAATTTATTATCGCTACCTCGCCGGAAAAATTCATTATGCTTCCGGATTGGGCTGCCTCGTCGGAAAAATGCGCCAAACTGCTGCCGAAAAATTTCGCCAATTGATTGCCAGAAAATTTTCGAACCGCCGGATTCTTTTTTTGGCCGTTGTAGATTTGTTTTTGCTGTGAGAGGAGTGTGAGAGGAGTGGTTTGGTTGTGTTTCTTGAGGCTGGATTTATAGAGGGATGATGGGTGAATTATTGCTCCATTATTGTGGTCGTTGAGGGTAGGGCTGTTAATTGGGTTAACCATTAACCGAAATGTCAAAAATCGAATTAATTGAATTTTCTAATTATTAAAATAATTAACCGAACCGAAATTATATTTACCGAATTATATATCGGTTAATTCGGTCGGATAACTGAATTAACCAAATTTCTTTAAAATACAAAAATATATGGTCTATACATAATATATAATCTATAATATAAATAAATAAATATAATTCACACAAATTTCTTTAAAATAAAAAATATAATTTTTTATATATAATATATGATATATATATATATATATGATATATAAATATAATTATATATAAAATATATTTTTAATATAATATTTTGGTTAACTCGGTTAATTTCAAATTTTCAAACCGAATTAACCGATAACCGAAATTCTTTAAAATCTTTAGCCATTCAACGAACCGAAATAATTCGGTTACCGACCGAATTAACCGAATTGATTCGGATAACGGTTAACAAAAAAACGATTAATTGAACACCCCTTGTTTAGGGAGCAGCAGTCAAAGCGCGTCTGACATATGCGCTTACGTTTTCTGCATGTTGCCAGTGTAAGCGCATGAAGTGAACTGCATGCGCTTCATTTTAATTTTTGGAAACAAAAAATTTCTGCAACTTGTCCAGGTTATGTCAGAAAGCGCATGGGTCTATTGTGCCTTTGCAAAAGGCACAAATCTTGTGTGTGCCTGAGCTTAATTACACAACACAATCAAATTTCGCAGTATTTTGTCAATTTATTCTCATAGATGCAATACTTTGTCGAAAAGCCTCGATTCATTGTTATAGTGATCTTGGCAAACACTTTACTTTAAATCTTACAAAAATTTAAATCATAAATGATGATGTTCATATTCGTGTAATAAATGAACTCGCATGGAGTACCAAACAATTCAATTAATAGTTGTCAAATTCTTTTTTTTTTTTTTTTCTAAAGCATAATAGTTGTCAATTTTCGTAAGCCTCCTTTAGGTGAAATGAAAAGATAAGCATAAAAAAGGGTAAAGGATGATATCATAATCATGCCATTTGTTTCAATCATATATTGAAGCTTTAGGAACCTAATGCGATAATTCAAGAAACAACACAACTTTACCACCTTTGGTCTTGGCGAAATGACTAAACTGTCCTTGATAGCTTATTACTAAAATCGACTAGGACATTAAAAATATGGTGTATATGATTGAAATACTAGAACATCTATTTCCTGTTGAATTGTTTTTATAACCAATTGGACATTGGTATGTTAATTATTCTAGTTTTCTAATGATTCTTAAATAGAAAACTAATAGGATCTTAAAATTGATGATCCTCACTATGTCATAATAAGTGTACCTTTCTCCATGGGAAGTTATTGATGGTGTGCTTGAGTTTTCTTCAAAGACAACAAAACCAGATTTCCCTTCCTTTGCTTTCTTTCTATTCTCTCTTCATAAGTGATGGTTAGGAGATAAGAGAATATGTATTTATGCTAGGAAGAGGACCTAGTTTACGTTAGTGGGAGTTATCCCCATTAATACCATTACTCCCATCAAGTAACAATATATTTTATGAAACTGCTCCACTTAACCCATTTATAACTTAGCCCTTACTTATTAATTATTTATTTATTAGTCCCTAGTAAGTCACATGAGACATTAAAGAGACTTTAAAAGTCTTACATTCTCCCACTTGGCTCATGTGTCATTACCTAACATCATGGACGCAATAAATAAATAAGTTAGATTACGTAATGCGCATTAAAATGACTAAAATTCTATACTTTGGGTATGTCATAATTTCATGATTAAGAATATAAACTAATCCGAGTCATGGCGGTTGTACATCACTCAATTGACATAGTCCCTTCCATGCACTACAACTTAGTCTTCTCCTTAATACATGATCATTAACATGGAGCACATAATAGGTCAACATAACGTCTTTATTGAAGACTGTACTTGTTTACATTACTTTAATTCAAATATGCATGCAATTATAGAGAACAGGTAATCAGAAACATATCATAAATGAGCTCAGAGTGTCAATTACGTAGATAAAATATACATTATACTCAAGAGTCATTATTAACAATTATGCCCATCATTTCAACATGTTCAATGAATGTCTTGGGCGGTAACCCCTTAGTCAAAGGGTCAGCTATCATAAGGTTTGTGCTAATGTGTTCTATTGACACTCTTTGTTTATGAACTTCTTCATTCACGGCAAAGTACTTTAACTCCATATGCTTAGCACCCTTAGAGTACTTGTCATTCTTAGAGATAAATCTTTGCTGCAGAGTTATCACAATACAATTTGTGGCCTAGCAATCGTCGATAATTTCAAGCCCCGAAATAAAGTTTCGCAGCCAATTAGCTTTGAATTGTAGCCTCAAACATGCTACAAATTCAGCCTTCCATGGTGGATGCAAAGCAACACCGATTGATTGTTTTGCACTCTTCCACGATATCGCTCCTCCGCTAAAAGAAATATATAGCCAAGAGTAGATTTTTCGGTATCCATGCATCCAAAGAAAGTCCGAACAGTATATCCAATCACCTCAAGGTGATCGGACCTCTATATATAAGCATGTGATCCTTCGTTTCCTGTAAGTATCTCGGAACCTTCTTTGCGCCTTTCCAATGTTCCATTCCTGGGTTACTTTGATATCTTCCTAGCATTCCACCGCAAAGCTTATGTCCGCCGAGTACAAATACGAGCGTACATAATACTCCCAACAACAGATGCATACGGAATTGTTTCCATTTGTTTTCGTTCCAAATCATTTTTAGGACATTGTGCGAGACTAAACTTATCCCCTTTCTGAATTGGAACGGGTGATGCTGAGCATTTTTCCATCCTAAATTTCTATAGTATTTTATTAATATATGCTTTCTGAGACAAGCCTAATAGTCCATGTGATCTATTTTGGAATATTTCTATTTCTATCACATAGCTTGCCTCACCCATATCTTTCATTTCAAAGTTACTAGAGAGGAACTTCTTAGTCTCATAAAGAAGACCAAGATCATTAGTTGAAGCAAGATATCATCAACATACAAAATCAGAAATATAACCTTACTCCCACTGATCTTTAGATATATACACCGATCAACAGTGTTTTCCTTAAATCCAAAGGAAATAATAGTATTATTAAACTTTAAATACCATTGGCGGGAAGCTTGTTTAAGTCCGTATATTGATTTCTTTAATTTGCACACCATGTGTTCCTTTCCTTCAATTGAGAACCCCATTGGTTGGTCCATGTAAACATCATCCTCTAGATCTCCATTAAGAAAGGCAGTCTTCACATCCATTTGATGTAGCTCCAAGTCATAATGGGCCACTAGTGCCATGATAATCCTGAAGGAATCCTTTCGTGAGACTAGCGAAAATGTCTCTTTATAATCGATCCCATCCTTTTGAGTAAAACCCTTGGCGACAAGTCTAGCCTTGTAACGTTCAAGATTGCCATGAGAGTCACGTTTAGTCTTAAAGACCCACTTACAACCGACTCGATTGCAACCTTCTGGCAATTCTACAAGGTCCCAAACACCATTCTGTTCCAAAGATTTTAACTCTTCTTTCATGGCATCTAGCCACTTTTCAGAATTATCACAACTTACGGCTTGTGGAAATGAAACTGGATCATGTTCGTTAATGCTTAAGTCAGTTTCTGACTCATGTAGATATACCAGATAGTCATTCGAAATAGCAGACCTTCTTTCTCTTTGGGACCTTCTTAATGCTACTTCTTGTGGTTCTTCTACAATAGGTTCATTATGAATGAAGAGTTCATTATTGTGTTGCTCTTCTTCATTGTTATTTGGCACAACAATTGGAGGAACACTAATTTTACCGCTAGAGACACAAGTTAAAGGAACTTGTATTCTAACTTTTTTAATTTCCACGTCTCGTGGAACAGTACTCCCACTGGTTTCACCATTTTCAATAAACCTTGCATTTCCAGTTTCAACAATTCTCATGCTATGATTAGGACAATAAAATATATACCCCTTTGATTTTTCTGGATAACCAATAAAATATCCACTTATTGTTCTTGCATCCAATTTCTTTTCTTGTGGATTATAAATCCTTATTTCTGCCTGACAACCCCATACATGCAAGTGTCTTAAACTAGGTGTCCTATTTGTCCATAGTTCAAAAGGTGTCTTTGGAACTGCTTTACTAGGAACCCTATTTAACAAATACGTGGCAGTTTTCAAGGCATACATCCACAAAAATACGGGTAAAGATGAATTGCTTAACATGCTCCTAACCATATCCATTAATGTTCTATTACGCCTTTCTGATACACCGTTTTGTTGTGGTGTACCTGGCATTGTGTATTGTGCACAAATACCACGTTTTTGAAGAAGTTTAGCAAACGGACCTGGGTGTTGCCCCATTTCATCATATCTTCCATAATACTCGCCACCTCTATCAGACCTAACAATTTTCACCTTTTTGTCTAATTCCCTTTCTACTTCATTCAAGTAGATTTCCAAGGCATCTACTGCTTGAGATTTCTCATGCAATAGATAGACGTAGCCATAACGTGAATAGTCATCAATAAAGGTAATGAAGTATTTCTCCTTTCTGAAAGAATTAACGTCAAAAGGCCCACAAATATCTGTATGCACTATTTCAAGAAGTTGGTGCTTCTTGTAGCTCCTTTCTTTGTGTATTTTGTTTGCTTTCCTTTAATACAATCCACACAAATGTTTAGATCTGTGAAATCTAGATCTGGAAGAATTTCATTCTTCATTAGTCTTTCCATTCTTTCTCTAGAAATATGACCCAAACGCTTATGCCACAAGAAAGCATAACGTTCATTTACTAAACTACGTTTAGCGCCAATATTATGATGCAGAGTCAAAAGAGTTTCAGAATATGAACCATCTAATTTCAATTTATATAAACCATCGCAAAGAATACCAGTGCCAATAAGATGATTATTCTTAAATAAACTGAAACATCCATTACCAAAATTAAAAGAGTATCCAGTAGCATCAAGTTTAGATAATGAAACTAAATTTCTAGATAAAGTAGGTACATAAAGAGTTTCCAATAAATCTAAATGATGCCCAGTGTCAAGAATTAAACAATAAGTCCCGACTGCTTCCACTGGAGCTTTCATTCGATTCCCCATGAAGACGAACTTCTCATTTGGGCTTATGGTTTGGATTGTAAGGAATCCCTGCATCGTATTAGAAACATGAGTCGTACATCCAGAATCAATCCACCATGTATTGTGGGGAACTTGAGTTAGATTTGATTCGAAACATACATAAGCATTAAGCTTACCTTTCTTTTCAAACCAAGCCTTACGCTTTGGGCAATCCTTCTGGAAATGTCCAGGTTTCCCACAGAAACGACAATTATAGTTCTTTGTTTCTTTCTTCTGGATTTGCGCAGATGCCTCATTGGTCTTCAATGGCCCTTTGCCTTTTTCATGTTTTTTCACAAATTTTTTTCCAGCTCCTTGATTTCCTTGGTGGCTTACATAATGGACTGAGTGATTTCCTTGATTTTTAAGCCTCGTTTCTCTTGAACTAACATATCTTTGTGCAACTCATGCACATTCCATTTGTCTTTCATAGTGTTATAGCTCATTTGAAACGGGCCATACCCGGTCGGAATGAGTTAAGGATAAACCGCACAAAGAAAGTTCTCATTCACGACCATTCCCAGTGTCTTAAGTCTTCTGCGCAATATTTGTCATCTCAATGACATGCTCATGCATAAGACGCGAACCATCAAACTTCATGGTGGTTAGTGTACTCATTAATGTCCCAACAAAGAGACTTATCATTGTTTGTTTGGGAGCGCTCTCCCACTAATCCCATAAACTCTTTAGACTTTTCGGTTTTGGGGAGAGTTGTTTTAATATGTCATGCTGCGGCGTCATTCTCATGAACATTAAGCCGAGTCTGTTAGATTTTTCCCAAGCTTTATAATGAGCCTTCTCTTCATTGCTACTAGAATCAGTAATAGCAGCAGGCTTCTCTTCCATTATAGCAAGATCAAGATCTAAAACACCAAGATGGAACCGAACTTGCTTGCTCGTTCGATCAGAGAAGTTAAGCCCAAAGTAAACATCGGGTACGCACGATACATGAGAATTCGAGAGAATTGAGAACAGTCTTTGCATAATAAGATTTCATTTAAGTGTTTTGAGATATAAGGTACATGTTAGACATATAATATATTTAAACAACATTCGATGTATGTTAATGTTCTCATTTGGGTGATACATTAACACACAACATGCGAACATAATGATGCTAATAAAAATTCTAACATTATTTGGTAATAGAACATGCACCAATTAGAATTATTCACTACCTTTGGGTATATATATATTCTAATAGTACATGTTAATTACATACAATTATATTTATTTATTATAAAGACAACTAATCAACCTTTGGGAGATCCATAAATGTCTTATAATAATAAATTTCAATATACCCATAAACCAAACAAGTACAAAGTTTAGCATCCATTATTCTATGGGTAACTGAAGTGAATTACCATTAATCTGGAATCAAATAAGCATACAGGTTTGATCACTTTGGTGATTAATAAACCTTTTATAATATTCAATTCCAATCTTATACTTTGGAAATAATTTTATACGTGTATATACAAATTTAATAATTGAATATATATACTAGTTATTTCATACAGAAAACTTAAAAAAAAACATTTATCTCCATCATTTTGTAATGAATGATATACAAAGTAAACAAAAGTATTAACAGTAATAATAAAATAAAGGCTTTATCATGATGTCCATTCCATGAATTCAATCTCTGGAGAATTTCAAAATTCAACATGGTATGCATATCTATCAAAGTTCATGGCAATAAAATAATATTCATTAATAACAAAATCATTTTGTTCTTACCATTGGTGAGTGTTCTTGTAAGAACGTTCCTTCAATTTGTTACAAATTTGTAACATCTAAGAACACCAATAATAATAATAAAAAATTTGTTGCCCTCACATAATATAGATGTGTATAAATTAAGTGGAGTCCATAAATAATGAGTGTGGTGTTATTTGAATGGGAAAATATGTTCTTAGAGAAATATGTTACTAAAATGAGGGATGTGGCAATGGGACCCACAAATAACATGTGTTAAGAACATCTCCATTGGAGATGCCCAGATCCAATTCAACACATCAAATTACTACGACAATTTATAATCAGTTCTTGATCCATACGCCATAGAGAAATATATTAACACAATTGTTTACGTATGTACTGCAGCGGATAAATTAATAATAATTCCCCATTTTTTTTTAAAAAATATGAAAGTAAACAAAGATTCATAAAATTGGGAAAAATATCATTCATGGAGAATCATACAATTTCACAACATGGCTCTGATACCACATGTTAATTATTCTAGTTTTCTAATGATTCTTAAATAGAAAACTAATAGGATCTTAAAATTGATGATTCTCACTATATCATAATAAGTGTACCTTTCTCCATGGGAAGTTATTGATGGTGTGCTTGAGTTTTCTTCAAAAACAACAAAACTAGATTTCCCTTCCTTTGCTTTCTTTCTATTCTCTCTTCATAAGTGATGGTTAGGGGATAAGAGAATATGTATTTATGCTAGGAAGAGGACCTAGTTTACGTTAGTGGGAGTTATCCCCATTAATACCATTACTCCCATCAAGTAACATTGTATTTTATGAAACTGCTCCACTTAACCCATTTATAACTTAGCCCTTACTTATTAATTATTTATTTATTAGTCCCTAGTAAGTCACATGAGACATTAAAGAGACTTTAAAAGTCTTACATGGTATTCTAGACAAATGATTTTCTTTTTTCTTAAAAAGCTATATAAGACACACTAAATAATTAATTACTATTTGTACATAAAAATCAATAAAAATATAAGTACATAGGGAATATTAGGAAAAGGGGTACACGCACTCGTATGTGCTCAAACTCGGATTAATTGTCGTGTCAACACAAGTCTCTCTCATTGGACCAAAACATTGATCCCGCACATAAAATCAACAACAGGAACCTACAACCCCCGGGGCATAGACTAGCAGTAAGGCCTAAAGTGACGTGTGAACTCTTTCCCCCTGAGCAGGGCAGTTCCTGGCTGAAATATTGTTGAGGTTGTTTGGGGTCCGTGTCCCGTGAACTTCTCCCTTATATCGATTTAATCGGGGATGGTCTTCACTCTTGAGGGATTGGGGCTATCACTTCGTGGACTAGTCAGGGCAATCATGGAACCTTGATTAATTAAAAAAAAATTTAACCCACATATATAAATAATTTCTACTATCTTATTATTATTTTTTTTTTTTTGAAATGATTTCTACTATGTTATTAGAAATTATTTTCTAACGATTGAAATCGAATAAAATCCACAATACATATTGTCCAAGGATATGGAAATTGACGTTCGTGATAATAAACCCATCCTTAATCTGCCACCTGCAACATATCCAGAACCCCCCTCATCCCTTTTGCACACTCTATAAACCCTACTTACACTCCAAGTAAAATTCAATTCCAACCGAGCTAAATTAATCTTTTTCAAATAATCCAAATACAATGAAACCCTCAAATCACCAAACTATTTCGTTCTTCCTTATCTTCAATTTCCTATTATCATCTTTTCCACACCTCCATGCCACCGCCGCCGCCGGCGGCGATGGCGGCGCCACCACCATATCCTTTGCAACTCTAGGAAGATCGAGCTACGCTTTCGACATCTACGCTATCCCTACAAATCGCCCATCGAAAGAAATCCGTCTCACCGATGGCAAATCCGTCAATTTCAACGGCTATTTCCCGTCGTCTTCATCTCTCTCCGTCCTCCCTCTATTCCCCAATCGACCCGACCCGACAACCCACATCCTTTACATCACCGAGCGAAACGGGTCATCGAAAATTTACCTGGATGCCCTCTACGACACCCCTCCTCTCACCTCGGGATCGAGATCTATGCTCGAGTTTCCAACCGAGTCAACAAATCGTTTGCAGGTTAATTTATTGGGCGACGAGCAGACCGGTGGCCGGGTTTCGATGAAGGATAAACCGAGTTTAGTCGGCCAGAGTTTGATTTACGTTTCCACCCACGAAAACCCGGGTCAGCCTCGGGCGAGCTGGGCAGCGGTTTACTCGACTCAGTTGACGACCGGGTCGACTCGGAGGCTGACGCCGAAAGGGGTGGCGGATTTCAGCCCCGCCGTGTCTCCGTCGGGGGTTTGGACGGCGGTGGCGTCGTTTGGGGAAAAGGGTTGGGGTGGGGAGGTTCAAGAACTCGATACGGATATTTACGTTTTCTTGACTCGGGACGGTTCGAACCGGGTTAAAATCGTCGAGCATGGCGGGTGGCCGGCTTGGGCTGACGATTCTACTATGTATTTCCACCGGAGATGTGACGATGGGTGGTGGAGTGTTTTCCGGGCGTCTTTTAACACTAAAGACGGCCAACTCGGTGTTGAACCGGTGGTGACTCGGCGGCTCACCCCACCCGGTTTACACGCTTTCACTCCAGCAGCTTCTTCCAACAAGAGCTTCATAGCTGTAGCCACCAGAAGACCCGAATCAGAATTTCGGCACATCGAGCTATACGATGTCGTTTCAAAGAAGTTTATCGAAGTGACCCGACCCGTTTCGCCCAATGTCCATCATTTAAACCCGTTTATCTCACCCGATTCTGGCTGGGTCGGGTACCATAAGTGTAGGGGTGCAAGCAATGATGGGAAGAGTAATAATGATTTGGTACTTGAAAATGTTCGGAGTCCATTACCAAACGTTTCCTTGTTTCGGGTTGACGGGTCGTTCCCTTCGTACTCACCGGACGGCGAGCGGGTCGCCTATGTGAAATTCCCGGGTCTATATGTGATGAATAATGATGGATCGGGTGTCCGGAATGTTCTAACCCGAACCGCCTTTTCGACCTCGTGGGATTGGAAGAGGAAAGGAGTGGTGTACACAAGTGTTGGACCTACATTTGCTAGTGAGAGCACAAAAGTTGACATCATATCGATCAATGTGGATGATGAGGACCTTAGTTACAAACAATTAACCCTAGGAGGTGAAAACAATGCATTCCCTTCGCCCTCGCCTGATGGAAAATGGGTCGTGTTCAGATCGGGCCGAACGGGTCACAAGAACTTGTACATTATGGATGCTTTGAATGGAGAAACGGGCGGGCTTCATCAATTAACCGAGGGTCCTTGGACCGATACCATGTGTAATTGGTCACCGGATGGCGAATGGATTGCCTTTGCATCGGATAGGGAAAATCCAGGTTTGGGTAGCTTTGAATTGTTCAAGATTCATCCGAATGGTACGGGACTCCAAAAGGTGATCCAGAGTGGTTTGGGCGGGCGAACCAACCACCCATGGTTTAGCCCGGATGGGAAATACATAGTGTTGACATCCGATTATGCTGGGGTTTCTGCTGAACCAATTTCAAACCCGCACCATTACCAACCCTACGGTGATATTTTCGTGATCAAATCGGATGGGTCGGGGATCCAAAGATTGACCCACAACTCTTATGAGGATGGAACCCCAGCTTGGAGCCCCAAATACACGAGGCCGACTAATGTCGAATGGCCTAGTGGAGGATCAAAGTGTTCGTTCGACGATTGCCATTGGCTAAACATAAGCCCTATGAAGGTATCAAGCTCATCTAATAAGAGGCAATGTGCTCATTGAGACTTTAGCATGTTCCCAATCTTGTATGTAGTTGTAAGAACACTTGCCTTGCTTTGTGTAATAGAAGTACCTTGAAGCTTTATATTGTAAAGAGCTTTATGTTGTGAAGTTTTGTAATTACAAATGCAATAAAAGTCTGTTGCCATGCTTTGGGTTTCATTTTCAACCATTTATTTTGGAGAATAAAAATGTGATTACCTCTTTGTTAGACCTAACATTTTCCAGGAAATACCCAATGCCTGAACTGAACAACAAAACAGGAAATAACAGAAAGAAAACTGAGACAAAATCTCTGGAAAATTGGAAATGAGCTATACATGGAACTAATGTTAGGTCTAAAACTGACTGAACTAAAAGCTTGGTACAAAGATTGTAAGGAGACAAGCATACAAAAGGTAACGCAAATGTCGCCCCCCCCCCCCTTCTCACTCGCTCCTGGTTTTTGGCCATTTATCCTCAACTCGATGAAAAAAACATTCGTCAGGAAACTGCCGTTCTGTTTAATCAAACGGCAACCAGCAGCAGATGAAGCACCGAAGAAAAAGTCCGTCCAAGTCCAACAGAGCATTGGAACCAGCTGCATTATTGTTGAGACTAGCTAGCTGCTTACATTGTGGAAGTATTCTTGAGGTATAGATGGAGGGCAGTACTTCTTTGCCACAAATTTGTACTGATTCAATAAAGTAACTTGTGTTAAATTTCAAAGTTTGCAAAGACATATAAATCAAAATTATGTAGGGGGGCATTTGAAATATTTATAACTTGTGAGGGGGGAATATCAAACTTAATCAAAATTCAAGAGTTTTTTGTAATTTTCAAAAACCTCTGGGATTTTTTTTAATTAGCCCGATAAATTTATAAATTATACTTGAGGCCCTCACAGGAAATACAGAAAAAATGAATTTGTACAACTTCACTTTAAGGAAAGCACTTTCTTTATATATGTGCTAAGTTTTGTGTTAATTTTGCACCAGAAAAGAAATTTGCTCACCTTATGCTGACTGTATTTCTCCCTAATTGCAGGCAGACTAGAATTTTGATTATTGCAGCAGAGCCCGTGTAATGCTACGACACAGTCGCGTAAATCAAAGGGCTGGTAAAGGGTGTAATGTCGCAAAGTGGAATTCTGCATAAATATAGCGAAAATCAAATCGTGGTCGAAGATATCTATTACAAGAACAACAAAAAAAAAGGGGAATGAAATATCTTAAAACAATGTTCGGAAAGTCCACATACCCAGGGCCTCTTGGAAGGGAGAAGAATAAATCTGGCCAAGAAAATCGATGAAGCTGCTATCAATGATGGGGCAAAACATAGCATATTGTACTCTAGCAGAGATAACTCTGCAATGTAGTTGGCCAAGCACTCCAATTGCAGTAAAGGAGCCTGCAAAGGTAGCCAAATATACACATTTTAGACACATTCAAGAACAATATCATGGGAAAATTCAAGGTTACTAATAGAGATGATACCTCATTAACACCTTGTGCAGCGCGAACAAATCTCCTAAGAAAGTTTCAATACACAGACAACGAACATTAACATCTTAATCCAAAAGAAATCGGACAACGGATAAAAGTTAGATGATCACCTTAAGAAACATTTAGCTGTGGGTGCTGTCATCTCAAATTTCAGGTAATTCAAAACAGCAGATTCCATTTGCAAAACCTGAAAATTTTGAACTCCTCAAAAAATGTTGCAATTACCCAAAGTAACTATCAGGTACTTGAAAGGGAGAAAACAGGGTACCTCTTCTTTAAAGTATGTGTTATCCGTTATGTAGCAAAATTCTTCCACCTGGGGTGCACATATCTCTTCATATTTTCTGCATAGTACATATTCATAGTACTGACTTACTACTTTCCCCAGTCAAGAATATTTGTGAAATCACAATGAGCAAAAACATGAAAGATATTGAATGATGAATCTTACGATGCAATCATCATGCAAGCTACACCGAGCAATTGTAACCTTTGCCTATCCATGACATTTCCAGAAAGATAATGATCTATGTAGTTAACGGTCAGATACAGTGTGTCAGGAATAAGTCTGTATTCCTCTGCAACCTGTGGTTCAAATTTGATGTCAAACAGAATACTTTTAACAAAATATAGAAGAAACTCTAATGAAATGTCCATCAAAAACATGCTTAGGCCTTAGAAAGAATCGGACAATTCTTGCGAAACTAATAGATGTTTAGCTCTAGACAAGATGAAAGGGAAAGTGGAGTTTATAAACTTCAATTGGCAAAAGAAATTGTTACCTCAACAAGCCAATCAATAAGAATCGCTCGCATGCTGGCATTGATGTCTTTTTGCACCCTTTCCATGAAGTTAGTAGCTGGCCTTTTCTTTGCCTAAAGTTGAATGGACAAAGAAATCAATGAACAATACATATAGATTGTTATTTGTTAATGATAAATGTCCCTTGAGAACCAAACGGTTTCATATTGGCATAAAGTTAATAAACCAAACCATAACAGAAAGTGCTTATGCTTCATCAACATAAATAAAATGTAAACCTCGGATGCTCTCAAGTGCTTGTAAATATCACAAGCAATGGTCGCACATAATTGTGGGTCGTCTAGATTCTCATCAACATCTACAATCATGTCATCGGATTCTATTGCAGCAAGTACATCTCGTTTGCATATATTCCCTGCAAACAGAATGGCCTAGCCTACATTACAATCTTTGGAAGTAGTAAGTATATAAAGTAATGTGTGCAGATTTTTTAGCATGTGCTATTTCAAGATGTCAAACAAATAAAAGAATTTTCACACTGTTCAAAGTACAAAACCTGTAATTTCCACATGTTTTGAAATGCAAAGCATATTTGATGCCTTCCGCTCAATGGAATCAACTGCTGCTATTTCATTACTATCCATGTATTCTACATCCGGACTCTTCAATGAATCACAGGTGGACATAGATTCATCCATGGAAACAGAGAATGAATCTGAGTTATCTGGAGACACATTTTCACTGCATGAAAATGGCGCAACTGTTGTCTTAGAGACCACCACATCGCTTTTCGGAAAAGACGTAGCTCTACCTACAGCAACCGTGTTCTGTTTCACAGAGGAGGATGGAAGCAGAGTAGCTCCTGAGAAGCTTCCATTTGTGGAAGTCGAAGATCCCTTCTTGATGCTCACAATTTTGGCAGAACATGGTACCTACATGATTCGAATTTAATCGAGTTAATCACATCTGTCTTTTTATAGGATATACAGAAACCAAAAAATATAGTGTGATTAAGGGGCAATTTTTAAGTTGTCCCACATATTTAAAAGATATCATATATGCCTTCTAATTTATATGATAAACAACACTGTTTTAGCAATGAAAATTTGTGACAAGTGACAACAAGCAAATTATGGGCAAGTGCACAAGCACATAAACAGATAAAACCATATATGGTAAATTGGCAGATGCCAGTTTGAACAAAAGCATCGGCCCTTGTATCATTTGCAATTTTCCAATTTATAACATAATAGATATGCTCTAAATTTTGAAACACAGCATCTTCAGACATTTTGAGTGTCTCATTTTCTAAGTATTTTTACAAGTATTTCATTACATCAAACAATATAATTTAAACATTTAATTCCACTTTCAGTTGCAATTCCATGCATTGTAATTAGAAGAAAGCCTGAAACTCAAGGTTCTTTATCCTTCGGCCATATAAATTTCTTTAACAGCAGTGTTCTTTATGCAGAAAGAGATCACCAATCAGTTTTTTAAGGTGGTCAACAAAATAAAGGTATCTTGAAATTTTATTCACAATGAGGAAGTGAAAAAACCTGTAGAAATACTAAAGAACTTTATTAAATTTGCATTGATACCATTTCCTGTACAATGTCTTTACCAAGAATCTATTTGAATTTAAAACCCAAAAACTACTTACTATTTATAAAAAGAAAAAAAAGAAAGACATAAAGAACTCATCATCTTGACCAAGAAAACTTCAAAGAGTAAGTAGGTTTTCCCAAAACATAAAAAAGTCTACAAGGACATAAACAAAAACCAGAAATCATGCGCATATACTGATATGTGCCAAAATGGTTTCCACGATTCCTGGAGCTTTTTTAGAAAGAAAAAAAGTCAAAGAAGTTTATACAACACAGGGTTTAGCCTTTAATAATGAAAACATTCAAACTTCAAAATCCCATACCACATATAAAATTTAAAAAATAGACAAAAAAACAAATAAATGGTCACATCTAATCTCTTAGAATCACACATGCATTCAATTTCAAACCCTGATAATGCAATCAAACCCAAAACTGGTAGTTACGAGTTACGCGTACAATTTTCGACGATTCGGGCCGACCCGAATTCAAAGAACCGGAACCATGCCTCTGATTAGTGATATTCGCAAGCGCCGGGCGTTTCTTCGCGGCGGCCGCAGCCGACGCCGTCGTCACCTTCCCAAGATTCTCCGAAGCAGAAGCATGCCGCTTCGCCAAAGACGACGTCGTCGACCTCCTCGCCCCTGCTGAACTCGCCATTGAACACCAAACAATGGCAAAAGGAAATTGAAATTTTGAATCTGCTATCAGGGCCTAAACAGAATTATACTGAATGAATTGAATGAAAGAAAACCGAGAAACAGAACAATAATATAATTGGGGGTTTTAATGGGTTGCTTTTGAAAGCGGGCAAAAGGGGGCGATTTGAATTGTGAAATGATCTGGACCGTCCGATCGGGTTTGGGGTATTCGTTAGGAGCGGACAGAGGTGGGCCCCACGGGAGCTCTCTATTTGAATTGCGATGGTTAAACTGACACCAAGGTTTGTCAACGACCAATGACAGATCAGATTGGTGGAACGTGATTGGTTTATAAAGGTGACCGTGATGTGAGTTTAGAGAGTGCTTGGGTTATTTGAATTCGAATTTGAACCGGATCTTCGTTCTAGTGCATTGGGGAAAGCAAGTTTTTACACTTAGTCCAAGCAAAGGGCTTTAGCATGTGGCCAAAAATATAACAATGTGACAAAATTTGGCAATAGCAAAAGGATATAATTTGAACTTTTTTGATTGGCAAAATATCAGTTTAAAAAATTTCAATTTTGAATATACTAAAAGTTTTGCCAATCAAATGTGGATATATAGTAAATTTTTTATGCTTACTTGAAAATTTGTTTATATATGGATAATAGGATCTTTTAAATTAAATGAGATATTGAAGTATATGAAGTACAAGTTTAAATAAAGGTGGAATGAAATTTGAAAAACTAGACACGATTCTCGATTCAAACAGATTTAAACTTTAAGGAATATATTAGTATTTTTTCAAGCTAAGTCCAAACTCAAAGTCTATTTTTCATTTTCTTATTATGATGTTAATTGCTTAATTAATCCATCGACTTAAAGACTCAGTATACGTTTGGGAGCATTTATTCAAAAGTTCATTTAGAAAATAAATTTTTTAATAAGTAATTTTCCAAAAAAAGTCTCCAATTATGATTTTTCTAAAATAAACTTTTTGGAGAAGTAATTTATCCAAAAAATCATCATAAATTAACTAATAAACATCAGTTTTTATTGAAATTGACTTTTATATCTAAAAGTCTATCTCAAAAGTGCTCTCAACCAAGGACTAATTTGGCTTTGAGGATGTCCAGATGTCAATATGGTATTTAGATCTTTAAATTTATAAATTATATGATTACAAAAATTATAAAGTTTGATTTAAATTTAAGGGTTAAATCTTTAAATTAACGAAGTAAAAATTTTAACTTCACTTAGAAGCATCTGGCTTTCCACTTAGTTTTCTTTTTCCATAAATTGTATAAGATGAAATATGTTCAGTGTGATTGGTTAACATTCCGTTCCTCACCTTTCCCTTGTTAGAAATAATAGTGTGAAAAATAATTATTTGGAATTATAATAAATTTGAAAGTATGATTAGATTTATGATAAAAATATGATGATGATAATTAATGTGATAATGGGTTTAGTGAAATAATGATTGAATTTGATTGTTGTTTTGGAAAAATATGTGATAGTGAATAGTATTATATGATTGTGTAATGATTTGATGTGACGATGCTTGAAAAGTGAGGATGAGTGAATAGTTCATTTTTTTTGCAAATTTTCACAAGTAATTGTATGTAGAGCCCGAAAAAAAAGTTTGGGCGAAAATTTTGCAAAATTCTTTTATTACCTAGCTTAGCCTTAGGTATTTCGTATTTGATGTTGCTAAAAAATACAGATCACCCCGAGTCAATGTAGTTGAATTCGTCTGTCTAAAATTTATTGTGTGAGCTAAGGAAATATTCGAGTGGGAAATAGCCTACAACTATTGTTCCAAAACTCCCTGCCCATTCTCGATTAGACACCGTCGAGGTGCTAGGTTCCTCTTGTCCGCCTATATTATTCTTCCGATTAAGTCTCATGTAACCCCGTTTAGGTTCCATCTAAGCGTTAGACCCTAGTCTGCCACATGCATAGTACCAAGCTTTTTAGAACACTGTCTACAATACATAGAGCAATGCTAGGGGATCTCTGTGGTGGTCCCAGAGAGACCGCATTGATGCTTAAGTCAACCACTATATGAGAGAAAAATCCAGATCGTATGAAAGTAATTCAAAGTAAGTAACTTCGTACAAATGAATATGGATGAACCTTATATATATGGGATAATGGGTCACATGAGCTTAGTGTAATAAATTGGTTGTTTAAGCTGTAGTAGGCCTCGTAGGCCGTTAATAATAAACTAAGTCAATTGATAATATTCGAACCCAATAATACATATTTATGGGTAAATAATTAAATAAAAGAAATATATAATTACGACTTAACCCAACATAATTGTAATCGAGTTCATTATCAAATCAACAAAGATATAACTAGCTTTATTTTCCTTTTTTGATTTCAAATAAGAAAATTGGGTTTACATTTATACACAAATTTGTGTTTAAAATCATATAAACTACTTGACATGCCAATCATATATCAATGTCTTGCAAACAGGCGAAGTGATTAGAATGTTGATTCACTTACTCTAATAAGACTACTTTACGTGCCAAACAATGATTATGACATAAAATAATCAACTATCTTATAATCTAAAATCATACCATACATTAAATACATAGCGTGGGTGGCTTTCGCATTTTTTCTTGTAAATGAGATATTAATGTATATTTACCATGGTTGCAGAAATCGCTAGGCGCTAATTGGGCGGCTGACCAGCGCCTAGGGCGCCTAGACCGCCTAGGTGGGCGCCTAGGAACAACACTATTTTTTTTATTTATTTCATTTATTTTATTTTTGGCCGATTTTTCCCGCCTAGCCTGCCTAGTCGAGCGCCTAGGCCCGATTTTTGGCCAGAAATGATTTTTTTGGGCGATTTGGGCAAAATCGGATCGGCCTAGGGGCGCCTAGGCCAGTTTTTACAACACTGATATTTACATGGACCTTGAGTATTGTTACTACTCTATATATAATTTGGTAGGTGACCGGGAAGGGACTGTGACATAAAAATTGATTAGGGATGGTAACGAGGCGAGTCAAAACTCGTCCCCGCATTAACCTCGCCCCGATGGGCGGGTCTAGACCCATGTAAAGGGGTCCGTGGATGGGTCTCGGGTTCAAGATTACAAAACCCGCCGAACAATAGGATCCCCCCACATATTAATTTTTATTGTATTTTTAAATATATATTGAAATATTTTTACATTAATTACTTTTTAATTTGAGTGTTGTCTGTTTAAAAATATTAGTTGAGGTACTAATATAATATTATTTACTTTTAAAGTTTAATTTACTAATATAATACCTGATAATATTATACTTTGATTATTTATTTTGAGTATTAGTTGAGTATTATTGCAATATTCTAATAGTATTTTTTCTTTGAAAACAAAATCTTAATAATAGCTAAATAATTGTAAAAACTAGTTATAATAAGTTGCATAATTAGATTTATTTATTTTTTGACCTATACAGAAGTATAGATTGAAAAAATCAAATTAATGTAATTTAAAAAAAATATTGGTGGGTCTAAACCGGCCCCGACGGGTTTTGAGGCGAGACGGGGTGGGTTCCGGTTTTGGCCAAACCCACCTAATTACCATCCCTAAATCTGACTAACATGTTAGAATATGATATCTCAAAATTTTTTTCTTTCGGTTATTAATTTTTTAATGCCTAACTATAAATACTTTGTCTCATTGGTACTCCATATTTGTGATTGATCAATTTAATACACAGAGTTCACGGATTTTATGAATTGGTACATATTTTCAATTTGAAGGGACGAAAAACTCCCAATATTTTTTTAATAACTATTTGGACTTCCCTTGGGGGCTTTATCATCCTTTCAAATTGAAATATGTTCCAATTTGCAAAACTCGCGAAAGTCTGGGACTGAATTGATCAATTTGTAAGATTGGAAAAGAAAGAAGCTGTTGTGATATTCATTTTTATTTAGAGTTCCGGAGAACGCTAAGTAGAAATGGTGACAAAAATATAGGACCTATTTACAAGTCTAATATTTGTAATTTTCATTTATTATTTCACTGTTTCATCATGCTCATTGTTCTATTATTTATCAACTAGTATTTTAACCGTGTAATACACAGAGTGTGTTATTTCAGATCATATGAGATTTGTTGTCTTGGACTGTATGACCTAGTATCAGAGCCGATCCTATCAATTTTTGGCATAAGTCGAATTTTAAAATTGGGCCCCTTTTCAAATACAAAATTAAAGACAACAGAAAACAATAAAAAATTAATGTGTAATGTATAAAACAGTTCTATTATAGTTAAAACAATATGACATCTCCCTAAAAAATATTTAATTTAGGACCTTAGGAAAAATTAAATATGATAGTTTTGTTAGCAATTTGAAAGGCTACAAGGCCCAAAAAATATGGGCTCTTCATTCTTAGTGAGAGAGTTTTTTGTTCTTTTTGTAAATCGTAATTTATAAAAAAAATATTTATGCATCCAAGAGGATTCAAACATGGGTTATTTAACCTTTCCCAATTTTAAAGTGGCAGAAAAACCATTAACTATACTTGTTTTCCAATCAACATCTTCTTTATTTTTTATATAACTATAAATAGAAGATAGAAAAAAAATGGGCCCATAAAGTTTGAGGTTTTTTCCTGGGCCCGAGTCGACCGACTCCACCGCCTTACATAAAGAACGGCCCTGCCTAATATCTTGTGTTGGGCCATATAATTTGAATGGATATAAAAATTATAATATTAATGGAATATGAAACTGTGAAAATAGATTACAAACAAATTAATATAATTAAACAACTATATTTAAAAATTACAAAATTTAGAATATTTTTTGTATACTACATTATTCATGTGCTTGTTTTTTACTCATCATCACCACAAAAACTAATATTTTTAAAATCCACACTATTGATGACTAATGAAACTGCAACAAATGCTTTTGGATTGAATAACATATTCCTCCAAAAGTGCAACACATACGTTTATTCGTATAAAAGAAAATGTTTCAACATTCGTTTGAAAGATAATTTTTAAATTTTTGTTGCAGAATAGTTGTTTAATAATTATTAATCGAGATCTTCAAGTGTTATTTCAATAAATCTAGTAATCTTTCCTCCAAGTTCTAATACCTGCATTCAAGATTTTTAATTTAATTTTTATTATTGTAGCCAGTTTTTTCACGAGACCAAGCTTTATGACCCATTGAGTCTTGATCATGTCTGGGTCACAAAATAGTGTAATCATGAGTGCCATTATAAGCTTAATTTTCCGAATATTATATGATAGAATAATATTTATTTAGTTTTGTTTGAATGCATTAATTTACTAATGAACTGATTATATATATGTGTATAGGGAATTCAAAAAAATAATTATGGTAATATGTCAAGATTATTATTAATATAGACAAAGGCGTACAAGTGTGTTATTGTGTGTAGGGGTATTCGTTCGGCCAAACTGAACCGAAATTTCGGTTAGCCAAAATCCCGAACTGAAGTATTAATTTGGTTTTAAGTTTTAACTTTGAATAAAAAATGCTCCTTTTTTTGTGTAGACTAAAATAAAAAGGCGTTTTTTTTGTTTTATTTCAGCTTATGTAGACTTTGTAACTCTGTAAGTGCTTTTGTTTTAATAACAAGTATTTTTTTTTTATGCAAAGTTGCTATTCAACTTAACGTAACATCAGCAACTTATGATATTAAAAAATATCGGTTATTTGGTTCGGTTTGGTTAACCAAAATTTTAAAGGGGAATCGAATAACCAAAATTTTAAAAAATAAAAACCAAAACCGAACAGAATTTTTCGGTTCGAACCAAATTTTCGGTTCCGGTTCGGTTCGGCCGGTTAACCGAATTGTACGCAACCAATGGCGTAGCCAGAAATAAAACGGGGGTGGGCCAATATACGAAATTGGGGTAGGCCAAATAAAAAATTAAAAGAAAAACCATATAAAATTTAATAAATTTTTTTTTTCTAAAAAATTTTACCTAGAAAGAATTTTTTTTTCGAAAAGGGGGGCCCGGGACCCGAGTTGCCCCCCCTAACTACGCCATTGTGCACAACCCTACTGGAGACCTGCTATGATTTATTTAATCTAGTCGCTACATTCGTCATCTAGAATTATCCTACAATACATAACTCACCAGGAATTTCTACATGATTTCTTCAAATAATATATTATACATTTTCTAAAATATTTATAGATCAATCTTTCCAGAATTTGGGCTTATTAGACTCTAATATGCATTGGACTCTTACTTTATTTTTGACTTAAGTAAATATTTATCAAACTCAATATAATTTGGACAAATAAGTTAATTGCAATGCCCTTTACTTATGATGGCAATGACGAAGATGAAATCAATATAGTTCCTATTTAATTGTAATTGAGGTGACTTTGTTTAGTTCTTTTTGTGTTTTTTTGAATTTTTAGATTACGATACTTGTGTCAAGCTTATCACATTTGTTTAGTTCTTTTTGTAATTTGATACTTATCACATTTGGGATTTGAGTATTTATGAAAATAGTGGAAACATTTGTTTTTTTAAATAAAATATTTATTTGGTACCTCTATGTTTATGATACTTGAAAATATATAATTATATATTTATGTCGTACACCCGTTCCCGTATATCCAAAATTTCAAAAAAAAAAATATTGTTTCCTCGTATCCATGTCGCATTGTACTCGCATTCTGTACCCGTATCAATGCTTGATAGGTCATTTTTTTTATTTTATTAAATACATTTACACAAGAAATAATTTACAATATATATGTAAAACTTGAGTGATCATATATGCTAATATTAAAAAAAGTTGTGAAAGTAAGTGGGTTCCTATAATGAATGTTGTGAATTTCTAGGGTAGAAATCCATATACAAATAGCTATATTAGTGATTTAATAGACTCGAGGGACTGAATGGAGAATAACACCAAATTGGTCTTGTGGATCTTCTGCAGGGTGTATATATCTTGGTGGGTGGATGCGATAACAATTAACTAATTATAAGATTAAACACATCGTCATTCATCCATGTATGAATAATAAGACATACGCGTATTCATCCATCCACCATGAAGTGTAATCTAGGGTGTAGCATGAATAATACCAACAAAACCTATATACCAATTTTCTCCCCCATGATAAAATAGCGGGAAAGAAAAGCCCTTTCTGAAGGAAAAACCTCGATTCACCTCGCAGCAATGGCGCCAGTGTTGCAGAGCTCTCAGCCATGGGTTGAAAAATAGTAAATTGACTAATTTAACTCTTTCTCTCTCACGCTGATTCACTTTTTTCACAAACTTGCGCCATGTTTTTTTTTTTTTTTTCACAATTGTTTTAATAATTGTGTATTGACAGTCGACCGAAGCAAGTGAAGGACGTTGCTCACCAAGACGAGGTCGTTCGGGTTCTTACCAACACTCTCGAGACAACAAATGTAAGATTTCTTTATTTTGTTTTTAATTGTTCTTGAAGGCTTAGTGTTTGATTTTCTGTCTTTGTTTTTTGATTTAATTTAGTGTCCGCACATGCTATTTTATGGGCCTCCGGGTACGGGAAAAACAACTACAGCTCTTGCCATTGCTCATCAGCTTTACGGGTAATTTTGCACTTTTATATTTTGTGCTCACAATCTTACTCGCCATTTAAGGAAAAAGTTATATATACATACACATTTGTTGTGAGCATGATTTCTATTATTTTTTGACAAAATAGATGATTATTTGTATTACAAGAACTGGCTCGGTTTTGACATTATCTGAGCATCAGTGTTATTTATTTGATGGTGTATTGGGTTTCATATGGGGTCCTAGAAGCAATGTTCCAGACAATTAGGGCAGAAAGGAGAAATTTTCAGAATTTTTTTTTCCTCTTAAATGCTGGCAACTGAGCTAGCTTTCATTACTCTTGTCCGACTTTCAACATTGTCCCCCTCCCCAACCCCCCCTTTCTTTCTTTCTTTCTTTCTTTGTGTGAAAAAAGTTAACATTATTTGATACACACTATATAATGGCTTTGATATGATTTTTTGATTTCCCTTTAGTGAACCAAACCATTTTTCTTTCTATAGGCCTGAGCTATACAAGTCTAGAGTGCTGGAGCTGAACGCTAGTGATGATCGTGGGATCAATGTTGTTCGCACAAAAATAAAAAACTTTGCCGCTGTTGCTGTTGGTACCGTCCGCCACGGGTATACAACAATTTCTTTTGTCTTTAGCATATAGCTTATCGGACTGCACGTGCTTATGCTCATTTGGATGCCTTTCTTCTTAACTGTAGTGGTTACCCCTGCCCACCCTATAAGATCATAATTCTTGATGAGGCAGATTCAATGACTGAAGATGCCCAGGCAAGTATATTTGTTTGTGCATACTATTTTAGTATCATACATGTCACAATGGAGGTTTATTTTTTTCTTTCGCAGAATGCCTTGCGGCGCACCATGGAGACATACTCAAAAGTTACAAGATTCTTCTTCATTTGTAATTACATCAGCAGGTGGGGTTATCCTCCTCCCCTGTCTCTCTCTACACACACACATATATGTCTTTCTCACTTGTAAAAACACAAATATGTGACTAACTTAGCGAAGGGGCTATAGCTGGCAGCTTTGATACTGGTCTCTACGGCTAATCTTAGAGATAATTTGCATAGAAGTCCTTATGCCAGGTGCAATAACATTTGTTACTGATCTAATACTTTTTTGTGTGATACAAGCTGAAAAAAATGGAAAAATGCATGCTGGAGCAAGAAATGCTTTCGCTAGCTATGAGTTGGCAAATCTGCAGTTGGTAGTACGCGCTGCAAGATCAGTTTCTCAAAAAAAAATTCTGTTCATTAAAACATAGAAACTCCAGAGCTCGCATCCCTGAATGTTATAATTGTTTGAATTATATCCAATTTTCAAAATTTTCTTTGAGACAGGGAGAAAGGAAAAGCCAAAGCATGCTAATGTGCTTTTTAAATTTTTCACAAGCTATCAGGAAAACCCTTAGGCTATGTTTAACTCCTCCCAGTCACATTTCCTTCCCAATTTCTTCCCCCAGTCACCATCCAAACATACATTACACTTTCCAATGCATTTCTATACTAATACACACATTTCCCAGTACATCACACAAACTCCCCTTCCCCCAATCATCCCCGGTCACTAAACAAACATACCCTTAATTTGTATGAAGGAAAATGTTAAAGGATGCTCAATGGGGAGAAGGTTATTTTGCTGGGATATTTGCTAAAAATTGGGATTATGTTCCAGATTCGCTTGTATTTTCCAGAGTTAATGTCTAGTACTCTTTTGAGAACTGACTTTAGGAATGATTTGATTTGGTGCAGAATTATAGAACCTCTGGCATCTAGGTGTGCAAAATTCAGATTCAAGCCACTTACAGAAGAAATCATGAGCACTCGCATTTTATATATTTGCAAGGAGGAAGGTCTTAACTTGGATTCAGAGGTATGGTTTGACATACTTGACATTTCAGGCGTGCTTATCTAATTATTTGCTTGTGCATGTGGTGAATTCATTTTTTTCCTGAGATTATTTATGTCATGGGTTCTATTTCTTTGTAGGCTCTTTCAACCTTAAGCTCTATTTCTCAAGGTGATCTGCGCCGGGCTATAACATATCTACAAGTAAGCTAAATCTATGATCATCAGCTTAAGTAACTTTCTGTCAGTGAGTGTAAAGGGTTCTTTATTCACATGTGAATGATTAGATGCATGTTCTGGTAGAGATCTCACAACTCATACTTCTTCATGTAACTATTAGGTTTATATTCAAAGCATGATATTTAAGGTTTGAAGCTAGAAGTTTGTTCATTTTAACGCATCACATTAAAATTATCGAAAATGTGGAAAAACTAATGGCACAGGGAAAATGGGTTCCCCACGTAATGGTTGTTCTGTACTTAAAAATAGTAAAGATGGATAGGTACCACAATGGATATGTCAGTTTGCCGGATGTTACATTAGCACCATCGTCCTCATCTTATTTAACTTTAGTATCACAGATTCTGATTTTCCATTTTCCATTTATTCCAGGGTGCTGCTCGCTTATTTGGATCTTCAATTTCATCCAAAGACTTAATTAGTGTGTCTGGCGTAAGTTTCTTTTACTCTAGCATTTCTGAACAATAGATTCAGATGATTTCGTATATCTAAGATTAGAAAGTGCTTTCGACCAGCTAATATAAAACCGTTCTCTTTATTTGTCTTTCCACCTGGTGTTAAGAAAAACTGTGAGATAAAATTTTGGTTTTAGTTGTTACTAATTACTATTTAAGCATACCTCTATAAAACAACATCTGAGTTCAATTTAGTGCATGGTGTTTTGTCTCTTTTTCAACTGCGTCAGAAGATTTTTGACATCTCTCATATTCGGGGATGCAAATAATTGCACAGAAGTTTCCACTTTTTTTTTTAAACACTTTCTTGTTCAGCTCTTTCCCAACTGACAGAGCCTTCATGAATCTGGTTTGCTTGGTTAGTTTTGTGGATAATTTTACTAGTAATTAGAGGTTACTGCTTCCATTTTTCACCTCGTATGGATAGTTGCACCTAAGTGGTGTATTATGGATTACCTTTTCTGTGATATCTAAAGTAGCAGAAGAAGTCTTTAATCAAACCTTCTTTAGTATTTTAAGGAAATGAAGCTTAATAATGTACATACCTAAAATAGTAGTATAATACAGCTGTAGCCGAATATAAAGGGTTCAAGTTAATGTGTAACTAGTGGAGGGGAGTCAAATAAAGTGCAACATATGATTTATTTGGATATCGTTTTTCTAATTACCCTGGTCCTGGGGACATCCACCCCTGGCGTCCCTCTTATAATGCTGGTGAGTTATTCTCGTAGCTTTGCAGAGCCCTCATATTTTCATAGATGCAAATTGCATAATCCAGCAAAGATATTATGCTTATTAAAGTCAAGGCCGAAATAGAAAATCCCAACGTGGCCGTAAGATATTTTTGCACATCTTAGAGATTGCAGCACGAGTTCATATGAACCAGCAAGTATCGGTTCATTTTGCAACTATTTGATCAATTCAAGTGTGGATTTACATGTATTAGCAACTAATAAAACATGAAAACTGCTAACAAAGTGTAATGAAACCAATTGCTCCGATGATAAAGAGAAAAGCTCATTTGTGCATAAGCTAGATTGTTTCGTACTGCAATATAAAGCAACCTAGAGTGCACCTCGTTCAGCTTTGTGCGTACGGATTTTCCCATCCGCTCTTTCAATAATTAAGGTTCTTTTGTGGATGTGATTTTGCTTGTACTTAAAAGACTGAGGTCTATGTATTTTTTCACGAAAAGAGTAATCAGAAAATATAAGTTCATTTACTATTATGGGAGTGTTTGCAAAAACTTCTGCTTTTAGAAGAAGTGATTTATTATAGCAGAAGTAGAAGTAGTTGAGAGTCAGAAGTTAGTAGTGTTGGAAAATAGAATTAAAAGTTGAGAATGAGAAGTTGAGAGTGTTTGGTGAAAAAGTAGTAAAAATACTTATTTATTTGTACAATTCAAACTAGAAGCAGAAGCAGAATCTAAAGCACCCCTCTTCATGCTTTTAGATTCTGATTAAATGAAGCAGAATTAGAAGCAGAAATTGGTATATGCAAACACTAAAAACTGCTTTTTTAAAACAAAAAACCGAAAAGCACTTATTTTTAGTGTTTGCAAACACTCCCTATATTCTTGTCTGATGGATGACTTTTTCTCATTTAGAAGTTCAATTTTACTTGCCCATACACTGACCCTTACAAAATGTCTATGATCAGGTCATCCCTGAGGATGTTGTGCAGGCTCTCGTTTCTGCTTGCAAAAGTGGTAATTTTGACACAGCAGACAAGGAAGTGAAAAACGTAATAGCTGAAGGATATTCGGTCTCTCAGATGCTATCTCAGGTCTGGCTTATACTGCATTATTCGATTATGTGTTTTGATTTCTTCTGGCTAAATGCTGACTCAGTTCACATTTCAGTTGTATGATGTGATTGTCGAATCAGATGATATATCAGATGAGCAGAAAGCAAGAATATGCAAGAAAATTGCCGAGGCAGATAAGGTGAAAAAAGTTTGTTTTTGTGTTTACAATTGTATATATCTAGAGTTCTATGCTTGTGGCGCCTCTTTAAATTTAAGCAAAGCAAAGTTTCTGGAAAAGTTATGCTTGCTGAATTACATTTGCCATTATTACAATCTGATTGGAACTCCATATGTTAAACCAAACTTAACTGGATACGGAGATTAACAGCTGGATCATTTTTGTTTATGAGGTTGCAAAACTGCATTACAGTAAGACGTATATTGTAATTTTAACAAATTTAACTCCATTACATCTTTTTCTTGTCCAGTAGCTCAAATCAAGAACAGTTTTAAGAGTAAAACTTGGGGATAATTAAAAAACCACCCCTGAGGTTTTAGCCTAATTAAAAAAAGCTCCAGCTATCTTTCAAAATTACAAATACCCCCTTAGAGTGTTACAAACACCCCCTTCAGGTTTGTATTTTCCTAAGAAATACCCCTCTTGAGAGACAATTTGTAAAATAGAAACAAATGTCAACGGAGTATTTGTAATTTTGAAAGATATTTGTTTTTTTTAATTAGCTAAACAATAGGGGCAATTTTTGTAATTAACCCAAAAACTCATCGTTTTATCTTCTGTGGTATTTGCAGTGTCTCATAGACGGGGCAGATGAGTATTTGCAACTGTTGGGCGTCGCCAGCAACACAATGTGCGCAATTAGTAACATGCTTGCCTTTGGGAGTTAGGCATCCAGGTCCTTTTCAGTATGCTGTCTAAATTTTACACTAGTTTAATTTAAGAAACAATGATTCAGGGATTTCATGCTGAAAAAATCCCCTTAATTGGTTTCTTGTCCAAGCTTGAATATCTTATACGTTCGATAATCTCTGTATGTTACGTTCGCCATCTGAATGCAGAATTCTGTTATGTACAATGAAAATGGTTCACAACTTGTTTGGGAGCACTTTTAAAATGGACTTTTGGATCTAAAAGTCCATTCTCCATAATACCAGTTGTTTTGTGGTTAATTTAGAATGAATTTTTGGATAAGTCACTCCAAAAAAAGTCCATTCTAGATAAGTCAGAATTGGAGACTTCTTGAAAAGTCACTTATTCATAGAGCTGACAATGGGTTGGGCGGACCCAACACGAGCCTGGCGGGCCAAGTCATAAAATCAGACCGAATTGGGCCGACCAAAATTCCATTGGGTCACATTTCTATTAGCCCAGCACATCACGTGTAATTTTGATCGGGCTTTGAGCTAGTTGGGCCGGGCCAAAGCAGACCTAATCTTTTATGGGCCGAGCCTAACCCAATCTAGCCTTATATGTGGGCTGGTTGGGCCGACCTGTCCGGTTGGGCCAATTTTGCCAGATCTACTTATTCAGAAGCCTATTTTCTAAATAAACTTTTAACAGTTGCCAACCATCTACAAGTAATCATTGCCATAGATCGAAAAATAGTGTCAATGTTTTAAAAAAGAAAATAAAATCGAATTTTTATGCAATTGATACATAATAATGGTGAAGGACAATAGTACATTGCATTGACAAAAAGGGTTGATGTTTTTGTTTTCCTTTTAAATCGTCTGAAAAAATTAAAAAATGGATGGGGGAATATCTCATGCGTGTTCTTGTTATGATTTTATATTTCATTCCGTAAATCCTAATGAAACCCAAGCATGATATAGTTAATTATTTTGCCTTGCAACAAGTCAAAGACTTCTTTTTCAAGATGCCATTTTCTTCTTTCTTTCATTAAGTCAGAAATGAAGCTTAATTTTCTTTGTTGGTACCTACAAAACTATACATCCCCATGTGTTTTGCATAAGGGATCTTCTATACCCCTCTTACATTTCAATCTGATATTTCAATTCACCGTATATAAGATTATGACTAGGGATGTCAGGCGGGCGGGGCGGGGGGAGCCATCATCCCATCCCCGTCCCGCGACCATGGGAATCCCGTCCCCGTCCCGTGAGACAAACGGGAAAAAATGCCCCATCCCTGTCCCATCAGAGATCCCCGCCCGTTTCAATATTTTTTTTTTTTTGAAAAAATTATTTTTTTTAAAAAAATTACTATTTTTAAATATTTAAAATATATAAATTATATAAAATAATTAATAAAACACTAATTAATAAAATAAATTAAAATTTTTGTCATTTTATTATATTTATTGTGGATATATTTATAATATATTATATATATTTAAAATATTATATTATATATTAATTTCGGTTCCGGGAAAGCAGGCGAGATCCCCCGGGCGGGATCCCCGGGCGGGAGTATGATCCCGTCCCCGCCCGTCCCCGCCAACGGGGAAAAAATTTCCCCATCCCCGTCCCCACGGGGGGAAATTCGGGAATCCCCGCCCCGTTCGGGGCGGATCCCCGCGGGGAACGGGGATTCCCCGCCCCACTGCCATCCCTAATTATGACGTTATTGTACAAGTGGAATTCACTTGGTGTATTGAAGAAATACCATAGAATGATAGAAACTAGGAAATTCGGGCCGCATGTTTTGGCTGTGTCCTGTCCCTAATTTATAGAAGGGATAATTACAAAAACTATACCTGATGTTTAATTTATTTACAAAAAACTCCAGTTATCTTTTAGAATTTTAAATGCGTCCTTAATGTTTGTATTTACCAAACAAATAGCACCTACTTAAGGGTGCAATTTGTAAAAAAGGAGAAACAAATGCCAAGAAAGTATTTGTAATTTTTAAATATAATTGGATTTTTTTTGTAATCAGTCCACTGTTCTAAGCCCCGATTAGTTCCGGGCTAGGCACTCGATCCCTGTTGTTCGTCTACATTATTCTTCCGATTAGGCCCGTCTAATTCCACCCAGGTCTTGCCTAACCTGGCACAAGCTCCATCTATGCGCTAGGCCACAATATGCCTTCTGCCTAGCGCCTACGCTTTTTAAAACATTAAATTAGTCTAAACCTCCTGCCTAGTGCCTATGCTTTTTAAAACATTAAATTAGTCTAAACCTCCTGCCTCGCCTACGCTTTTTAAAACATTAAATTAGTCTAAACCTCAAGGGTAGTTTTTGTAATTAACCCATTATAGAAAAGAAAACACTTGTCATTTAGTGTCCTAATTACACATCAAGTGCTGACTCCATTACTCCATGCATAGCATGCACCATTCAAAACTTCAAACACAGGCCCACCAATCCCCCCCACTTCCTACGCCTTTGATCAAGCCTAAACTCATCCAATCATTCACACAACAAAAACCCTATTAATACAACACTCAAAATTTCACACACAAGAGAGAAACTCACACTTTTTAGTTTGTGTTATTGTTGTTTCTCATTAATCCCAAACAACATGAAAATAGACGATTCATTCAAGAAGCCCGGATCCGTTCCATTCAAGTGGGAGATCCGACCCGGTGTCCCGAAGATCCAAGACCCGCAACCGCCAATATCGGGTCGTCACCACACCGAATTCGAGACCCGAAAGCAGCACCAAAAAAAGCAGCCGAAACTCAAACCTCCACCATCCGGGTTATACTTCCGGGCCCCATTGGAGACCCGACCCGAGTCACTCCAATCATCCCCGCGGTCGTCTTCCCATCGGTTTGCCCGTCCCGAAGTTGTTTCTTCAGCCGGGTGCTTCCCGTCTCCTCTGGCGAACCGGAAAAATGCGAAGAAGAGAAATGGGGACCCGAGATCCGGATCCGAACCCGAATACTATTCGGATCTTGATACCCCTTCGCGGTGGTCCGTTTCGAGTAGAAAGTCTACTTCTCCATTGTCTTCGGGTAGAAAGTCTGCCTCTCCGTTGTCTTCTTCCTTCGCTTCCTCCCGGTCGTCGCCCCGACCCGTTAGCGACGTAGATTGGGCGGGGTTCGGGTTGTTTTAGAATAATATAAAGGAATAATTACAAAAACTACCCTTGAGGTTTGGGGTAACTATAAATAAACCCATAAAAATTTTAAACTTACAAAAAAAACACCAGAGATTTGATTATGTCGTAAATTTAAAGAGGTCATAGCAATTTTACAAATGTAAAGGGGTGTCTGAAATATTTTTACTTATAAATGGGTAAAGTGTAATACAAAATCAAATCTTTTGCAATTTCAAAAACTTTTAGGTTTTTTTTTGTGATTAGCTCAAATTTCAGGGGTGATTTTTCCATAATATAATCATAAATGCAAGTAAAAAGTCTTTTGTTTCAGATTTTCAGTCATGCCACTACTTAAATATGTGGGCTATATAAAATTATTTATTTCTCAAAAAATTTACGCCACCTGTTTGATATGAATTTATAGCAGTTGGCTTTATATAAGAATGTTCTAAAATAAAATTTCAATATTACTATCTTTAATACAGCTATTTACAACTTCACTGAGTACTACATTTAGGAGCCATTTTGTGCAATTCTACCTAGTGTTATATTTTAATTTGGTGTTTCACCTTGTATTCCACATCACATATACATATATGCCAATTATATAAAATATCTTCTTCAACAAATATTTGTTTCCAGAGCTGTTCTTTGTGTTATCAGTTATGTAAAACTGTAATTTTACATGAGAGTTTATTTTTGTTTTGACTTTTGACTGTTCTTTTACAAGGATACATATTTAATATTTTACTTCTAGGATTGGGCTGGACTTATTATAATCCACCTGGATCCATTGTTTAATATCAAGTATTTAGATCCATGTTGTTATCCTGGTTTGGGCTTGATCTCAACAAAAAGTTTGAATTTACATCCGAACCCTTAAAATATTACTTAGAAATTAATATCCGGGGGAAAAAATACCGGGGAAAAACTTTTTCATTTTTAATTAAGGGGCAATTGTTGCATTTCAAGGTAATTTGTTCGAAGGTACCTGAAGGCTGAAACAGAGCACACGTTAGGCTAGTCGGGGTGGCCCTCAGCTGAGGCCTCCAAAGCTTAAGTCAGAATTAGGTAATTGCGATACTTAAAATGTTAAAGCACAAGATAATTTAGAATAATGACAATTTACCTTTTAGCTTGATTTCCGTGCCATTTTATGGCGCTCCATCGATGGTGGAGAGTTTACGGGCGACCCAAGGGTCCAGGTCGGGACCTATATAAAAAAGCCACGGACTTAGGAACATTCTGGTAATTTTAAGAGAGGCGATGTCAGTATGATAATTTCGACCTAGACGAGGTCAGTATAGTAATTTCCATATCAGTCCTATAACATTCCAAACAAATGTTTATATATGCTATTTTAAGTACTTTTCAATTATACAATCCAAATCTAACACTTTTACATATTTTACTTTTATTAATTGTACAATCTTATTTAATCATATCAATTCCATCAATAAATCTAAACGAAGCCTAAGGTGTCACCCTCCTCCATCTTGAATGGAACATGACTCATTTCCACTGCAGGACGAATAAAAAAACCATTGCCATTAACAGAACAATGCATGCATTACTTAAAGATAATTACAAAAGACCCCATGAGATTTAAGCTAATTACAAAAAAAATTAGAGATATTTTAAAATTACAAAAAGCATCACCAGGTATAATTCTGTATTTCTGTCTTAAATATAAAAATATAATTGTAATATTTATAGAAAGATCAATGGTTTTTGTTTTAAAATGATTTTTGCTTATGAAGAGGGAAATGTAAGATGAAATCAAACCTCAAGTTTTTTTTTTTTGTAATTTTCAAAAGTCTATGGTGTTTTATGTAATTAGCTCGAACCTCAGGGAGGTTATTGTAACTATCCCTTATTTATTTCATTTTCTTGTAACAATTAGTGCCTCACTCATAGGAGCTAGACAAATAAATAATTACACTTATAAGTCATCAAAGTTGAAAAAAATAAGCGGCTAACCCATACCGAATAATTGACTAGCCACCATAAAATTGAGTACCAAGTCTTGTTTATTTTTTAACAAATTCTTACATCAGTGTAAGAACAAGAGCTGCCCAATCCATGCCACTTTGAAGCTCTTTAACCAAACACTAAATTAATAATCCATTGGAGAAACATATTTTAATGAAAATGATTGTATTTGTTGTCTGTTGATGTGTTTTGTTTGGTTGCAGTTTATTTAATTTAGGGATAATTACAAAAAAAAACCTTGACGTTCGGGCTAATTACAAGAACATCCAGAGAGTTTTGAAAATCACAAAAAAACCCTTGAGGTTTGATTCCGTTTTACATTTTACCCTCAATAAAATATTTCCAAACACCCCCTAATATTCTAGAAATATTACAATTACTCCCTTAAATTTTAGATATAATCAAACTTGAGGGGCCTTTTTGTAAATTTGAAACATGTCTGGTTTTTTTGTAATTAGCCCAAACATCAGGCGGTATTTTGTAATTATCCCTTTACTTTATGCAAAATGTACTGGATTCTCAAGAAAATTTGCTACTCATGCTTTCACTTTCAACCCAACTTGTTCTTTCCATCAAATAAGTTGGATTGATTGATTCATGTTAAAAAAATTGTATATATTTCTTTGTATTATGTGTTGAAAGCATTGTTTTTTTTTTTTTGGTAGCTTCTAATTGTCGTTAGTTTGGATTCCAGTAATGAGTACTAAAATAAAAGATTCTATGAAGAATCCTTTTTATTTTATTTTGTTTTGGTTGAATGAATACTTTGCAATTTGGGAAAACCAAAGGTGACTTTAGCATAGTTTTTGGAGAGTAGAATTTTTGATCTTTCACAATATCATAATGGGATCAACTATTAAAGGTTATCTTGATCCTTGTTTATTGTCCTGGGTTCAAGTATGGTTACATCTCAATTGATTGATCAATCAGCAATGTTGTCTTGATTACACAAAAACCAAAAGCAAACTAATTAATGTTGGAATTTGTTTTGGTAAAATGGGTGTTGACCCGATTTTGACTAAATATTTAAGTGTTCCATTAGTGAAAAATAGAATTAAATTATTTGTAAAAATTCTATTAAGAGAGTAGATGAGAATAACATTTGGTATTTCTCAAAACCAATTTCGAGTGAATGAGAAATTAATGCTAGAAGTTAGCCACTTAAAAACTAGAAAATGGTATGAAAAATAGAAAATATGGGGAAAGAGAAATGCTCCATCCCACATAGGAAAAGAAGAGTTTGCTCACTTTATAAATCCCAAGTTGGACTTATGGGTTTGGGCCCTTGGGGGCACCCAAGTTTTTAAAGGGGTGATAACTTACATGCTTGTGGTTTTGGTTTAAAGTACACGCACGCGCGCCACCGATCGGCTTGGCCCGAGCCGGGTCACGGGGCCTGGGCCCTTATTAATTAATTAGAAGAATTTCCAACTGAAGTGTTCGCAACCACGCACGACCCGTGCTCTAGGTTGTGCGTCAAGTCAAAACTTTGCACTTCGTTTGCAACCAAGCACGGGCCGTGCGTTGATGCGAACATCTGGACTGATGTACTTGTTCAAGCAACTAGTGCATCTTTTGGCTATAAACATGTCTTTTCAAGTCAAAATTTATGATCTTTCCGTACGAGCACCTTGATGCCTATAAATAAGAACCCCCTGCAAATGAAAAAAAAACACGAAATTACAAGCCTAAAATTGAGTCATTTGCATTAGCATATTGATTTCCTTCTTGTTCAAAGCTTGAAAGTCTTAAACACTTTTAGTTTGTTGGTAGTTCAATTTTTTCAAGTGCTGCTAAATCTAACTCATTCAAGTCGTTGTATATTAGGGACGAACGCCGGAACCGTAAGCACTTAGTATATAGGGTGTTTTCGTCTTGCGGAGACTGTATACAATAAGGCTTCGACTAGGCTAGATATATCCAAACACTTAGCCATTATTCTGAAACAGTAAACCTTCCATCACTCCGATGGCTGTTGCACCTGCTCACCGCGAAAAGCTGCCCAAGTTTTCCGGCATCGACTTTAAACGCTGGCAACATAAGATGTTGTTCTATCTCATCACTTTGGTTTCTGAAGGAAGATCTCCCTACCGTTGGCGATGAAAAATCCGACAACCAACAGTGAATCGTTGTGGATGCTTGGCATAACAATGATTTTCTGTGTCAGAATTATGTTTTGAATGGCTAGAAGGCACCCTCTATAATGTCTATAGTTTGTTCAAAACATCCAAAGAGTTGTGGGACTCTTTGGAGAAGAAATATAAAATAGAAGATGTCGGCACAAAAAAATTTTTTGTCGGTAAATTTTTGGATTATAAGATGGTTGACACCAAGACGGTGATCAGTCAAGTCCAAAAAATTAAGATCATACTTCACGACTTAGTGTCTGAAGAGATGATTCTGAGTGAGTCGTTCCAAGTGGCTGCGATTATCGAAAAATTGCCGCCATCGTGGAAAGATTTCAAGAACTACCTCAAGCACAAGCGAAAGGAAATGGGGATTGAGAATTTGATAGTTCGACTTCGGATTGAGGAAGACAACTGTGATTCCGATTGGATATCGATAATTGTGGGAGTGTGACCACACTTTATGGAACACCAGTGGGGCTTCTGTTGTATTTTAAAATGTAACAAAAAGTGTTGCCAAAAGTGTTGTGAGACCAAAACCACAATTGCATGAGGTGTTGCCCAAAGTGTTGTAACACTAGAGGTAAACAGGCTAACAAATTAAATCCGAAGTGTTACTGAAGATGTGATAACACCAAAGGTTACATACCTTGTAAAAGGTGTTAATGAAGTTGTTGGAACTAAGGTATGAAATCTGTTAGAACAAGATTTTAACTGGGTTGTTGGGACAATGTTCTAACAAAATAAAATAAAAGTGGCCGAGAGCTATAAAGATTCTGGATAATTTTATGTCTAACAAGGATACCAAAAGTTGGAAGGGGAAGCTTTACTTTAGCAACCACATAAAGGAGAATACCTTGAAGTGTAGGGGCGCTTTGGCTAAAGTAGAAGCAACCAAGGAAATAAATTCAACATTCATGATATAAATTATGGTACAATCATTAAATCAATAAATGTTACATTTATTAAAATGTGTCTTTTCTTGCAAACGAAAGAGGTATGTCTAGACATTTTTTGTCAAAGACATAATACCATAAGACAGTTGATTTCGAATAAGGTTATTTCGGTTGACTACGTGAAGTCAAAGGAAAATCTTACGGATCCACTTACAAAAGGCATAAATCGAGATCAATTGTATAAATTATTAAGGAGAATGGGTTTAAAATCCACAAACTAAAGAATGTTCATAGCAGTACCCAACCTTGTGAATTGGAGATCCCAAGACCTTGGTTCAATGGGACAACTAAGTTATGAATGTTCAGCTGAACACTTGGAAAATGTGTTAGCTCATTCCCGAAATTTCCAGGTGAATGAAAATCTGCTGAATGTGGTGAGGTTAAGTTTAAGACTTTTAATGATTCATATACCGAAAGGTGGAGTATGACAGGATACTCTTCAATAGGAGATTACCTATATAAGTGAGAAGTAATGGCCGCTTCAAAGAAATACTTATGAATCTAAGATATGGTCCAGGGCGGAAATGGACACAACGTGAGAACAACAAGTGTTAGAATTGTTATTGTGTAAGTATTATTGTCTCGGTTTACACAAACGTCTGAGTAGTTCAAGACATTGCGTCACTAAGCAGCTAGTAAATCCGATAGTATTTTACTAAGGAAGGTTCAAAGCCACAATTTACCTATCCAGATGCAATAACAGTTCGCCGAGACTTTCAAGCGAATCTACATACATGCATGCACTAAATTTCATTCATGTGAGGATTGTTGAAATTTGTTTTGGTAAAATGGGTGTTGAAATTAAATTAATTCTACTAAGGGGAGTAGATGGGAATAACATTTGGAATTTCTCAAAACCAATTTCGGGTGAATGAGAAATTAATGCTAGAAGTTAGCCACTTAAAAACTTGAAAATTGTATGGAAAATGAAAAATGTGGGGAAGGAGAAATGGTCCATCCCACATAGGAAAAGAAGGTAAAGTTTGCTCACTTTATAAATCCCAAGTTGGACTTATGAGTTTGGGCCTTTGGGAGCACCCAAAATTTTAAAGGGGTGAGAACCTACATGCTAGTGGGTTTAGTTCAAAGCACACACGCGCGCGCACGCCCCGCCGCCGGCCGACTCGGCCCGGGTTGCGGGTCGCGGGTCTGGGGCCTGGGCTTGGGCTTCAATGTCCTTATTATTTTTGGACCAAATTTATTTAAACTCTTTAAAATTAATTAATTAGTTTTAATTAATTAATTAAAAGAATTTCCAACTGAAGTGTTCGCAACCAAGCACGGGCGCACGCACGGCCCGTGCTCCAGGTCGTGCGTCAAGTCGAAACTTTGCTCTTCGTTCGCAACCAGGCATACGCACGGGTTGTGCGCCAGGCCGTGCGTCGATGCGACCATCTGGACAGATGCACTGTTCGAGCAATCAGTGCATCTTTTGGCCATAAACATGTCTTTTCGAGCCAAAAGACATGATCTTTCTATACGGGCACCTTGATGCCTATAAATAAGACCCCCCTGTAGATGAAAAAAACACGAAATTACAAGCCTAAAATCGAGCCATTTGCATCAGCATATTGATTTCCTTCATGTTCAAAGCTTGAAAGCCTTAAACACTTTTTGTTCGCTGGTAGTTCGGTTTTTGCAGGTGCTGCTAAATCTAACTCGTTCAAATCGTTGTATCTTAGGGATAAACGCCAAAACCATAAGCGCTTAGTATACGGGACGTTTCGTCTTGCGAATACTATATACAATACAAGCCTCGACTAAGCCAGATATATCCAAACACTTAGCCATTATTCTGAAACACTAAACCTTCCATCCCTCCAACAATTAATTGCCTCATAAATTAGGGAGCACGATACCATTTCTTAATATATTTGCTTTAGATTCATAGTTTTTAATTTTAGCAAATATGTTTGTTTGGGGGGGGGGGGATACAACAATCTCAGAAAATGATTTCATTTGTCAAATCTTAGTATACTTTGTGGTGATGATCCCAACCTAATATTATTTTACAGGGAGAATCAAGAGTCTTAAGGGTATGGATGTGCATGCTTTTTAAAAAAACATCCTCTTTCTACTTTTTTTTTTTGTTTTTTTTTTAAATTTGACCCCACAAATTACATTGTATGAATTTGTAGCACAATCTTGAAATTCCATCTGCAAAAAAATAATCCAATTCAACCAAATGGCTAATGTAGCAAAATGCCGGCCGTGGCATTAATTAGCCAACATAAAAATCGTTTGGCTTTATATTTTATAGTACACATTATTTATTTATTTTTGCTGAAATCATACTCCATTAAAAATATTTATGACATTTCCTCAAAAAAAAATATTTATGACATGAAAAAGATAAAAGAAAGTTTTGCTGAAATCACACTCATTTTTTTGAGATATTTGTATCCTTTTATTTTAAGATATGCTGAAATTAGTATATGATATTCTTCATTTTGTTGATGTGTCTAACATTAAAACTTTGAACTTTTTTTTTTTTTTTTTTACTTTAAATAAAAAAATTGAATTGTCATTATATGCTTCATGATTGCTTAATTTATTCGAATAAAATCTCAATAACAAATTATTTGTCAAGATCCATGCTTGATACATAAACCAAATTTTGTATGTTGTTTTTATGTTTTTGTATGATTAAAACAATTTATGAAGTGGCATGGAAAATGTTGACTGCTTAAACCTCGACCTAATATATTTATTTATTTTTAAACGTGTCTTATAGCCAATGGAATTGATATTTGCAGTATGATTGTCATGTATTGTTGGTGATAACTTGGACTCCACCTTGGATAAAGATGATATTAGGTTATCTCCTCCTTGGATAAAAATGATATTAGGTTATCTCCTCCTATAAGGACTTCAATATAAGACAAATATAAAATATAATATCACTGGGATTAGCCGAGTGGCCACAAGTATATATATATTACTTTTCAATGAAGAAAAATGAATTTGATTATTAATATACATATATATAATATCTTATTAGTTTGAGTTAATTGATTACTTTATTAATATAAAATCATAAAAAACTTCAACAATTTTAATAAATTTGTTAAATGAGTAAAAAGTTAATAAATCACGTGCAAATTACGAGAGTTTTTTCTAAAATATTCTGAATCATGTGCAACACATGTGCATTTTTCTTAAAACTTTATAAATCACGTATAAATTATAATACATATGTTTTATACTAAATTATATACATTACACAAATCACTAGTTTCTCACTTGCAATGTCTTTTTTTCCCCAAAGTTTTTAACTGAAAGATATTTATTTATTATTGCATTTAACTGACATTTGATTAAAATTTAACTTCAGGACGCTTAAAATTTAATAGGTGAGAAAGCTGGAATTGTTATCTCACCTGGAATTGTTGATAGCAATTTTGGTATTCACAATGGCAACATGCTTTTTTGGTGAATTAAGCTATGTGAAACCACCAGCCAAAGAAGTGATGAAAGGATTTATTCCTAAGCTTAGCGGTCAAGGTGCTACTGGTGATGCCATTGCACTTCTTGGCGCCCTTGCTATATGTCCATTTCTACCACTTTTTTTTTTTTAAATACGGATAATTACGAAACCCCCCCTAAGATTTGCGCTAATTACAAAAAATCCACAAAATCCCTTGAGGATTGTTCCATTTTAAATTTTCCAGTTCATAAGCAAACAACCATTTCAAAACCCCTTAATATTTATAAAAATAATAGAATTATCCTTTAAGTTTAAGACAAAATCAAACCTGTATTTTTTTTGTGTATTTTGAAACATCTTTTTTTTTAATTAGCCCAAAAAAACATGCTGCCATTATGAATAGTAATATTGCTCGGTGGATTTGCAATGTTTGTAGTATTTCTGGAAAATGTTGCAGTTATTGTGTCTGGTACTGTATGCTCAACCAAAAATATATCAAAAGATAATGCAGATCGTTGCAACGATATAACACTCAATTCTGTCTCTTTCCTCCTCAAGGTTCATGATTATTTTAATTATTTGAAATTAAATTGTCAATATTCCCAAATAAATGAAATAGAAAAAAAATAAATTTTTTCTTTTATTTTTTTTTCCTTATATGATGGCACAATATGTTGGGGAGATCAAGTTCTACAGTTTATGCAATTTCATTGTTAGCCTCAAGCCAAAGCTCCACCATTACTGGCACTTATGCAGGACAATTTATCATGCAGTACTAACTAAATAAAATTAAATAAATTATTATCAACTCTAATTTCTTTTCTTATTTTATTCAATTTAGCCTCGTGAATATTATACTGTGAGAGTGTTTGTAAAAAATTCGGCTTTTGGAAGAAGTGATTTATTGTAGTAGAAGTAAAATTAATTCAGAATAAAAAATTGGTAGTATTTGCTAATAAAATCAAAAGTTGGCATCTTAGTGAAAAAGTTGAAAACTCCTTGTTTGCTTATAAAAGTCAAATCAGAAGTATAATAAAAAATAAAAAATACTCGTCTCCTTACTTTTAGATTCTGATTAAATGAAGTTGAATCAGACAATACAAACACCAAAAGTGATTATTTTTTCGGTCAAAAGTTAAGAAACATTTTTTTTAGTGATTGCAAATACACCCTATATATATAACCGGTATTCAAGATCTCAGTCCATGAAATTTTAAAGAACTTGAAAGAAATTGTATTGAAAAAGTATTCTATATGAAACTTGTGACGCGTTGATTTGTGACATTATATATTGAACATATGTGCTAGTTAAAAAGATTAAATTTACTAATTATTTATTTTTGAACAAATAGGGGTTTTTGGAACTCAAGACGAGAAAATGGTTTAGAAATTTGGTGACAAGGTGCATTGCCATAACACCAAGTCTAATTGTTTCAATAATCGATCGGAGGATCTTCGGGAGCTAGTCGATTAATCATCATCGCATCGGTTATATTCTTACCTAATTAATCATACTAATTATGTAATAATTTATGTAAATTTGTAATTATAAGTTATAAAATTGATGATAATATTAAACACTTCTAAAATGATCACTTTTTGCGGATGATACTATCTTTTGAATGGCCTTATCCCACTTCTTAAATTCAGCAGCTCCACCAAAATGGGTCGTCACAACTCACAAAAACCCAATATATGTAAGTATTTCTTGAATAAATACTTATTTATTGGGGATAATTATAAAAATTACCTCTTAGATTTAGTTTAATTAAAAAATTTAGATAACTTTAATATATATATATATATATTCTTTGAAATTTGTATTTATTTTATAGATTACCCTCTGACCGATATATGCAATTTGTAAAATATAAATAAATATCAGGGACTATTAGTAATTTTAAAAAATAAATAATTTTTTTTTGTAATTAGACAGAATCTCAAATATAGTAATTATCTCCTTACATTATCATCAAACTAGTAGTCCATATAATTTGAGCTGTTTTGATAGGACTAGTTTTCTTTTGTAAAAAACTGGCTCATTATGACAATTTGATAAAAAACTGGTCCATTACAAAAAAAAAAAAAAATCAGTTATCTTTTAAAATTACAAATACCTCCTAATATTTATTTTTAGCTTCTAGATTGCACCTGAAGAGTACAGCTGAATCATTTATCAAATCATGTGCAAAGTACGGATTTTTCCAAAATATTCTGAATCATGTGCAACACACGTTTTTTTCTTCCTAAAGTTATATATAACATATATTACATATGTTTTATACTAAATTATATACATTACATATGCAATACGCAAAAATTTAGTAAAATTATATGGTTCACGTGCAACGCATGTGCACATTGCTAGTTTTTATAAATACACATTATTATCAATACAAATTTACACCAAATCATGAACATATAAATTGCACCATCCAATACGCATTATTATCAATACAAATTTTACCAAATCAACATATATACATGTATAGTCACCATCCAAGTAGTGGCACAGGAAGTGGAGCACCACAAGTAGACCATGAAATTTATTTCCCCGAGTAACAATTTCAATGGTGAAATTCCCTCAAAATACAAATCCACGTGTTCACATTAAATTTTTATAATTTAACCAAGCAAATGCATAAATATACTCCTGAAAGATAAGTGGATATATAAATAGAATGCAGGTGGTTTTGGTCAAGATAATGACCTTTTGTTAATATATGTATATATATATATATACTTATAGTTTGTAATATAAGTAAAAAATCATTAAACAAATTTCCTGATAAGTTGTAATTCTTCAATTTGGTTCTTAATGATCAGTTGGATCGATTAGACTCATAACTAATTCAATGAAAGATTTCGTTTGGAGTTTCAAACCAATCCGAAATGACAGATGCCTTCTTGAATTAAGAGATGCATTATTTGGTAAAAGGTGTCTGTTCATGCAAACCGTGAGGCCTCAATTTGTTTTGTATAAATATGTGAAGTAGGCCATTTTTATCTAATTTTTGCATTCTTATTTATTGTAGAAACAATCCAACAAACTTGCTATTGATTGTTTCATTTTGTCTATTATATTCTAAAAGTAATTTGTTATAATTCGGTTAGCAAGTGTAGTGGAGCAAATAACACTTTAAGAAAAGTGTTCTACACGCCTTAGACATTGTAAATTCCTTTCAAGTTGTAATACAAAAAATATTATATCTTTCGCTTTCCTCCAATTTCTATATAGTGTTTTGTTCATACCCGGCTATATTACATCTTCAACACCTTTTATCTCCTGCGAAATTAAAATCATATATTTAGATAAACAAATAATTTTCCTATGTTCTTTTCTAAGTTACTTCTTGATTTTTTTAAAACACAAATAATTACAAAAATCACATTTATGTATTTGTAAGTATATGTAGTTCAACTATAAATAAAATAAAAAAGTTTACAATATTAAATAATTTTATAATTATTAAATATAGGAATTTTTAAAAAATTATAGAAAACAATATTTTCCAAAGCTTTTTATTTCACTAAAACAAATTCTCTTACTTAAAATATTTAGAAAAACAAATACTTTCAATAAAACAAATTCTCTTACTTAAAAATCACATTTACGTATTGAAAAATATAATTTACTTTACTTTTTAATTTTTTATAACTTGAATTATAAATTTTATCATTTAATTTACTAGTTAATTTTTAAATTAAAATAAATAATAAATAGTAACTTTAATGATAATATATTTTTTTAAAATATATATTAGTTATATCTAGTTTTGCAACAAAAACAATCTTATGGGACTATTTTCAAGCAATGAGACTAAAATCGCAGGTTTGACTGCTAATTTGACGGGTTTGACTGTGAATTTACTCACGGTAGGACCAATTGTGCAACAAGCAGAATATTATGGAACTATTTTCAAGCCATGTGACTCAGTTGTTCAATCTTACGGGACCAAAAATGAATTTTATCAAGTTTTATAATTTTTAACCAATATACATATATAAATACAATGCAGATGGTTTTGGTCAAGACAATGACCTTTTTTTTCATCTCTTGCGTAAATAAATTAATAAATACGTACGGCAAGTTTCATGTCCCAATTCGATTTTTTTACCACAATTTTGACTTTTGTTTGACATATTTTGAACTATATTCTGCATTTGAAGGCAACTCCAAGAATCCTGTCCAACTTAGATTCCAAAAAAAATAAGAAAACAAAAAAACTGCATATATATTTTTATATTAAGCCCTTAATGCCTGAAATGATAATTAATAATCTGCAGGATAATAAATAAACTATTAATTGAATGAAATGTCTTCTGGGACAGGTTATATTTTATTCATGCACTATAAATAAAGGGAATTTAAGTGAAATATACATATCCCAAATTACTTAACAAAGAAAGAAAGAAAAAAAAACACACAGTCACACACACAGTCATATAGAAGAAATATTGTTTCAAAAAAAATATAGAAGAAATATGGGAAGCTTGCAGCAGCAATCAGAGAGTGGTGGTGGAAACAGCCACCGTATAGCCGCCGTGTTGGAGACACCGCCGCCGGCCGGCGGTGGTGCTTGGCCGGAAAACACCAAAGAATTTGAACAAGAAGACTATGTACCACAGGTAATTAATTAATAAATATTCATGCATGTCTTAATTTCAGCTTACAATTAAATTAAGTTTTTATTTTCATGCTTTAATTAACTTCATGATGACCAATTAAATTTAATTTTTTTCTACTTATGAAATTATGTTTTTGGGGTTGAATTTTGAATTTGGCAGAAACCAGGATGGAGAAATTTTTTGTCATATGTTGGCCCTGGATTTTTGGTCTCTTTGGCTTACCTTGATCCTGGAAATTGTAAGTCCATTCAAATAAATATTATAGTCTTTCTATTTTAAATTAAATATTTGTGAAACTAATTTTGATTTCTGAAAATTACAGTGGAAACTGATCTGCAAGCTGGAGCAAACCATGGATATGAAGTAATTAACTAATTAATTAAATTATTATCCCAATTATATATATATATATATATATATGCAGCCCCATAACCTGAATAAAATTGATTTTATATTTTTGCAGCTGCTATGGGTGATCCTTATCGGATTGATCTTTGCATTGATAATTCAATCACTTGCAGCAAATCTTGGAGTTAGCACAGGTACCTGAGGCAACATTTAATGGGAGTGTTTCTAATCACTTAAAAAAAGTGCTTCTCGTTTTTTGGCTTACAAAATATTTTTTAGATTTATGCTTTTACTTCTGCTTCTCGTATTTGCAAGTGTCAACTTCTACTTTTTTAATTAGAGTCTAAGACAGGGAGAGATGTGCTTTAGATTTATGCTTTTACTTATGCTTCTAGTTTGACTTTTATAATAAATACGCATTTTTTACAACTTTTTCACTAAAGACTCAACCTTTGATTCTATTTTCAAACACTACCAACTTCTAATTTTAAACTGCTTCTACTTCTACTAAAATAAATCACGTCTTTTAAAAACAGAAGTTTTTGCGAACACTCCCATTATGTTTCATTATCTGTTGAAATTAATAATCAATTAATTTTTTGTTAGTATATAATTAAATGAGTTTTGGTTTCTGGTGCAGGCAAACATTTGTCCGAGTTGTGCAAGGCTGAGTACCCTATATTTGTGAGATACTGCCTCTGGTTGTTGGCCGAGGTTGCGGTCATAGCTGCAGACATACCTGAAGGTAAAAGTATCAAGTAGTTTAATTCATTTTTTCTATTTTTTAGTATCAATAAAAACGTCTCGTCTACTATTGAATATTGTGATATCCGGCTAATAATCAATACACATCTAAAAAATAGTAAATATGGTGTTTCGTTTTAGATTTCAATCACATCTATGCATGCCATATATATATTGATGACATCATTCTATATATTTGGTATGTAATTATGAAATTGAAATAGGCGATGAAACATTATTTGAAGCACATCCTATTAAATCGGTGTGTGAAGAGGAATTAGTAAGAGCTTAGAAAATTGAGGTTATGGATATTTAAGGCAATGTTAATATTCATTTTAGAAAATAGTGCTTTTGAAAATATGGAAAAGAAAACTTTCTTTATTTTTTAACGAAAATGGAATTTTTTATATGTCACTATTTGGAAACTTGACCTATAATTGACAAGTTAATGATTAAGAAAATAAAAAGAGATATTTTTTGTTCTCAAACATGATATAAATTATAAAGGGCTAATTTTGAAGGGACAAGTACAAATCCCCCGAGGTTTGGGCTAATTAAAAAAAATTAAAAAATATTTCAAAATTACAAAAAGCCTCCTCAAGTTTCATTATGTCTTAACTTGAAGGGGTAACTATAATATGTCTATATATGTTAGAGGGGTTTTTGAATTTTTTTTTTGCTTATGAAGTAGGAATATGCATGTAAGAAAGAATTAAACCTCAAGGAATTTTTTGTAATTTTTAAAAATTCTTGGAGTTTTTTGTAATTAGCCCAAACTTCAAGGGGATTTTCGTAATTATCCTTTTTTTTAAATGTGATGTGATATGTTAATCACATGATTAATTATATTGGTAATTTGAAAGACACTCAAAACATGAAATGTAACAAAAAACAATATAACATTTTTGTTGGTTGTAAACTGAATATCAATTATAACCAGAATCAAACATATATTCTAATGTGTGAACTTATATTTTATTTTGTGACAGTGATTGGGACAGCATTTGCACTCAACATATTATTTCACATTCCAGTTTGGGTTGGTGTTCTTTGCACTGGTTTTAGTACTCTTCTCTTGCTCGGATTACAGAGATATGGTGTAAGTCTTTTTATTTTATTATTATTATTATAACCAATATTTTTCAAAAAAAAATATTATAACCAATATATATGTACATACACACACACACACACATATATATATATATATATATATATATATATATAAAATTAATTGCAAAAACTACCCTTGGGTATTAGCCCCATTACCAAAAAATATTATCTTTCAAAATTACAAATATACCCTTTACATTTGTTTCTTTTTTACGAATTGCACCAAATTACACCCTCAAAAAGGTATATCTGTTTGGTAAATACAACCTCAAATGAGTGTTTGTAACACTTTAAGTGCTATTTGTAATTTTAAAAAATAATTGAATTTTTTTTTTTTAATTAAGCTAAACCTTAGGGCGGTTTTGTAATTATCCAATTTTTTTTACTATATTGAAATATCTTTTAACGTCAACCACCCAGTTATTAATTTTGAATATACGTTCTTTGGGATTTTCTATAAAATATGTAGTAGGTTCAGTTGATGACATACTTAACTTTAACAATAAATATGGAATCAGTTTATTTAATATCTTTGAGAACAAAAATTCTACACGTCTTTGCTATTTTTTATGAAGTCACATATATGACATGCTTAATTGTTTTTATTTACTTATGATAAATATATCAATTATTTATATTGCAAGTGCGACAAAATATTTTTCAAGTTGACCACTTTCTAATGTTTTTAATTTATTGATACTTTTATTTAATTCCTCAAAAAAAAAAAAAACTTTTATTTAATGCCTGAACTGCCCATAACAGAACGTCTGGGCAACGCTGATAGATAAGCTCCTTTGACCTTTGCAGATCAATTCAATTAATGCCTTCAACTGGAATCCCAATTATCTTCAAATTAAATACAAACTATCATACCTAATGTAATTTGCCCATCTAAATACTTAACTATATTTGAAAAAACAATATGTGCATCAATCATCATTAATCGTAAAAACAAATAAAAGTAAGGATACATAGTGATTAAAAAAGTGAGATAATATTATAGTTCTCACTTAATGTTAATTTATGATGTTAGAAATTCTACTCTTGTTCTTTTACTGCACTCTCACTACAAGAAAATTTCAGTTTACTGATAGAAATGATTTTGTCACAAAACTTTACAGTTACCTACAAAATAAAAAAATATTGTTTCACCCAATTATACCGATAAATCACCTATATTTTTTAAATTACTGACATAAATAATGAAGGTATTTACCAACCGCTTTAGATTTTGTAGGTAATTAAATATTTATCTATAATTATTTTACCTATACTTTATATTTATCTTAATACGTACCAATATTTTCTCTGAAGGTAACTGATTTTTAAGTTTAAATTCAATCTTTATTTTGTTATATATTATTTTTCGTTCACTTATATTAATTATTCATTGATTCTTAATAGGTGAGAAAGTTGGAATTGTTGATAGCAATATTAGTATTCATAATGGCAGCATGTTTTTTTGGGGAATTAAGCTATGTGAAACCACCAGCGAAAGAAGTAATGAAAGGAATGTTTATTCCTAAGCTAAGTGGCCAAGGTGCTACGGGTGATGCCATTGCACTTCTTGGTGCCCTTGTTATGCCGTATGTCCATTTCTACCACTTTTTTTTTTTCAAATATAGATAGTTATAAAACCTCCATGCGATTTGTGCTAATTACAAAAAAAACCACAAAATCCTTAAGGATTGTTCCTTTTTAAATTTTTCCTTGATAAGCAAAAAAACCATTTCAAAGATTCCCTCAATATTTATAAAAATATTGCAGTTACCCCTTAAATTTAAGCCTGAATCAAATCTGAGGTTTTTTTTTTGGTAATTTTGAAACGTCTCTATCTTTTTAATTAGCCCAAACCTCAGGCGTGTTTTATAATTATCCCAAAAAAAATGCAAATTTTCGGATTATATTTATGATTTATTCAGCACTGTTATTGAATTAATCATTTTTTCTTAATTTTTCCAACAGGCATAATAAATCATTTCAAAAAAAAAACCACATGATATTTATAGAAATATTACAGTTACCTCTTAAATTTAAGACAGAATCAAACCTGAGATTTTTTTTAGTAATTTTGAAACATCTCTATTTCTTTTTTGTAACTAGACCAAATCTCAGGGGTGTTTTTGTAATTATCCCAAGAAAATATGCAAATTATCGGATTATATTTATGAATTATTCAGTTATGTTATTGAATTAAATCCTATTTTTCTAATACTTTTTCCAACAGGCATAATCTTTTTCTTCATTCTGCTCTAGTGCTCTCCAGAAAGATACCAAATTCGGTCCGTGGTATTAATGTAAGTATATATTATGATCCATGAATTTAATTTTTATGTAGAGGAAATTATGTGTGACTAAATTGATTTTGCTACGAGATAATTTCAAAAACACCCCTGAAGTTTGGGCTAATTACAAACAAACTCAGAGTTCTTTGAAAATACAAAAAAAAACCCATGAGGTTTGATTTCGTCTTACATTTTCCGGGGTGATTTTACAAAAAAAAACCCTGATATTTACAAAAATATTACAGTTACACCCTTAAATTTAAGACAAAACGAAACTTGAATATATTTTTTTGTAATTTTTAAACATCTCTAGTTTTTTTTTTGTAATTAAACCAAACTTCAGGGGTATTTTTGTAGTTACCCCTTTTGTTAATTAAGGAGATGACTATGTGGGCGGGCAAAATCTTGATTAATACCATTTCTACTAGAATTAATGAAAATTGAGACTAACCTAATAAATAATAATGGAATATGTATTGACCAAAACATAGTGGACAATTTATTATTTATTATTTTTATTTTATTTTAGTGGGGAATGTCTAGAGCTAGTCTATCAACTTGCCTAATCCATCGTGTGGTGGCAAGCAAATTTGCATACATTAACTTGCCTAATCTACGAAATTAATGTTGTTGGAATACCTAGAAATTTGGGTTAGTCGATGCTACCACTTGGGTAGCTATTCAAGTAGGTTTTATACCGTTGGATCAATACATACACACATCCAGATGGGAGTTTATACGCACATATGAAAAACTACCTTCTGTTTAGCCTAATTACAAAAAGAAAAAAATTTATTTTTTAAAATTACAGATACCCCTATAACATTTATATCGATATTATAAATTGCATCTCAAGATGAGAGTATTTGTCAGGTAAGTACAAATTTCAAGACAATATTTATAAATTTAAAAGATAATTAGAGTTTTTTTGAAATTAAACTAAACCGTAGTATTTGTAACTATTCCTTAGAAATATTCCAAATGTCCACTCTCATTCATTGCTAAGGATAATTATGGAGTAAATTTGACAAAACTTAGGGCCCATTAGTCAAGATTAGTTCAGATTAAAGGCCCATCTCAAGATTATCATGGATCCAAGATATGTTCCGCTCGGATCATACTAGCGGGCCCAAGCCCCTAGTAGTCAGAACCCAATAGTTTCTCACTTTAAATGTTTTTTCCCACTGCTAGACAAAGCTTATTTAAAATATTTTATATCTCCCTACATTTAAGATATTTTTAGAGCTTAAAAATATTAGATATTATCTTAAGAATAAGTTGTTGAAGTATTTAGATAAAATATAATGTTGGTAATCACGATTCTTCTAATTAAAACAGTCAAAATTAAAGGAAGTTGGTGAAATAAGATGTTATTTTGAAAAAAAATTAAGATTCCTCACTTTTTTTAAACACATCTAATAAAAAAAATTAAGATTCCTCACTTTTTTTAAACACATCTAATAAACTCATAACATCTTATTTGAAAGCTTATAAAATCTTCTTTAAAAATATTATGAAATAATTTTAAAGAGCTTATATAAGCTCTCAAATATTTTATAAGATGTTTTGAAGAGCTTATATGCTCAGCCAAATATTGTATTTAATTGACATTTGATTTAAATTTAATTTCAGGACGCTTGTCGATACTTCCTTATGGAGAGTGGATTTGCACTGTTTGTAGCATTTCTGATAAATGTTGCAGTTATTTCTGTGTCGGGTACTGTTTGCTTAGCCAAAAATATATCAAAAGATAATGCAGATCGTTGCAGTGATATAACACTCAATTCTGCCTCTTTCCTCCTCAAGGTTCATGGTTATTTTAATTATTTGAAATTAAATTGTCAATATTCCTAAATAAATGAACTGAAAAAAATATATTTTTCTTATATGATGGCAGAATGTGTTGGGGAGATCAAGTTCTACAGTTTATGCAATTGCATTGTTAGTCTCAGGCCAAAGCTCCACCATTACTGGCACTTATGCAGGACAATTTATCATGCAGGTACTAAATAAAATAAAATAAATTATTGTTAGCTCTAATTTTTTTTCTTATTTTAATTAAAATTTCCTCATTAATGTTATACGATGGAGTGTTTGTAAAAACTCCAGTTTTTAGAAGAATTGAATTATTGTAGCAGAAATAAATTTAGTTGAAATTCAAAAGTTGACAGTGTTTGCAAATAGAATCAGAAATTGAGATTGTTTGGTGAGAAAATTGTAAAGTGTATATTTGTTTGTAAAAATCAAATTACAAGTATAATCAGAAATCTAAAACACTCATCTCTTTGTTTTTATTTTATTAAGACATTTGAAAACACTGAAAATGGTCTCTCTCTCTCTCTCTCTCTCTCTCTCTCTCTCTCTCTCTCTCTCCCTAATTTTTTTTTTCCGGCCAAAAGTTTAAAGGCACTTTTTTTAGTGATTGCAAACACTTCCTATATAACGTGTATTCAAGAATCAATCCATGGATTTTTAATAAATTTGAAAGAAATTGTATTGTAAAGTAATCTATATGTAACGTGTGACGCGTCGATTTGTGACATTATATACTTAACATGTGTGCTAGTTAAATAGATTAAAACTACTAATTATTTATTTTTGAACAAATAGGGTTTTTTGGAACTCAAGATGAGAAAATGGCTTAGAAATTTGGTGACAAGGTGCATTGCTATAACACCAAGTCTAATAGTTTCAATAATCGGAGGATCTTCGGGAGCTGGTCGATTAATCATCATCGCCTCGGTTTGTATATCCTTATCTAATCATATACACTTCTGTGACAATTTTTGTAAATTTAAAATTATAAGTCATTAAATTGATGAGAATATTAATCACTTGTTCTAAAATGATCACCTTTTTTTTGCAGATGATATTATCTTTTGAACTCCCATTTGCCCTTATCCCACTTCTTAAATTCAGCAGCAGCTCCACCAAGATGGGTCCCCACAAGAACTCAATATATGTAAGTAATATTTCTTGAATGAATCTTTCTTACATTATAGATAATTATAGAAAAGTCCAATTAACTTTATAATTATAAATACGCATTTAAATTTGTATTTATTTATAAATTATCCCCTAAATAGATGCAATTTGTAAATAAACAAATGTAATGGATCTTTGTACTACAAGAAAATTTCAATTTACCGACAAAAATGATTTTGTCACTAAATTTTACAATTACCTACAGAATACATACAAAATAAAAATTCTAGGTTTCCATAAGTTATACTAAAAAATTATCGACAGATCACCAATAGTTTTTAAATTTACTGACAGAAATATATTAGGTATTTATCAATAGTTTTAGATTCTGTAGATAGGTATTTACCTACAACGATTTTACGTGCACTTTACAGTTATCTCAATACTTACCTATAAACTTTTATGTAGGTAAACTGATGTTTTCTTGTAGTGTTGTAATGAAGTTAAATTCAAAGGTAGTCTTTGTAATTATCTCCTCACATTCATCATACTAGTAGTCCATATAATTTGAACTGTTTTGACAGGACTAATTTTCGGTGCAAAACTGGCTCATTCAGACAATTTTATTATACTAAACAAAAAGTGTTAGTCACGAAAACCACCCTTGATGTTTAACCTGATTACAAAAAAAAAAAAAAAACTCAATTATCTTTTCAAATTATAAATACCACCGACACTTGTTTTTAGATTAGAAAATTGCACCCTTAGGTACATATAAACTTCAATAGAGTATTTATAATTTTGAAAGATAACTAGAGTTTTTTATAATTAAATTAAACCTCACGGATAGTTTATATAATTATCCAAACCAAAACTAACAAACCAAATTTTATGTGCGTACGTAGATCATCGTGTTTTCGTGGATATTGGGGCTTGGAATCATAGGCATCAACATCTACTATTTGACCACAGCATTTGTCGGCTGGATAATCCACAACAGCTTGCCAAAAGTTGCCAATGTTTTCATTGGAATCTTAGTATTTCCACTTATGGCAATCTATGTATTGTCTGTGATCTATCTCATGTTTCGAAAAGATAAGGTTGTCACATTTATTCAGCCCACGAAGTTTGACCCGATTACCCAAACCCGAATGGAAAATGGCAATAATAATGAAGGTGGGATTGATTTGCAGCGTGTTCCATACAGAGAGGATCTTGCTGATATTCCATTGCCACAATAGAGATTTAATTTAATTTCTTGTTTTTTTTGGCTCTCAATTAGAAATGTGGTGTTTTTTGTTTTTGTCAAATGTTGTACTATACTTGTGGAACATAATAAAAGTTGTGCTAATTATTAATGAACTTTTCTTTTTCTTTATTTGGCTATTTTATTACATGTGTAATATTTTAGTTAATGATGTGTTGTGATTAGATTTTGCTAATTTGTCTTGTCAAAACAATTTCTATACTATGAAGCAAGATATATAGTATTTTATTTCATCAATACAAGTCATGTGTATATTGTTAAAAATTATTAATGTATCGTGACGCATAATGGTAAAATTATAAGATGAAATAATATTTTGAAACACAAAAATCACTGTCATAAAAATCGGACTGAATCTATCTATTTGACGGGAAATTGGTGATCGGTCCGGTCTGGTTAGCAAAAAAGAATCACTTCTTTGATTGAACATATCAAAATCGGAAATTATTATAATTGGTGATCAATCCGGTCCGGGTTGTGCAAGACTAGCTACTATATTTGTGTCTGATTGCTGGCTGAGGTTACCGTTATAGCTGCGGACATACCTGAATGTAAAAGTATCGAGTAGTTTAATTTATTTTTTTCTATTTTTTTCAGTATCGATAAAATATCTCATCTACTATTAAATATTGGAATATCCAACTAATAATCAATACCAATGTTGTAAAAATCACTAGGCGCTCGTTAGGCGGCAGACTGGGGTCTAGCGCCTAGGCAGTGCCTAGACGGGGTTAGGCGGAACCTGGGCGGGATTATGGGGGCCTAATCGGAAAAAAAATCGTAGGCGGACAAGGGGGGCCTAGCGCCTAGGCGGGAATTTTTACAACAGAGATCAATACACACCTAAAAAAATAATAATTTAATTATGGTGTTTCGATTTCAATCACATCAATGCATGTCACAAATGTATTGATTACATCATTCTATATATTGGGTGTGTAATTATGGTATGAAAATACATTATGAAAACAACATTTGAAACACACCCCAGTTAAATGGGTGTGCGAAAAGAGCTTAGAAAATTGAGGTTATGGATATTTAAGGGTGTGTTAATATTTGTTTTAGAAAATAGTGCTTTTGAAAATATGGAAATGAAGACTCCCTTTATTTTTTGAACGAACATGGAATTTTTTATATTACTATTTTGAATTTTTTTGATGTCATCAATAGGACATATATATTAATTATTATACGTGTTATATAACTTTAATTTAAGAAATAAGCACATGTGTCACACATGATTCAAAATATTTTAGAAAATCCTCCGTGCTTTGCACGTGATTTATTAACTTTTCATAAATTCTTGTATATCAGGAAAGATTGTTTTAGATTCTATTAGGAAGATTTTTTATTTATCTTGTTACCTAATTTATTATTGTAAATTGATAAGGTAATGATTTGTTAAGACTCGTTAGATACTTACTACACATGGTGTGGATTTGTTTTTATCATTGTACGCTGGCTTTTATAGCCCAATTTGTTAGTGTCACGTTCAGGTCTTTGATTAAGGTGTGAGCCTTTTTTATTTAAAGCTAATTGCTCGTAGAGCAGGTCTCTCATAGGACTGTGTTACGGATCCTTATCCGTAAGACGAATCCCCAGATTCGGTAGCCGGATTCATTAATATTAAAAAGAAAAAAAGAAATTCCACTCTCCATCCATCTCTCTCTCTCTCTTCCGCTTTTCTCTTATCTTTCTCTCACTCATTCTTCCTTCTTTTCCTCTTCCTCCCGCTCTCTCTCTCTCTCTCTCTCTCTCTCTCTCTCTCTCTCTCTCTCTCTCTCTCTCTCATCCCCTTCTCATTCTTTTTCTTTTTCCTCCATCCCTATCTCTTTCACTCCCTTCTCCTTTCCGTCTTTCCTTCATGCTCCAATTTTCCATATGTTGTTGTAGCACAAACTCGGCCATGGATTTATGGTTCTTTTTTCTTGAATTTAAGTTTATCTATTTGTTGTATTATTTTCTTGGTTTCACACATCTTCTTCTCCACCTCCTTTTTTTTTTTCAAATTGGAACTCACAAGACTCCAATCCATGTAAATAGACATTCACATCGTGTTATTTAGATAATTATGTCACATAAAAAAAAAAAATCAATTTGTGTATGAACAGATCAAAATCGAACATTATTATAATTATTGAAATCTGATTTGAAACAACTCTAATTTTCTCTATTATTAACTACACTAACATAAGTGAATCAAACATGTGATCACTAAGAAATGAATGAAATTAGTACATACGAATTATGTTTTTTCACGAATTATAAAAGCATTTTTATTATATTCTTTTGCATAAAGTGGGTGTGTAAATTCAATCAATTAATATTCAATTTGTTTCCATATAACCTTCTTTATATTTGTAAATATTTTATCAATCAACTAACATAGCCTTAGATATTAATAGCCTCAATCTTCTAAGCTCTTACAAAAATCCCTCTTCACACACCCGTTTAACTGGCTTTTAACTAGGGTGTGTTTAAAAAATGGTGTGGTCAAGTTTCCAAATAGTAATATAAAAAAAATCAATTTTCGTTCAAAAAATAAAGAAAGTATTCATTTTTCATATTTTCAAAAGCACTATTTTCTTAACAAATCATTACCTTATCAATTTACAATCCTAATTCTCAGAAAATAAAAGAAAGATCAGGGACTCAAAAGCAAATAACTGAAACATTCATAGAAGAAAAGGACTAACCAATTGTACCAAAAGAACAGTACCATCACAAAGAGAGAAATTAGTTTTTCAGAGCCGTATGAATTATTCGATTTCTTGTAAATTTTATTCTTATCCTTCTAGATTAGATTCCTTCTCATGTATATAAATAGGTGATACGGTGATGATGATTGTACATATTTCTTCTCGTTTTCATTTTATCAAAGTAATGGAGCTATTCCTTTCCTCTGTTTTGTTTGCATGAATGTTTATGATTTTTAATATGGTATCAAGAGCATCAGGTTGATAAAGGCTTCTTCCATAGCCTTAATTCATCCAATATTTTTTATTTGCTGCTGTTTTTTGGTGTCTTCTTCATTCTCCGCACCTTTTTTTTTTTCTCGGTTTGCCTATCATCGTTTGATATTTTGTCACATCCAATTCACCACCTATGTCCGATGAAGTCGACCCTCAAAATGCATTTGCTACCATTGTAGTGCTACTCAAATCTGACTCCCCATTTTGCTTCTCCCATCAAGATCCCAACAAGCCCTTCTTTCTCTCCTCCTCGATAACTCACACACCATTGAAATCAAACCTCCTCTTGATGGCACAAATTATACTGACTGAGCCGTCTTTCTCACTCGAGTATTTACGTAAAAAATAAACAAGGTTTTTTGGATGGTTCCATCCCTGTGCCTGACTTCAGTGATTCACTCTACATACCTTGGCTTCGATGCAACAACCTCATTCTCACTTGGCTCATTAATTCAGTCACTAAGGAAATTGCTTCTTCTATCATTTATATGAATTACGCGAGGAAGTTTGGGAGACTCTCAAGACTCGATACTCCCAACCTGATAGTGTGCGCATTTATCACCTTCAACAGCAGCTGAGTTCTGCCTCTCAAGGTTCTTCCTCCATATCTGACTATTTCACTTCTTTGAACACCATCTGGGAAGAACTCCGCAATTACAGGCCATTTCCCCATTGCATTTGTGGCCAGTGCACCTGTCAAGTCCTTCAATCCATTAGTGACATTCAAGTATCAGATTACACATTTAAGTTCTTAATGGGACTTAATGATTCATATGACAGCACTAGAGGTCAAATATTACTCATGAATCCCATCCCCTCTTTAGATACTGTGTACGCTATGTTGCTTCAGGAAGAGAGGCAAAGGGAGGCCAGACTTTCATTCATGCCATCTAGTGAGAGTTCAACCCTTGCTGTTGGCTCCCTTCAATCCAAAAAGAAGTTCAAACTTGATGTTGTATGTCAACATTGTGGCAAACCTGGCCATAGTATAGACAAATGTTTTCGAATTATTGGTTTTCCACCAAACTTCAAATTTACAAAAGGCAAAAATGCTAATGGCAAAACCACTGGTTCTTTTCACTCTGCCAACAATGCACAATCTCATGAAATCCCTACAGCTTCTTCTGGGAACACTCATCTGTACTCATTTACCCCCGAGCAAGTTCAAAAACTGATGACTATCCTCAACATTGATCCTATGGATATTTCTCAGCCCGCCCCTGCAGTGGAAAACACATCCACCCCCAACCATTTCTCCAACATGGCAGGTAATGTTTCTTCTATGCACATTTCAGCTCCTCATTTCAAATCCAAATCAGTTTGGATTATCGATACCGGAGCTACAGATCATATGATCTGTTGTCCATCTTTATTTACTTCATCCCCTCTCACTGTCAACACATCAGTATGTTTACCAAATGGTACACAAGTGACTGTCACTCACAAAGGCAATGTTCAATTATCAGATAAATTAATTCTTAGAGATGTATTATGTATACCTCAATTCCATTTTAATCTCTTATCTGTTACCAAATTAACTCAGCATTCTTCTTTAATTCTCACTTTCTCAAAGAATTGTTGTTTTATTCAGGATCCTTTTTCAAGGATGATGATTGGTCATGCTAATGCTGCTCATGGTCTGTACATGCTTCAACTCACCAAGAAGGCTTCCTGCCAACCATCTTCCATTCATTTTGTTTTTTCAGTTCAATCAAAAGCTCAAGAAGCTAGCTTATGGCATCAAAGGCTTGGTCATCCATCTACAAAAAGAATGCAGCTCATAGAGAGTTAGGAACAAAATTCAAAAATCATGTAATAGATGACTGTAGCATTTGCCATATGGCTAAACAAAGAAGGAAATCTTTTCCAATTCAATCACCATTGTTTGATTCACCTTTTTCTATTATACACTGTGATGTTTGGGGACCCTATGCAAAATCATCTATCAAAGGTCATCATTATTTCCTGACTATAGTAGATGATTATAGTAGGATAACTTGGACCTATCTTATGAAACACAAATCAGAAACTCAGTCAATTTTACAGAATTTTTTTCATATGATTTTCACTCAATCCAACATTAAAATCAAGATTATTAGAAGTGATAATGGACTTGAATTTCATATGTCTTCATTTTATAATTCTCAAGGTATTCATCATCAAAAATCTTGCCCCTATACACCACAACAAAATGGTGTGGTGGAAAGGAAACATCAACACCTTCTTAATGTTGCTAGAGCATTGTTGTTCCAAGCATCTTTACCTACTTATTTTTGGGGAGATGCCATCTTGACTGCCACATATTTGATAAATAGGACTTCAACACCCCTTTTACACAATAAAACTCCTTTTGAGGTGTTGTTTAAGAAAATTCCCTCATATGATCATTTAAAAATTTTTGGATGTCTTTGCTATGTTTCTAATAACAAACCACATAAAACTAAATTTGAGCCAAGGGCCAAGAAATGCATTTTTTTGGGATATCCCAATGGAGTCAAAGGTTACAAAGTTTATGAATTGGACAGCAGAACCATTTTTGTCTCAAGAGATGTTTATTTTGTGGAAACTATTTTTCCTTTTCAATCCACATCAACTCTTGATAATTCCATTGTCCCTCTTTCTCCTTCAATGCCAGATTCCATTGACATTTCTTTTTTGGATCAAAATTTGTCTTATCCAGCTGCAGATATCAATCTTTCAGAAAATGTGCTTCACTCTCCAGCTGAAAATGTCACTCCTGTTGGTACAGATCATGTGCCTCTTTCACCAGATACCACACGTGTTGAGCATAGTCATCTTGAAGCTACTAATTCTGGCTCTAGTTCACCTATACCACCTAATTCTATTTCCCCAAGGCCTTCCCGAGCTCGCAAACCTCCTTCTTATCTGCAGGACTATTATTGCAACTTTGTATCAAATTCAACCAATCATCCCCTTCAACTGCACTTCACCTATAATAATTTATCACCATCATATAAGGCTTATTCAGTTTCTTTGACTTCTATCTCTGAGCCTACTTCATATCATGAGGCTATTCAATTTCCCCACTGGCAAAAGGCCATTAATGAAGAACTTCAAGCATTAGCCAATAATGGTACTTGGAGTATAGTTCCATTACCTGCAGGCAAGAAACCAATTGGTTGCAAATATGTTTTCAAGACTAAACTTAAAGCTGATGGTTCAATTGATAAATACAAAGCACGACTAGTTGCCAAATGGTACACTCAACAAGAAGGTTTTGATTATCAAGAAACTTTTAGTCCTGTTGTAAAAATCACAACTGTCAGATTTTTTTTGCCTTGGCATCCATTCATGCTTGGCATCTTCATCAACTAGACGTGCACAATGCATTTCTCAATGGTGATCTCAATGAAGATATCTATATGACTCTCCCTCCTGGTTTTTCCATTCAGGGGGAGTCTCAGACTCAGAATTCATTGGTATGTAAGCTTCATAAGTCCCTTTATGGATTAAAACAAGCATCAAGACAATGGAATTCAAAATTTACAAAAACTTTACTTGATGCAGGTTTTAAACAATCAATGTCAGATTACTCTCTTTTCACCAAAAATGATCATACTGGTTTTGTTGCACTCCTTGTTTATGTTGATGATATTCTAATTGGAAGTGGCAATCTTCAAACTATCAATTCAGTTAAAGAATTTCTTCATTCTCAATTTAAAGTCAGAGAACTGGGAGAAGTAAAATTTTTTCTAGGTATTGAAATTGCCAGATCAAAAGAAGGAATTCATTTGAATCAAAGAAAGTATACTCTAGATATTCTCAATGACACAGGAATGATGGGTTGCAAAATTTCTAAAACCCCTATAGATCAAAATCACAAGCTGTGTCATTCATCATCTAATCATATCAAAGATATCACTAGTTATAGAATATTAGTTGGGAAACTAATTTATCTTTCTATCACTAGACCATATATCACTTATGCAGTAAATATACTAAGTCAATTCATGGATAAACCAGACTCTACTCATTTGGATTGTGCCTATAGAATCCTTAGATATCTAAAAGGATCTATTGGTCAAGGATTGTTTTATTCATCTCATTCAGAATTAATTATCAAGGGTTATAGTGACTCTGATTGGGCCTCTTGTCCTGAAACAGGAAAATCAACTACTGGATATTGCATCTTCTTAGGGGATTCTTTAATTAGTTGGAGGACAAAGAAACAAAATACCATTTCAAGATCCTCTGCCGAAGCTGAATATAGGGCTCTAGCACAAACATGCTGTGAAATGATGTGGATTACATATTTATTCACAGATTTTCAAATAAAATTGAAGGAGCCTACTACACTTTATTGTGACAATCAGTCTGCAATATATCTCACAAGAAATCCAATATTTCATGAAAGGACAAAGCATGTGGAGATAGATTGCCATTTTGTAAGACAAAAGGTGCTAGAAGGCAAGATCAACACAGTACATATGCCATCAAAATATCAACTTGCTGACTTGTTTACTAAAGGATTAAGTGCAGACAGGTTTTACTTCTTATTGTCCAAGATGGGTATATTAAACATTTATGCCCATCTTGAGGGGGAGTCTCAGAAAATAAAAGAAAGATCAGGGACTCAAAAGCAAATAGCTGAAACATTCATAGAAGAAAAGGACAAACCAATTGTACCAAAAGAACAGTATCATCACAGTAGAGAAATTAGTTTTTCAACCGTATGAATTATTCTGATTTCTTGTAAATTTTATTCTTATCCTTCTAGATTAGATTCCTTCTCATGTATATAAATAGGTGATACAGGCTGATGATGATTGTACAGATTTCTTCATCTTTTTCATTTTATCTAAGTAATGGAGCTATTCCTTTCCTCTGTTTTGTTTGCATGAATGTTTATGATTTTTAATACTAATAAAGTAGGAATCCTCCTAACTAATCTAACACAATTTTTCCTTATATATAAGAATCTTATGAAATATGGAGTGTAGTCTAGAAAGACAATAAACCAAGTGAATAATTATTCTACCGAATGAAGAAAACGTGACCTAACATATACTGTTAAGGAAAAGAAGTTTGGCCATGATATTTTTTTGTTCCTCGAATTAATCATGGTGATACATATGTCTACCATCTATGTCTCATATATTTATGTCCACACAAATTTATTTACTTATTTATTTTGGATTTAGAATTTTACATTGAAATAAGAATTTAGTACAGTAATTAAATATTTCAACAGAATTTTTAAAAAAAAACATGGATACCAAATGTGATTCCATCTTTGTAAACAAAAGAAGTTGAAAATTTAAAGAATAGTTTAATTGTACATAATTGTACATAATTGGTCAAAACAATGACATTTTTTCATCTCTTGCGTGAATAAAATAATAAACTGGTTTCCCGGAACGTTGACCACGGTTACAGTTCCATTTGATCACCCCTATGTGGACAATAGGGATGGCAATGGAACAGATCTGGGATGATGGGATTGGCTAAACCCGAGACCCATCCCGCCAAGAAAATACTAGATCTGGGGCCGACCGCCCTACCTTAGGACCCGCCCAGCCATGTCTTGTACCATGACCCGACGGGACCAACCAGACCCATACGCGCATGTAACACAAATTTCTTGTTTGCAAATATTATAAACAAGAAAAAGGTAATACAAATTAATTTTATTGAATCAAACGAAATAAAAGGAGTATAATTCCCAAGAATCCTCTGATTCTTCTTTTCAAAATAATATTGGAATATTCGAAAGTAGATTCATCACTTGATCTCCTTCAAGCTTGAACTTGAGCCGAAATAACGTTAATTCGAGGACTTCACAACTTAATCCCAAATTAAACGCTGGATTTGAGTCGAATCCGTGATGAACGCCTTGAATCGCGCCTTGAACACCGTGGACTTCCTTGGATTTGGACTTCTTGATTTAAGAGAATTCGCCTCTTGCTTGGACTTTTTCACTAGGATTTTTTTGTGTCTTTGAATTATGAAAAATACCCCTATTTATAGTTGTGGAATAGGAGCTCTTGCCATAATTACTTGATTGAAGGACGCGATTTGATTGGTCCTTCATGATTTTATTCAACTTGTTGCCATATCCAGAAGATGCGATTTGAGTTATCAAAATGATGGTTTTCTCTTCCATAATCGGCAAGAAATTATCTTGATTGCCAAGATATTGAGATTTAACATTTGGCGATTTCTGATTGGCCAATAAATTATATATTAAAAAATATCAAAATTAACTTTTTAATTTAGGAATTAAATTTGAATAAATTCCCAAAATATAAATAGAAAATATAAATTGATATTTAATTTATTATTTTCCATGTGTCGTCAATTAATTGAACACAAATTTTAATTATCTACAACGCCGATTAAAATGTTTAACTAATTTTCATGTATTAAATCATTAACCCTGCCACTGGCCAATGTTTTTAAACGACCGGACATCGAACTAGATAATTGAAAGGGTCACTGGGTCACTGGTCAAACCGGTTAAATTGTTTTTAAGAAACCGATTGACCAGTATGTGTATATATATACACACAACAAATGCAAATACTATAAAATACTTATTTAGAAAAATACATGTCCAAATATGTTTAATAATTATAGCCTACATAATTTATGAACCTCATTTTAATGTACATAAGTTTCTTAGAAAAATATAGTTTTACAGTTATGAGAAAAACTAGTTTTAATTTAAACAATGATATATACAGATTTAGGAAAAAACGGAAAATTTGCTGCAAGATTGACAATGGAATTGTGCAATAGGCAAAGGATATGGAAATGGCTCTATTAATAGTTGGAAAAAACCCCGTACTTTGCACGCGATTTATTAAGTTTTCATAAGATTTTTGTGTATTAGGAAAGATTGTGTTTGATTCTGTTAGGAAGATTTGTTACTTATCTTGCTACCTAGTTTATTATTGTAAATTGATAAGCTAATGATTTGTTAAAACTCGATAGATACTTAATGCACGGAGTGTGGATTTGTTTTTGTCGTTATACGCCGGCTTTATAGCCCAATGTGAGTTGTTGTCACGTTCAGGTCTTTGATTAAGGTGTGAACCTTTTTTTTAGTTTGAAAGCTAATTGCTCGTAGAGTAGGTCTCTCATCGGACCGTGTTACAGTTCCTTATCCGTAAGACAAATCCCCAGATTCAATAGCCGGATTCATTAATATAAAAAAAATAATTCTCCATCTATCCTCTCCCTCCCTCTCTCATTCTTTTTCCTTTTCATCCATCCATATCTCTTTCATTCGCTTCTCTTTTTTTTCCTCTTTCCTCCATCTCCCAATTTTTCATAATCTGGAAAGCAATGTTTAAACAGCCTCTCCAATTGCATTTGTGTCCGAAAGATGAAGTTAAATTGAATAATTTCACCACTCATCAATACGCTCATAATGTTAGTTGATGCACACTTTTAGCAAGTTTTACTCCAAAAGAATAAACAATTTTAATAGTACAAGCAGTATATAATCCAATCATGGACCATGGTACATACATATATGGTCTTCCAAATTTACTATGAACAACACGTCTCTGAGCAACAAACTTTTCGATCGTTTAATTGTGATGGTGGTTTTGTGTTTTGGGGAAAATTATGGATATTAATTGGGAGAAAGGTACATTAGGAATTATTTTGGGTGTATTAAGAGATTGTGATTTAGGGGTGTGAACAACACATCTCTTATATTAATGCACTATAAATAAAATGATTGGGTGTTTATTTACATATATCTCAAATTACTGAAAGAAAGAATGAAAGAAAGAAAAACAGAGTCACACTATGGTAAGCTTGCAGCAATCGGAGAGTGGGGTTGGAAGCAACGATCGGACATGCGTCGTGTCAGAGACACACCCAAACAACACCGAACATGAAGACATTGTTCCACAGGTCATTATTATCTAATAATATTGCACGTATTAATTTCAGCGTAAAATTATGTTATAAAATTCCATGTTTTTAATTTGATGATGATCAATTAAATTAATCTTTGAGTGTTAATTGATGGCCAAAAAGTCTAACTTTTCCCCCTTTCAGCTTTTTATGTCTGTATTTGGATAAATATGCATAGAAATATGGCTGGAGAAACTTCTTGCCATATATTAGCCCTGGTTTTTTGGTCTTTTTGCTTACCTTGATCCTGGAAATTGTAAGTCCATTCAAACACACATTAATGATAGTTTTTTTTTTTGATTAAATATTTTTGGAACTAATATTGATTTCTGAAAATTATAGTGGAAACTGATCTGCAAGCAGGAGCAACCCACGGATATGAAATAATTACTTAATAAAATCTCACCCCAATTAAATAAATATACATGCAGTATTTTCATAATTTCAACAAAATCTGTTTTATAATATTGCAGCTGCTATGGGTAATCCTTATCGGGTTTATATTTGCATTGATAATTCAATCAATTGCTGCAAATCTAGGAGTTACAACAGGTATCAGAAGCAGCATTTGTTGTTTCATTATCTGGTGAAATTAATAATCAATCAATTTTTATGTGAATTAATTATGTGACTGAAATTTTTACTAGTATATATATAATTAATTAAATGTGTTTTGGTTTTGGTCCAGACAGATATTCGTCGGAACATTGCAACGATGAGTACCCTGTAATGGTCATGTACTGCCTCTGGTTAGTGGCAGAAGTGGCTGTCATTGCTGCGGATATACCCGAAGGTAAGTATCAAGTAGTTTGATTTGTTTTTGATTTTGTATTTTTTCAGTACCAATAGAAATGTTTGTAAGTACATTTTTATTAGTTGTAAACAGAATATCAATATTACTTATAACCAGAATCAAACATATATTCTAATGTCAAATGTGTTAACTTATTTTGAGAATGTGATTGGGACAGTATTGTTGGAAAAACTGATGGTGTATACCGAATGGCCACAAAATCGAGCGAGTAAGAGAAAGTCGAGGCAAGAGTTGGACTCTTTGTCTTTAAGAGGCGAAATTGCCCGCTCGCGGTGTTAACGGAACGCGGCAATCGCCTCCCAAGATACAACGACTTACGTCTTGTGATAGCAACACTACAAATCACAAGACACTTCGAACTTTTAGTGTTTTTGAACTCTCAAGACTTTTTTATCTTGATCTTTATGTGAATTTCGAAATTTTACGATGCGAGAAATGATTAACGGGGAAATTTTGGTTTATATAAAGCTCCAGTGCCTCTTGATGGGTGCAACCCCTGGTTCGGATCGTCTTGACCGTCGGATCGCGCCCGTGGTTAGCATTTTGCGATCCGATGGTCCCGATCGCATCTGTCGAAGGAACTCACCTTTGGCATACACCTCGCGCACACCGGGATGACGCTCCCGGTCATGGTGCCTTGTTAGCGAAGACGCATCCGATCGGCCGCCACATGTCGCCACCGTGCACGATTCACGCAAATCATCGCCACCCGAAGTTGCCCCGCCACGTCGAGGCCACCGGATGAACCCTGGTTCGATTTTCCAAAACTTTAAGGCTCTCAAAGCTCCTCGCGACGATGACGTGCGTGCGAAGTGCAAAGTGCACCTCAGCGTCAATGCGACTATGTGCGGCGTGCGCGGGCCGGGCCCGGCCCGACTACGGCTGCCCGGCTCGGTCCTCCTCGCACCGTTCTCGGTACCTTTTGAGCTAGCAAAGGCTAGTCAAATTGACTTGGTCCACTAGGGTGTACCATAAGGAGTTCCACTTGATTACTCAGTATTAGTGGTGAAGCTCTTTATTAACTAGTCAAACATTTAATATGTTTCCTATGTGGGATATGGCTTTCCATATTTCCACCCTTTTATATTCCATATATAAAAGCATTTTAAGTATTGCCAACTTTATGCATTTATTTCTCATTCACCGATATTGGTTTTGAGAAATTCAAAATGCTAAACTCATCTATCTGGCGTAGATGACGTTTATCTCATTTATTTCATACTTTGAATAAATGACCCCACTTAAATAATTGGTCAAAATCCCAATTTAATAAAACCAATTCCAACAATCTCCCACATGAATGAAAATAAATGCATATGAGAATGCTGGACACTAAGAGAGTTCAAACGGAAAGCTATTGCATCGGGAGAGGTAGCTTGTGGCTTTGAACCTTCCTTAGTGGAATACTATCAGTTTACTAAGCCGCCTGGTGACGCGATGTCTTGAATCGTTTCAAATTTGTTTATGTAAACCAAAAAACAAAGATCCACACAATATTTTTCCTAACACCATTTGGTTCTCACGGTTGTGTCCATTTTGGCCCTGGACACCATCTTGGATTCATAAGTGTTCGTTGAAGCGGCCCGTCTTCACACTTATATAGGTGATCTCTATTAAGAGTATCTGCCATACTCCACTTCTTTAAAGTATAGGAATCATTAAAAGTTTATAACTTAACCTCACCACATTAATGAGGTTTCTTCACTTGGACAGGAATGAGTCGTAATATGCTCAAGTGTTTATCGAATATTCATAACTTAGTTGTCCCATTGAACAAGTGTCTTGGGATCTCCAATTCACAAGGTTGGGTTACCGTTATGAACACTCTCATTTTGTGGATTTTAAGCCCATTCCTTTCGATAAGCGGTATATTTGATCTCTATTCAAACCTTTAGTTAACGGATCCGCTAGGTTTTTTTTCGATTTCACGTAATCGATTGTAATAACCCCATTTGAGATCAAGCGCTTTAACGGTGTTATGTCTTCGACGTATATGTCGAGACTTACCGTTGTACATACTATTTTGAGCCCTTCCTATCGCCGTGACTATCACAATGTATCATGATTGCGACCACGGCTTAGGCGCAAGGAATATCCTCTAAAAAGTTGCGAAGCCATTCTCGCTTCTTCACGACTTTATCGATGCTATAAATTTCGATTCCATCGTGGATCGAGCTATACAAGTTTGTTTAGAGGATTTCCATGACACCGCTCCACCACCAATGGTAAAAACATAACCACTAGTGGACTTGGAGTCTTTTGAGTCGGATATCGATTAGCATCACCGTATCCTTCTAATACATTTGGATATCTCGAGTAATGTAATCCATAATTCATGGTGAGTCTTAGATACCTAAGAACCCTTATCAATGCCTTCCAATGGTCATTTCGGGATTACTTGTAAATCTACTCGGTTTGTTAGCTCGTAGGCAATATCCGGGCGTGTGCGTTTGTTACATACATTAGACCGCCAATGATCCGAGAATATTCTAGTTGAGATACTGAGGCTTACCTTGATTTTTAGCTAAGTGTAAGCTTAAATCAACAGTGTTTTATTTGGAGATTTGTCATAAGCATTGAACTTTCAAATCTTGTCTCAATATAATGAGATTTGTGATAAAACAAGTCCATCGGATGTTTTAGAAATCTTAATTCCCGAATAACATCTCGCTATACCCATATCTTTCATATCAAAATGTTTGATTAACATTTTCTTAGTATTCATGGTTATATCATGATTACTACCCATAATTAACATGTCGTCAACATACGGATAGACAATTACATAAGCATTAGGTGTGTCTTTAATGTAAACACATTTATCACACTCGTTAATTTTGAAACCATTTTGACAAAGTTTGTCAAATTTCTCGTGCCATTGTTTTGAGCTTGCTTAAGGCCATACAATGACTTAACGAGTTTGCACACCTTCTTCTTCTCTGTCGGGAGCAACAAACCCCGGGTTGTTCCATGTAGATTTCTCTTCTAATTCACCATTTAGAAAAGCGTTTTCACATCCATTTGGTGTATCTCAAGGTTATGCAATGCTCGCAATAGCAATGAGAACTCTAATAGATGTGATTCTTGTCTGGTGAATACGTATCAAAGAAATCAAGGCCTTTTCTTTGTTTAAATCCCTTAGCTACTAACCTGGCCTTGTACTTATCAATAGTTCCATCGACTTTATATTTTAAGGATCACTTGCATCCTAAAGGCTTATTTCCTGGTGGGAGATCTACCAACTCCCAAATATATTTTTTCATAATGGAATCTATCTCACTATTAATAGCTTCTTTCCGAATGGAGCTTCGACTAGACAATGCTTCACCAATTGTCTTGGTTCATTTTCTAACACATAAGTTAGAAAATGCGGACCAAAAGACGATTGTTTTGGCCTTTTATCTTTGCGTCTTGGTTCTTCATCACTTTGATGATCACCATCGGATATCCGTGTTCTTTTGCTAGAACTAGCCTCTTTCCTTTCTTGACAAGAAACACGTCTTGAAAAATACAAAGCATTCCTTGACTCGATAATTGTACCTTCTTGTACATCCGGAATTGCTGATTTGTGCACTAAAAATCGATATGCACTACTGTTATTTGCATATCCAATGAAAATGCAATCGATTGTTTTAGGCCCTATCTTGACTTGTTTTGGCTTAGGTATTTCTACTTTAGCCAAACACCCCCACACTTTCAGTTATTTATATGAAGGTTTTCGACCTTTCCATAACTCATGCGGAGTTTTATCTTTATTTTTGTGTGGTATTTTGTTAAGAATGTGGTTAGCCGAGAGAATTGCTTCCCCCCACAAATTCTGAGGTAAACCAGAATTTATCAACAAAGCATTCATCATTTCTTTTAGAGTTCGGTTTTTTGCGTTCAAAGAATACCGTTTGATTGTGGTGAATAAGGAGCATGTCGTTTGATGAATAATGCGGGAGAATCGAGCAAAATTCATCAAAAGGAGCTCCATATTCTCCACCTCTATCACTTCGAATTATCTTAATTCGTTTGCTTAGTTGATTTTCAACCTCATTCTTATAGCTTTTAAAAGCTTCTAAGGCCTCATCTTTACTTCTTAAAAGATATACATAACAGTATTTTGTGCAATCATCGATAAAAGTAATAAAATACTTTTTCCCACCTCTAGTTTGCACAAACTTTAAATCACATATATCACTTTGTGAATTAACTCAGAGGTTCGATTTCTCTTTCCACCGAGTGGAATGGTGTTTTGGCCATTTTTGCCTCAACACGATTTCACACTTGTGATGTGAATCTATTTTAAAGTTAGGTAGTAATTCCAAGTTTACTAACCTTTTCAAAGTGTTAAAATTCACATGTCCTAATCTAACATGCCATAAATTTGAACCTGGTTGATCACCGTCTTGGTGTCAACCATCTTGAACTCAAGGAATTTGCCGACAATAAATTTCTTTGTGCAACATCTTCCGTTTTATACTTTCTTCTCTAAAGAGCTCCAAAGCTCTTTAGCGATCTTTCTTGAACAATACACATTGTACAATGTGTTGTCGATCGTTGAGAATGTAGTTCGAAGACACGGGGAAGTCGCTTTTGACTCCAAGCATCGAACGCCATCCTCTTCTCTTTATCTCCTCTTCCCCACGGTTGGGGCATCTCCGTAAGAAACGAGCAAAGTTGAGTCGTAAGATAAAACAACATTTTATGTTGCCATCTTTTGAAGTCTCGAACCCCCAAACTTCTCGGGTTTCTCTCCGGTCTTGGTCTTTAGTCTTTGAATCGAAGGCGTCGAAGCCATTTGATATACACGAAAATTTTGTCTTAAATGTTGGAAAAAGCGATGGTGTATACCTAGAATGGCCCGTAAAATCGCGGTAGTAACAGAAAGTCGAGGCAAGAGTTGGACTCTTTGTCTTTAAAGGCGAAATTGCCCCGCTCACGGTGTTAGCATGAAAGCGCAATCGCCTCCCAAGATACAACGACTTACGTCTTGTGATGGCAACACTACAAATCACAAGACACGAACTTTTAGTGTTTTTGAACTCTCAAGACTTTTTATCCGATCTTTATGTGAATTTGAAATTTTTCGATGCGAGAAATGATTAAGGGGGCTGGTTTATATAAAGCTCCTGGTGCCTCTTCAGATGGGTGCAACCCTGGTTCGGATCGTCTTGGCCGTCGATCGCGCCCAGTGGTTAACAAAGCGCGATCGATGGTCTGATCGCATCTGTCTGCGAAGGAACACACCCTTTGGCATACACTCGCGCACACCGGGAGACACGCGTCGATCCGCGGTGCCTTGTTAGCGAACAGACGCATCCAGTCAGCGCCACGTGTCGCCACTCGTACGATTCTGCCAAATCACTGCCACCCGAGCTGCCCTGCCACGTCACCGAGCCACCTGGGTGAACCCTAGTTCGATTTTCCAAAACTTTAAGGCTCTCAAAGCTCCTCGCAAAGTGCAAAGTGCGCCTCAGCGCCAATGTGACTATGTGCGACGCGTGCATGGGCGGGCCCGGCTCCGACTCGGCTCGGACGGTGCTCCTCACCGTCGTCCGGTCTCTTTGAGCTAGCCAAAGGCTAGTCAAAATTGCAGTCCACTAGGGTGTACCATAAGGAGTTCCACTTGATTACTCCTTATTAGTGGTGAAGCTCTTTATTAACTAGTCAAACATTTAATATGTTTTCTATGTGGGATATGGCTTTCCATATTCCCACCCTTTTATATTCCATATATAAAAGCATTTTAAGTGGCCAACTTTATGCATTTATTTCTCATTCACCCGATATTGGTTTGAGAAATTCAAAATGCTAAACTCATCTACCCTGGCGTAGATGACGTTTATCTCATTTATTCCATACTTTGAATAAATGACCCCACTTAAATAATTGGTCAAAATCGGGTCAAAACCCAATTTAATAAAACCAATTCCAACAAGTATTTGCATTGAATACATTATTTCACATTCATGTTTGGGTTGGTGTTCTTTGCACTGGTTTTAGTGCTCTTCTCTTGCTTGGATTACAGATCTATGATGTAAGTTTTTTTTTAATTTTATTCTTATTATTTTAACCAACAAATATATAAGATTATATTAATTACAAAATCCACCCCCGAGTATTGGTATCATTACAAAAAAGAAAAAAATTAATTCTCTTTTAAATTTCAATTACAATCTTACAATTTTATCTTTTCCAATTATCTGCTAAAAGAAATATGTAACTTTAAATCCATTATTTATTTTGTTAATATAAAATACTTATTTAGTAAAATACATATCCAAATATGTATAATAATTATAGCCTACATAATTTATGAACCTCATTTTAATGTACATAAGTTTCTTAAAAAAAAAGTTTTACAGTTATGAGAAAAACTATTTTTAATTTAAACAATGATGTATACAATTTTAGGAAAAAACAGAAAATTTGCTACAAGATTGAAAAATGGAATTGTGCAATAGGCAAAGGATATGGAAATGACTCTATTAATAGTTGGAAAAACCTTGAAATTTGGGGGTTGTTTTCCTTATTTTCTAGAGTCCTCAATTTACATATTTACCTTTTTTACATCTTTTCCCTTTCCAAAAACTCCCTCCGTCCTAAATATATAGTCCACTATTATTTTTTAGAATGTCTCAAATATATAGTCCAATTTCCTTATTTAATAGTACTTTATCCATTATTTTACTAGTATACCCCTATTTAATATGCATTTTATAATTTACATTATTCATTAAATAAGGGCAAATCAAGTAAATATTTAACATATATTTGTAGTTTTCAATATTTATATTAAGACAAAACACATGTGTTGCACATGATTCAAAATATTTTAGAAAAAACCACGTACTTTGCACGTGATTTATCAACTTTTAATAAGATTCTTGTATATTAGGAAAGATTGTGTTTGATCCTGTTAGGAAGATTTTTTACTTATCTTGTACGCAGGATTTATAGCCCAATGTGAGTTGTTGTCACCTTGAGGTGTTTGATTAAGGTGTGAGCCTTTTTTTTAGTTTGAAAGCTAATTGCTCGTATAGCAGGTCTCTCATAGGACCGTGTTACAGATCCTCATCAATAAAATGAATACCCAGATTTGATAGTCGAATTCATTAATATTAAAAAAAATAGAAATTCCACGCTCCATCCATCCTCTCTCTCTCTATCTCTCTCTCTATCTCTCTCTCTCTCTCTCCCCCTATCTCTTTCACTCGTTTCTCCTTCTTTTCCTCTTCCATCTATCCCCCAATTTTTCATAATCTCGAATGCAAAGTTTAAATGGCCTCTCTGATTGCAGTTGTGTCCAAAAGATAAAGTTAAATTGAATAATTTCACCACTCATCAATACGCTCATAATGTTAGTTGATGCACACTTTTAGCAAGTTTTACTCGAAAAGAATATATACTTTTAATAGTACAAGCAGTATATAATCCAATCATGGACCATGGTACATACATATTGTTGGGCGCAGCGGAGGCGTGTTGTGGTCCGAGATTTGATTTATCCGAAATACTCGATAAATCACACCAACAAGATGATGGCAAAAAATAAATAACACCGACAGATAATAAATCAACACAGTAATTTTACGTGGTTCGGCAAAACCCGCCTACGTCCACGAGAGTATCCGTTCTTTACTAATAAAGAATTTCCCGGTACAAGAAAATACACCCCTTGAGTTTTATGGACCAAACCCAAGAATAAAAGCCTCTCGTACAACCACTTTACTAGCTATCAAAGAACACTCTCCCCAACCCCTTTGTGTTACCCAAGAGAAAAATACCCCGAGTGTTTCCCCGCACCTATCACAATTTGACTCACCCAAATTGATCTCCCCAGATGTGTACACTCATTTTTCCTCTCCACCCGGTTGGATGGCCAAGCAATTGTCTTGCTTGCCATAATTTCCTTCAACTCCCGTAAGCCCTTTCTTTTATAGGCAAATGAGGGAGCAAATTCATTGAAACAAAATGCAAACCAATTTGCATTTTTCCACCAAAAGCTACTTTGAATATAGCCCCCAAGATTGACCATGTTTGGTTGGCCAAAGAATTTCTTCCCACATTATTTGACAAAATTGTTGTGGTGGCTTTTTTACCTAACAATCTCCACCTCCACCAAACAATTTACATTACCCACAAAACCGAATATCAAAACACCATTGGCCGTTTTTTCTCTACACATGTCGAATCGATAAGGTCTAACTCCACCGATTCAATCGGCGTCAATGCACACGCGATCCGTCAACACCACTAGTTGATCGCTTAGAGAAAGGGCGACCCCAATCCATCCTCTCGCTTGACAAGATTTTCCTCACACCCGTCTGTTCCTCGGAAGCCTTGGCGCGCTACCACTTCCGGTAATCCTTGAGGTCACCGGACGATACAAATTCGATCTTCTCTCTCATCCTTGGGACCCTTCCGCCATGTGTGATTTTCGAGGACTCCACCCCCCGGTGAATATCGCATTTGTTGGAATCCACTTGGCTCAAGGAAATTAAATTCATCCGCATCTTTGGGACATAGGCCACACCACCCAAATACGGTCCACTCCATCACCCATTTTGATTTTCACCACTCAATCCCATGATTCTACAAGTAGAACCATCACGGAGAACAAAATTCCCGCCTCTCGCAATTGAAGTAAATCAAAATAATCACTTCGAATACGCATGCATTACGCATCCCGAATCTAAAATCCATCAATCTCGAGAAGAAGTATCATCCTTGTGGAGACTGTGAGATATCTCCATCTTCCGCAGCTATCACCGCATCACCACTGCCACCATCACCTTCATCATCCTCTTTTTCCGAGGACAATTTCTTTTGGCGTGATCCTTCTCGTGATAACGATAAGCATACAACACCCTTTCCCTGGCAGTCTTGAATCGACTGGCGATTCTGAGATCCACCACGAGAATCCCTCCCAAATTCTTGATTCATTTTCCCGAGCAACCAAAGCATATCCATGTCCCTCCTCCTCCCGGTTTGCCTTTTTTATGGGACAACAACGATGCTTTTATATATGCTCCCGGTCCCAGTGTCTCTTTTCCGTACAACAACATCATCACAAGACTATCATATGAATCAGGGATAGAGGTAAGTAAGTAAAAAGGCTTTATCTTCTTCCTCAACCTTTACACCAACTTTCCCCAGTTGATCCAGATTTACCCACTGTGCACCTTTCATATCTGTCAATTTTCCCTCCTTTCCCTTTAACGCCATTTCCATGCCCCGTTGAACTAGGAGATCCTCCACCCTTTATTGCCAAGGAGTGAAATTCCTTTTGCTGTCAAATTGTTGCACCTTGAATGGATTTGTCATCGCCACGGTGTCACCTAGGAAAAATTCAAATCTCAATTTTCTACTTTGCCCGGCTTACCAAGTAGCTCTGATACCACTTGTTGGGCGCAGCGGAGGCGTGTTGTGGTCCGAGATTTGATTTATCCGAAATACTCGATAAATCACACCAACAAGATGATGGCAAAAAAATAAATAACAAGCGGATAATAAATCAACACGGTAATTTTACGTGGTTCGGCAAAACCCGCCACGTCCACGAGAGTATCCGTTCTTTACTAATAAAGAATTTCGGTACAAGAAAATACACCCCTTGAGTTTTATGGACCAAACCCAAGAATAAAAGCTCTCGTCGACAACCACTTTCTTAGTATCAAAGAACACTCTCTCCCCACCCCTTTGTGTTAGAGAAAAACCCCGAGTGTTTCCACCTATCACGATTTGTTCACCCAAATTGATCTCCCAGAATGATACACTCATTTTTCCTCTCCACAGGTTGGATGGCCAAGCAATTGTCTTGCTTGCCATAATTTCCTTCAACTCCCGTAAGCCCTTTCTTTTATAGGCAAATGAGGGAGCAAATTCATTGAAACAAAATGCAAACCAATTTGCATTTTTCCACCAAAAGCTACTTTGAATATAGCCCCCAAGATTGACCATGTTTGGTTGGCCAAAGAATTTCTTCCCACATTATTTGACAAAATTGTTGTGGTGGCTTTTTTACCTAACACATATATGGTCTTCCAAAATTTACTCTGAACAGCACGTCTCTGAGCTTCAAATTCTCCGATCATTTAATTGAGATGGTGGTTTTGTGTTTTGGGGAATATAATTGGTATTAATTGGGAGAAGAGTATATTAGAAATTATTTTGGGTGTATTAAGAGATGGGGATTTGGGGATGTGAATAGCATATCCCTTATATTAATGCACTATAAATAAAGCGATTGGAGTGTTTATTTACATATATATCTCAAATTACTGAAAGAAAGAAAGAAAGAAAAACAGAGTCACACTATGGCAAGCTTGCAGCAATCGGAGAGTGGGGTTGGAAGCAACGACCGGACAGTCGCCGTGTTGGACACACCCGTACAACACCGAAAAATAAGACATTATTCCACATGTCACTATTATCTAATAATCTTGCACGTATTAATTTCACCGTAAAATTATTTTTTTAATTTGATGATGTTCAATTAAAATAATCTTCGAGTGTTAATTGTTTTTGTGTCTGCATTTGGATAAATATGCATAGAAACATGGTTGGAGAAATTTCTTGCCATGTGTTGGCCCTGATATTTTGGTCTCTTTTGCTTACCTTGATCCTGGAAATTGTAAGTCTATTCAAACACACATTAATGATAATTTTTTTTATTTTTATTAAATATTTTTTGGAACTAATATTGATTTCTGAAAATTACATTGGAAACTGATCTGCAAGCAGGAGCAACCCACATATATGAAGTAATTAATTATTAAAATCTCATCCCAATTAAATAAATATACATGCAGTATTTTCATAATTTCAACAAAATATGTTTTATAATATTGCAGTTGCTATGGGTAATCCTTATCGGGTTGATATTTGCATTGATAATTCAATCACTTGCTGCAAATCTAGGAGTTACAACAGGTATCAGAAGCAGCATTTGTTGTTTCATTATCTGGTGAAATTAATAATCAATCAATTTTTGTGTGAATTAATTATGTGACTGAATTTTTTACTAGTATATATATAATTAATTAAATGTGTTTTAGTTTTGGTCCAGGTAGACATTTGTCGGATCATTGCAACGCTGAGTACCCTGTAATGGTCAGGTACTGCCTCTGGTTACTGGCAGAGGTGGCCGTCATTACTACGGATATACCTGAAGGTAAGTATCGAGTAGTTTGATTTATTTTTTATTTTGTATTTTTCCAGTACCAATAGAAATGTTTGTAAGTACATTTTTATTGGTTGTAAACAGAATATCAATATTACTTATAACCAGAATCAAACATATATCTAATGTCAAATGTGTGAACTTATATTTTATTTTGTGATAGTGATTCAGACAGCATTTGCACTCAACATATTATTTCACATTCCTGTTTGGGTTGGTGTTCTTTGCACTGGTTTTAGTACTCTTCTCTTGCTTGGACTACAGAACTATGGTGTAAGTTATTTTTTTTTAATTTTATTCTTATTATTTAACCAACAAATATATAGGATTATATTAATTACGAAATCCAGCCCCGAGTATTGGTCTCATTACAAAAAAAAATATCTTTCAATTTTCAATTACAAACTTACGATTTTATCTTATTTCAATTATTTGTTAAAAAAATTATATGTAACTTTAATTCCATTATTTATTTTGTTACATATCATTTTTGATCATATATGTTAACTATTTCATGGATTTTTAATAGGTGAAAAAGCTGGAATTATTGATAGCAATTTTGGTATTTACAATGGCAGCATGTTTTTTCGGGGAATTAAGCTATGTGAAACCACCAACAAAAGAAGTAATGAAAGGATTTATTCCTAAGCTAAGTGGCCAAGGTGCTATTGGTGATGCCATTGCACTTCTTGGCGCCCTCGTTATGCCGTATCTCCATTTTTAACAATTTTTTTCTGAAAAAATAATAATGCAAATTATTGGATTATATTTATGGATTATTCAGTCATGTTATTGAACTAAATCCTATTTTTCTAATTTTTTTTTCCAACATGCATAATTGTTTTCTTCATTCTGATCTAGTGCTCTCCAGAAGTATACCAAATTCGGCCTGTGGTATTGTACCGTGACCCGACGGGTCCAACTGGACTCATACGCGTCAATTAAAATGTTTAATTGATTTTCATGTATTAAATCATTAACCCTGCCACTAGCCAATGTTTTTAAATGACCGGACATCGAACTAGATAATTGAAAGGGTCATTGGGTCACTGGTCCAACTGGTTAAACTGTTTTCAAGAAACCGGTTGACCAATATGTGTGTATATATATACACACAGCAAATGCAAATAATATAAAATACTTATTTAGTAAAATACATGTCCAAATATGTATAATAACTATAGCCTACATAATTTATGAACCTCATTTTAATGTACATAAGTTTCTTAAAAAAAATAGGTTTACAGTTATGACAAAAACTATTTTTAATTTAAACAATGATATATACAGTTTTAGGAAAAAAACAGAAAATTTGCTGCAAGATTGAAAAATGGAATTGTGCAATAGGCAAAGGATATGGAAATGACTCTATTAATAGTTGGAAAAACCTTGAAATTTGGGGGTTGTTTTCCTTATTTTCTAGAGTCCTCAATTTACACATTTACCTTTTTAACATCTTTTCCCTTTCCAAAAACTCTCTCCATCCCAAATATATAGTCCACTAATTTTTTTTTTTTTGGATGTCTCAAATGTATAGTCCACTTTCTATATTTAATAGTACTTTTTCCATTCTTTTACTATTATAGCTCTATTTAATATGCATTTTATAATTTACACTATTCATTAAATAAGAGCAAATCAATATTTAACATATTCGTAGTTTTCAATATTTATATAACTTTAATTTAAGAAAAAAGCACATGTGTTGCACATGATTCAAAATATTTTAGAAAAACCCCCGTACTTTGCACGTGATTTATTAACATTTTATAAGATTCTTGTATATAAGGAAAGATTGTGTTTGATTCTGCTAGGAAGATTTTTTACTTATCTTGCTACCTAGTTTATTATTGTAAGTTGATAAGGTAATGAATTGTTAAGACTATTTTTTCTTTAATTAACCTGAACCTCAGGGGCGTCTTTTACAATTATCCCTAGAATCTAACAAAATATTTCCTAATATACAAGAATCTTATGAATATGGAGTATTGGAGGGTAGTCTATAAAGATAGTAAACCAATTAAGTGAATAATTATTCTTCTGAAGGAAGAATAATGTGACGACCTAACATATATTGTTAAGGAAAAGAAGTTTGGCTACAACTTCCCTTTTTGTTCCTCGAATTAATGGTCAAATTATGTGGTACATATGATATGTCTACCATCTATGAGTCAAATTATGTGGTACATTTGATATGTCTACCATCTCTGTTTCATATATTTATGTCAACGCAAATTTTATTTACTTATTTATTTTGGTTTAAAATTTTACATAGAAAGAAGAATGAGTACAAAAATTAATTTTAATAAAATTAAAAAAAAAACGTGGATACTAAATGTGATTATATCTTTCTACACAAAATAAGTTGAAATTTTAAAGAATAGTTGAATCCCACATTATTTAGTATCCTTTAGAATCAATGGCAAATTATACTTTTTTTCTAACATTTTATTCTTAAAATCAAATTGAAATTCTTAAATTTTCTTCCTATATGTAATAAAGGCAGTTTTGGTCAAGACAATGACCTTTTTTTTCATCTCTAGGGTAACTAGGTAGCAAGATAAGTAAAAAATCTTCCTCATAGAATCTAACACAATCTTTCCTAGTATACAAGAATTTATGAAAAGTTAATAAATCACATGCAAAGTACTGGGGGTTTTCTAAAATATTTTGAATCATGTGCGACACGTGTGCTTTTTTCTTATGTTAAAGTTATATAAATCACGTATAATATATATGTTCTATTGATGACATAAAAAATTCCAAATAGTAATATAAAAATATTCCATGTTCGTTCAAAAAATAAAGGAAGTCTTCATTTCCATATTTTCAAAAGCACTATTTTCTAAAACAAATTTTAACATAGCCTTAAACACAAGGGCGAAGCTAGACATATAATTTTGGAGCGGCTAATCAATTTTGGGGGGCTAAATCAATAAAAATAAATATTTAGTGCTAAAAATTAATTTTTTTTAATAAAATATACATAAAATTAATTAAATTTTAAAAAAGTTTGGGGGGGCTTTAGGTCTAAGGAGGAGACGCCCCTACTTAAATATCCGTAATCTCAATTTTCTAAGCTCTTTTCACACACCCATTTAACTGGGGTGTGTTTCAAATGGTGTTTTCATCATGTATTTCAATATCATAATTACACATCCAATATATAGAATGATGTCATTAATACATTTGTTGCAAGTGATTCAATTATCAATGCAAATATCAACCCAATAAGGATTACCCATAACAGCTGCAAAAATATAAAACAAATTTTGTGAAATAATGAAAATATTGCATGTATATTAATTATATAATTGGGATGAGATTTTATTAATTAATTACTTCATATCCATGGCTTACTCCAGCTTGCAGAACAGTTTTCAATGTAATTTTTGAAAATCAATATTAGTCCAAAAATATTTAATAAAAAAATAGAAAGACTATTATATTTATTTGAATGGACTTATCGATCCTGGATCAAAGAAAGCCTTAGGGTATGTTTGGTTAGTGATTGGGAGAATGTATTTCTGGGGGAAGAATTTGAGAAGAAAAGTAATGTTTGGTTGGTGATTGGGGAAGACAGTTTCTACTGTAGATGTCATTCATGTTTGTTTAGTGGTGTCACATCAATATATTTATATAGTTAATTGTATTATTTTTGTAGTAAAAAATATATGTAATTTATGATTATGTAATGATTACATTTGTATATTGATATTATAATGATTGGAAGATTGGGATATGTTGCCATATATACTATAGTTTTAATACTAATTGGAAATGGTTTTTTTTTTTTTTGTAATATATATTCGTAACCATTGGACGAATTCATTGAAATTGTAATAATATATTGTATAAAAGTTACAAATTAACTACTACCTTTTCTATTCTATATCTACATATTTTAAAATAAATGACAACCATATTAAATTAAAAGAGTTGTTAATGACATATTAAGATACCATTAACATGGCTAGGAATCACATCATATTGCTAAAGATGAAAGAAATAATTAAACATAAAATTATACATCGTCTTACATGAGGCATAATATAATACATTAGTAAATTTTAATTTGAAGTCTAATCATTCAATCTAGAGAAAATAAATATTACATTACATAACAGTACTGACATTAGGTTCAAAAAAAAATTCCAAGCTTGTTTTGCAATAATATAGTAGCTTATTTCTCATTCATGCCTTTGTTGGTGATTTTGCCACATAGCATTGCCAATCTCATCTCTAAATAAAGCTTGTGTTCGGATTTACCTTGACTAGGATGTCCACGATGATAAAATGTATCGCGTGCGGATCAATGTCCTCGGTGGCGCATTGAAGTACTTTCGTCATCCCTACTAAATTTTCTTATGAAGTTATGAAGCACGCAACAAGCAATGACTAATTGCACTGACGATTGTCGCATAGCAGCATTCAGAAGCGCCTCTCTTATCTGACCCCATCAATACCCACCACCTTAATTTACCTTCCGATTGAATTTACGGTTGCACAAAATGGGGACGTCGTTGTTGTCAATAGAACTACGGACGAAGGCGTCGGCGAGAATGAGGGACTAGGGCTTTGCAAGGAGTGGTAGGATCAATTGTTTTAGGGGTATTGGGCATATTCATATTTTGAAGGAAATCAAATGAAGCATAAATAATTGAGATCACGAAAATTGATAAGCACCATTGAAATATTCAACTACAATATTAATGAAAGCAAAGTGTCGGATATAGGTGCAGAAATATCGTCTATAAAGTCTAGTGTGGCGAGGGAAAAGAAAGAGAGATAAATAGTTTAAAATAAATAGTTTGGGATAAATATTTTAAACTATTTCTCTCTCTTTCTTTTCCTGCCACACTAGACTTTATAGACGTATATTTTTGAACTATATCTGACACTTTGCTTTCTCATTAATATTGTAGTTGAATATTTCAATGGTGCTTTATCAATTTTCGATCTCAATTATTTATGCTTCATTTGATTTCCTTCAAAATATGAATATGCCCAATACCCCTAAAACAATTGCTCCTACCACTCTCTTGCAAGCCCTAGTCCCTCATTCTGCCGCCCGGGCAGTGCACCTCGGCGTCTTCGTGGGTAGTTCTATTGACAACAACGGCGTCCCATTTTGTGCAACAACCGTAAATTCAATCGGAAGGTAAATTGGGGTGGTGGGTATTGAGGGGGTCAGATAGTAGAGAGGTCTTTCTTGGAATGCCAAGCTATGTGGTACACCGATCGTCAGTGCAATTAGTCATTGCTTGTTCGTGCTTCATAACTTCATAAGAAAATTTAGTAGGGATGACGAGTACTTCAACGCGCCACCGGAGGACATTGATCCAGGCACATTGATACATTTTATCATCGTGGACATCCTAGTCAGCGTAAATCGAACACAAGCTTTATTTAGAGATGAGATTGGCAATGCTATGTGGCAAAATCACCAACAAAGGCATGAATGAGAAATAAGCTACTATATTATTGCAAAACAAGCTTGGAAATTTTTTGAACCTAATGTCGTCTTTATTATGTAATGTAATATTTATTTTCTCGGATTGAATGATTAGGACTTCAAATTAAAATTTACTAATGTATTATATTATGCCTCATGTAAGACGATGTATAATTTTATATTTAATTATTTCTTTCATCTTTAGCAATATGATGTGATTCTAGCCATGTTAATGGTATCTTAATATGTCATTAACAACTCTTTTAATTTAATATGGTTGTCATTTATTTTAAAATATGTAGATATAGAATAGAAAAGGCAGCAGTTAATTTGTAACTTTTTATACAATATATTATTACAATTTCAATGAATTCGATCAATGGTTACGAATATATATTATAAACAAAAAAACCATTTCCAATTAGTATTAAAACTATAGTATATATGGCAACATATCCCAATCTTCCAATCATTATAATATCAATATACAAATGTAATCATTACATAATCATAAATTACATATATTTTTACTACAAAAATAATACAATTAACTATATAAATATATTGATGTGACACCACTAAAATGATGTATATGATGGCATGAATGACATCTACATGATAATCGTTTTCCCCAATCACCAACCAAACATTACTTTTCTTCTCAAATTCTTCCCAGAAATACATTCTCCCAATCAACTTCTCTCAATCACCCCAATCACTAACCAAACATACCCTTAGTTTTTTGGGTGTAGTCGTTTTCTTTGTTATTTTTTTGTTATTTTCGGTTGAAGGGCGAAGCTCATAGGCAAGTCGTGTCTGATTTGTAGTTTGCGGTGGTTGCTCGTGTCCGGGCTTTATGTGTGTGTGTTTTGGTGTTTAAGGCTCCTTTTGAGAGTGCTCTAGTCTTCCTTGGGAGGTGTACGTTTGAGTTTTTGTTTTGTTGAGTCTGTCGATCTTTTCCCTTTGTCTATGCAAGGTGGCTTTTGTGCCAGTGGACATCGTTTATAAGTTGATATGGGTTTGTTTTTGTAATAAAATCTTCCTTTTTAGTAAAAAAGAAGTAATTAGGGATATGTAAATAAACACCCCAATCGCTTTATTTATAGTGCATTAATAAAAGGAGTGTGTTGTTCACACCCCTAAATCCCCATCTCTTAATACACCCACAATAATTCCTAATATTCCCTTCTCCCAATTAATACCAATTATTTTCCCCAAAACGCAAAACCACCATCCCAATTAAATGATCAGAAAATTTGTTGCTCAGAGCCTTGGTGTTCATAGTAAATTTCGTAGACCATATACATGTGTACCATGGTCCATGATTGGATTATATACTGCTTGTACTATTAAAAGTGTTCATACTTTTGGAGAAAAACTTGCTAAAAGTGTGTATCATCTAACATTATGAACGTATTGATGAGTGGTGAAATTATTCAATTTAACTTCATCTTTCGGACACAAATGCAATTGGAGAGGCCGCTTAAACTTTGAATTCAATACTATGAAAAATTGGGGGATGGAGGAAAGAGGAAAAGAAGGAGAAGGGAGTGAAAGAGATAGGGATAGAGGGAAAAAAATGAGATGACCGGGGGGGGGGGGGGGAGAAGATGGATGGAGAGTGGAATTTCTAATTTTTTTTTAATATTAATGAATCCGTCTATCGAATCTGGGGATTCGTCTTAGGATGAGGATCTGTAACACGGTCCTATGAGAGACATGCTCTACGAGCAATTAGCTTTCAAATTAAAAAAAGGCTCACACCTTAATCAAAGACCTAAACGTGACAATAACTCACATTGGGCTATAAAAGCCGGCGTACAATGGCAAAAACAAATCCACACCCCGTGCAATATTTCAAAAATTACAAAAATTCGATTTAGATTTGATACGTCTTACATTTTCTCCCTTCATATGCAAAAATCATTTCAAAAGTTCCCTTCGCGTTTATCAATATATTGCATTTAGCCTCTTAAATTTTAGAGATAATCAAACCTTAAGGGATTTTTTGTAATTTTCAAAAACCTTTTGGGTTTTTTGTAATTAGTCCAAACCTTAGGGGTCTTTTTATAATCATCCCTAGATTCTATTAGGAAGATTTTTTATTTGTATGGACATAAATATATGAGACATACATGGTAGACATATGTACCACCATGATTAATTCGAGGAACAAAAAAATATCGTGGTCAAACTTCTTTTCCTTAACAGTATATGTTAGGTCACATTTTTCTTCCTTCGGACGAATAATTATTCACTTGATTTATTGTCTTTCTAGACTACACTCCATATTTCATAAGAATCTTATATATTAGGAAAGATTGTGTTAGATTATTTAGGAAGTTTTTTTTTTTTTGAGAGAATATTTAGGAAGATTTTTGACTTATCTTGTTACCTAGTTTAATAAATTGATAAGGTAATAATTTGTTAAGAATCGTTGGATACTTAATGCACGTAGTGTGAATTTGTATTTTGTCGTTGTATGATGACTTTTATAGTCATTCTGTGTTGTTGTCACATTCAAGTCTTTGATTAGGGTCAACATGAGAGCGCTCTTTTGAGTTTGAAAACTTTGTCATCTATGTATTGTCTGTGATTTATCTCATGTTTCGAAAAAAAAAATAGGGTTGTTACATTTATTCAGCCCACTAAGTTTGACCCGATCACCCAAACCCGGGTGGAGAGTGGGAATAATGAAGGTGGGGTTGATTTGCAGCGTATTTCGTATAGAGAGGATCTTGCGAATATTCCATTGCCCCTAGAGATTTTTCTTCTTCCTCCTTTTTAGCTTTCAATTAGAAATGTACCCTTTTTTTTTTTTCTTTTCTTGAGTCTAATGTTTTACTGCACTTGTGGACACTGGCGGAGACAGGGCTGGGCCAGTCTGGGCCCTGGCCCAGCCCATTTTTTTTAAAAAAAAAAATTAGTGAGGAACTTTTTTAAAAAAAAAAAAATTAGTTATAATTTGTATTAATTTTTCTTGGATTTTTATCGCCACCCCATTTTAGTGTATCGGTAGCGCAGTAAAGCGTCCTGGCTCCGCCCTTGCTTGTGGAACATAAGAAAAGTTGTACTAATTATCAGTGAACTCTTTTGTTCTTGTTCTTTTTTATGGCTCTTTTACATGTGTAAATTTGTCCCTAGTTAAAGATATGTTCTGGTTAGATTTTGTTAATGGTCTTGCCAAACAATTTCTATATTATTAAGAAAGATACTATTTTATTTTCATTTTTGATTTATCAATACAGGGCTAGTACTGTTAAACAGGCCGGGCCAGAAAAAATAGGTCGAAGCCAACCAAACAAAATAATAACTGGTCCACTATTTTTACAGCCAGGTCATTGAAAATACACTGCAAAATTCTTGTCAATCGGGTTGGGCCGGTTTTTGGGCCAAACGGGCGTGGTCAAATAGGCCAAATCATTTCGAACCACAAAATATACAATATAATCTAGTCTTTTCATCGAGTCGGCCGGTCTAACCGAAATTGATAGCTCTTTTGTATATTGATGAAGTTATTAATTACTCAATGACTATAATGGTCAGATTAAATGAAATATAAGATGAAATAATATTTTGAAACACAAAAATCAGTGTCTTAAAAATCGGTTACACCAAAAACTGATGATCGATCCAATCCGGTTAGCGAAAAAATCACTTTTTTGTGGATGGAAATCGGACATTATTATAACTACTGAAATCTGGTTTGAAACAATTAATTTTCTATTTGGATTAATTACACTCAAATTACTTGAACACCTAGTTATACAAGTGAATCAAGCATGTGATTAACCGTACGAAATGCAGGAAATTATCATATGAATTTTGCTTTTTAACGAATTATAAAAACATTATAATTATATTCCTTTGCACAAAGTTGGTGTGTAAATTCAATCAATTAATATTCAATTGTTTTCTTCGGCTGATTAGTAATGGGGTCACATAAAATGTCAGCTGTAGAAATAAATTTCCAACAATAAAAACGGCTACTTTAAGCAACCAAGCAATCGATTCATTCAAGCCACCCACCATATCCCCACTCAATTCCTTCACTTTGCGATAATTACAAAAATCCCCCCAAGGTTCGGGATAATTACAAAAAAAATCCAGAGATTTTTGAACATTGCAAAAAGGAAAACCCCTTGAGATTTTGATTCCATCTTGCATCTTCCCTCTTCATAAGCAAAAAAACATTTTTCAACCCCCCTCCATATTTCTAGAAATACCACATTTAACCCCTCAAATTTAAGTTAAAATCAAACTTGAGGGGGCTTTTTGAAATTTTGAAACATCTCTGGGTATTTTTGTATCTAGACCAAACCTCGGGGGGGTCTTTTGTAATTATCCCTAATCAAGCAAAACCTCTATTGGTTGAATCACTTGCTTTCATTAGCCTAAACCAGATTTTGTCCCGGTTACAGGTCTAAGCATCGAGTGCCCGAGAGATGACTGGGAATTTGATGTAGGGCCAAACACGGAATTCGAATTTGAGGCTGACGAGGATGGTTGTATAGCCGAAAGGGGAAATCTTGGACCATGCCCATACATCCCCAGTTGGTGCATGTGGGGATGGATGTATTGGCAATTTCCATACCCGGGAATTGAAGGCGGATTTTGAGCGCCTGAAACTTGCTGTCTACTGTTTCCTGTATTTAAAGCACCAATACCTGGTGGTCCCATGGGTCGAGATACTCCGGTGGACACAAACTGTGGCGACGTCATGAGGGCCCGCTCTGAAGTGATCCTTTGCCTTGTCCTTTCCATCTGTTCGCATTCTCTCATTAACAACGTCTCGACTTCTGCAAACTGCTTCAGTTTCAGCTCCAATCTCTTCAACTGGAAGAACAGTGCATTGAGGAACCAAACTTGTTAAACATGTTAGATGCTTGGCTACTACTATTAACAAAGCGGCAGTAAATTTTCAATTAGCCAATTCCAACTTAGAATCTAAAAGAAAAACCTCTGTGCTACAGAACTTTTGACATTTGACTCGATTGATATAATCAACAGCGAACCAAATTAAGCAAAAGTTCTGCATTCGCACAACACTACTAAATTTCAATCCCATTTATTAGCTATTCACTTATAACATTTTAAACCACCACCACCACCACCCCAAAAAAAAAATATATGTTCACCAAAAAAATTTACACTTCAGCTTATATCTTATCTTCCAGATATATCAATCACTATAAAATTCGAGTTAGAATACACAGCCTGAAATTCTAATCAGCCTGGTGAAACAAGGACAATACCTGATGATTTACGATATTAGCAGACAACCGCTGGATTTCACGCTCTTCGTGATCAGCAAAAAGCTTTGCCTTCATAACAGCAGCAGCAAGACCATCTTTCGCGGCAGTTTTCACTTTCTCAGCAGATAAAGTGACAGCCTCCTCATCATTTTGGCTCGAAGAACCTTCAGAGACATTAACAAAAGAAATCAAAGCTTTTGAACTTCAGACATGTTATTCAGGGATAACAAATCAGAAGAATGCCAACATAATTTATGATATACCATTATTACTCGAATTCGTGATATCTCCATGAGGGCTCCCTTCCTTGCCACCATCAGCATCCTTAGATAATGATGCCAAGGATGCCTGGGCACAGGCAGCAGCCACTCTTGGCCCCAGTGTAGAAGCAAGAAATGCTACCTACAACAGCAAGATGTATTTTATAAGAAAATGTAGTGAAGTGCAAATGCCATGAAATGAAGCAGCGTGCAAGATAAGTTCAGTAAATTCAACGATGAGATGGGCATCTGAATGAGAATGGTACAAGGATTAGAAAAGAGGAGCTTCAATCTAAAACTGGTGCATGGCTGTACCATATTCATAAACTAAATTCTATAAAATTTTACACATTTACGAGTATCTACTACCAAATGAAAATATTCAGATTTTTTTTTTGCCTGAAAAAGACTTCTGGGGGGGATAGGGGGAGGGTGGGCATAGTTAGAATCTCTTGTCCAGCACGCAGAACTTGGTCGTGCTAAAGGCTGTCGTGCAGGAATTGAGGGGATATTTGCACATAATGCATCTAGATTTTTCATCAATACTTTATTTAGCAAAAAGGTAAGTTATACTAACTCCAGAAGCTCCAAAACCCAAGGCGAGGAAATAAAATACGAGAAAAATGATGAGAGTTAATGAGAGAAAGAAACAAGTGGAAGGCATGATCGTGATTTTTGTTAAGGCATAGAGAGATGCAAGCAAATAGACAAAGACGGCAATAAGTCCCTTGCAAGAGGACAAAAACTATACATGCAAATATAACGAATGAGGAAATGAAGTAGAGTGTGGAGGAGACAAAAAAAACAGTTGCACAAAATCTACAAAGCATGAGTATTGAGTCCTTGGAGAAACAATCTACCAGACTCATCACTGGATTTCCGGAGTTTGTAAAAGGAAATTTGCTTTCAGTATCACACCCTTGCACGCTGAACCCTGTATCATAAATGAAATGCCAAACATAAATTCATGGGGCTTCCTCAATGTTAAGACCAAGAAACAATCTAGATAAAACACCAACCATTTGCATTTGACTCTGATCTTTCATGATTATTATCATGACTCCAAAAATTTGATGATCCAGATGTGCTTGGTAAATCAATACTTTCCAATGGAGCACCATTTAAAGGAAGACGGACAAAATGCACGATGCACTGTGCTTTTGATTTCGAACCAACATGCTCTGCAATTTTGTTCCAGTTTTCGTTGTGCAGTTGCATTCCCTCGAGCAGCAGTAATGTTTCCTGGTCACTCCAACTATCTCCATCTCCATCTCCATCTCCATAATCCTTCATGGAATTGACCTTCAAAAAGTCTAAGCTAGAATGACCAGCGACAAATCTTCCCTCATGAAAGCAATCCAAACACAGCAGGACATCAGCCTGTCAAAGAAAAGGGTTAGACACAAAAGTCATACATCATGGAATAGAATCTATCAGTGTCATCGTCCCACAGCTGTGTCGTTTTAGGGTACATATTACATGCATGAGTCTTTAGTCCTCATGCCATAGACACAAAAATTCACAACTCAAAAGTAAGTCCTTTGGCTGCAATGACTGGTAGATTAGTATTACATATATCTTAGCAGAAATCAAATTTATCACAGCCCATAGCGAGCTATATGTGATATTTTGTGGAGTTCTTCGCACCCCATTCAGACCCAATAATGCATAGACACAAAAGTTCTTGCTACTTGAACCCAACTAGGTTTAAATGGAAAAATATATTTCCAGCACCACTGCATCAGTCATCAATATTTCAACTCAAGCAACTTCATTGATTTGGAGATACATCATACAAGATCAAAGGTGTAAATAAGATATGCCTATCCTGCACTGTACTGATTATGATAGCAATGGCAATTTGATTTCATGGTAAAGATACAATTAAGTTTTTCTAGTTATCATGTCAGATGAAGTTTATTTGATCTCACAAGACTGCATAACTTTGTCTTATTTTTATACACAAACAGATGATTCAATACTTTGCCAAGTATTGTTGACAATATAATGGAAGCGATATATCACCGAATTTACATTGGATCTTGAGCTGATTAATTTCATACTTAAATAAAAGTGCAAACGTATTTTAATTTGAATAAAGCCCAAACAGGTTCATCAAATGATCAAATCTGAGCTCAAGTTTTAACGTGCTAAGTTCCACTTGGCTCTCCTTGAATCATTTAGGCCTAATATTAGCTTCAATTAAAAGTTCCATCAAATTTCGCAGCTTTGTGGATCCGTATCCCTGTTTCTGAAATGTCAAGTAACTTAAAATAATAATTACACAGCTATTTCCATATCGAGTAAAAGCTAATCAGTCCTGAGTACCACCTTACACCATACATTGCGGCATGCAATTGAGAAACAAAGTTAATATGCAACTTTTAAGGCCAAGAAACTATCTCATAGGCAAGCACCAGCTATATGGAATGAAGTGAAACAAAGATGAGACAAATTTTATAAGATATTTCATATACATGACTATAAGGAATGATACTCCGATAACAATAACATGCAAACATAAGGGTACCAGAGAGTGAGTTGAAATTCCAAAATTAAGCCATTTACCTCCTTCTGCGACTGATAGCACACAGTAGTAATAGGCCGAGAACAATAATGGCATTGGTGTTCAGATAATTGCTCTCTGATAGTAGTGTCAAAGTCAGAGTCCTCCTCACGCCGACGTGCAAGTTCTGGATAAGCATCAGCGGCCTTGAGCCTGCATTTGGGCTTGTCAAACTGGATTAAGCTATCTACAGATTTCAAAGCAGCAGAAGGCACGCGAAGTTCACCATTGGAGTCCTCGCATAGATATGTCTCATCCTTATGGGCCTCATTCTTAAGAGGGGGTGCACAATAGTTGATGATCCCCCAATGATCAAGAAAACGCACAATTCTAGTTAAATCATCAATATCAATACCAGCTACTAGCCCCTGGCAATCGGCAACTGATAGGTGCTTTTCTGGGTTCTCCATATACTTTGCAACAATGAAATTCCGGGCCTCCATGTACTTTTCTGGAGTATGATCTGCCGACTTCCCAGAGAAAAAGTGTGGCACCACTTGTCTCTCCAATCTATGCACGGAGCTTGGTGAAAACCAGTCTGCTTAAAGAAACATATGAAGTACAGAAGGCCAAATTAAGTCAATGTACCATTTCAGAAAGCATGCGACAGTTCAAGAAGATCAATTAGACGCATATATGGAACAGATAACAGAACCAAAATGACCATAAAACATAGACTTTGTCATTTAAAAAAATGTGAATAGTCAAATAGCCACTGACGGAAGAATAGAAACCTAGGGAGTGCTTGCTTGTGAAAAGTTTTTCACCCCTTCCACTTTTTGGACAAAATTTTGCATGAATATGTGATTGCTTGTGAAAATTTTCAAAAAATATACTATTCACTTTTCTCATTTTTCAAATCATTAATCGTATCCATTTATAATTTAAACAAAAAAATATCACATCAACTATCATTATTATGCAATCATATCACAAATACACTATTCACTCTCTCTTATTTTTCAAATCACCAATCACATCTAATCACTATTATACTAAAATAACTATCACATCAACTATCATCATCACATTTTCATCTTTTATCCAATCACACTCTTAAAATTCATTTTTATTTTTTTAAAATAAATTTTTCATACTATTATCTCTAAAAGTAAAAAAGAGCGGAATGAAAGGTCAAGCAATCACTCCCCTAGATTCTTAAGCTCATAACTTTTATTCTGGAAAATACATCAAAAAAGAAATCGAAAAACATATAGTAAACTTATACACAAAAGAAGAATAAACCATCATTCATGATACAAAGGAATACAATTTTAACATTAGGGAATTTCAAACACAATTAGAAAGTGAGGGAGGGAGACAGGAATTAGTGTTTACATCTTACAAATTTAGATTTAATACTTGGAAAAGTATGATCTCATGATTAAAGGGCCTGTATCCTACATTGAGTCGAGCCATTGTCCTGGAGTATATGAAATAAAAGAGAACTTGCAATTCTTTAGTCAGCACATGTTCAAGTGATCTATTAGTCTGCTTCAACCATCAAAGCCATATACTCGCATATAGATCAGTAGTTTTATTAATCAGGCACTTCTATTACCAATAACAACATAATAAAATAAAATCAAACAAACACAACGAATGCAAACACAATAACAAAGACAGAACACGTAACCTGAATGTAATGGCACAACATGGACACGACCTGCACTCCCAAGCCGTTTAGAAACACCATTGCCTGCAATTATCCTAGGTGGCATGATCACATGTGGCCCACTCCCACCGCCGCTTTCAGTTTCTTCCGTAGGAGCCCCTAACAAAGCAAGACTGTCACGAGGCACAGCAGAGAGTGCCTGCAGCTGCCCATAAGAAATATTCTCCAGCCGAGCCACCCCAACCTGCCCTTGACCTCCGCTCTCCCCATTTCTGGCAGCCCTCTCTGCTTCCACAATTCCAAGGACTAAGGAGTGGGGCCTATTCACCACCCTCTTAATTGCAATTGGGAACTCACAAACTCTTAATCCACCATCAACCAACTTTTCACTCTCTTTCTCTCGCGACATCTGGTTTGCCCGGTATCCGTTTGCCCTGTATTCGCTATTATTGTGGGGATCATCATCGGTTTCCAGGTGGTTTTGTGGTGGGTCCAGATCGAGGTCGTCATCATCTTCGTTGTCCTCAAATGTGTCATCATTCTCAGGTTCTTTCAGTTTAGAATTGCGTGCAGCTCGGTGCTCCCTTTTCCGCTTCCTCCACCTTGCTCTTGCCTCTTAAAAAAGAGAGAAAAAGAAAGGAAAATACAAACAAAAAGGAAGCAAATTATAATTCAATCTTTTTCAGTTTAATTTCAAAAATATCACTATGAATGAACAAATACTACATTTTTCAATGAACATTTGCAAATTAAAATTCCCCAACTGTCACCGCAAATAACCGCAAATAAGGGCATTTCACATTCAAAATATAAAACGTCACAGACTCGCACTCTGTTGGCAAATGGGTTCGCGACGATACATCTGTCACACACCAGAACCTATATTTTTCAGCTATATTTAACAAACGGATTTGTGTATGAACAAGGAAAAGACGGAAAACACAAAGCCCCCGAAAAAAACGGACTTAAGCTTCAATTTCACAAAAGGCCCCTACTGGCCACAAAACTATCAACAAGTTAAAATCAACGACCTTTAACTCAATTTCAATTTCCACAACAGTAATTTAGCTAAAATTTCACAAACCGCTCCTTAATTAACCAGCAAAAAAACAGAAAATATTCACTAATATCAAGCTTTAATTCAAAAAGAAAAGATATGTGCATGCGCGTTGCGTGTGGAGAAAAAAGTGGAATTAGGGGGTTGTAATACCTGATGAGGAAACCGGCATTGCTGAAAGGAAAAATTAAGAGAGATTTATGGAGGGTTTGCGGGGTTTAAGGGTGAAGGGAGAGATTTGTGGGGTCTCTGTGATTGGTGAGGTGGAGAACTGAGGTGTGTGTGTTTGTGTGTGTGAGAGAAGAAGAGAGATGGGGGTGGGGGAACTCGGAGAGCAGCTTCTATATTGGGGAAAATGGGAAATGTATTTGTTTGGTATTTTTCAATTGGGGAGCGCTATTAACACCCCTAAAGTTTATCAATACACCCCTTATTTTTAATACAAAAGTTTCATCAATGGTAAAAGACTAAAATATCCCTTAGTACTCTAACAAATTTTTAAATACACCTACCAATCTCTAAATACACCCCAAATCTTTTATTTTAAACCTTAAATCTTCTTCCCTGCTTTTACCCATCATCTTCTTCTTCTCATTCTTCTCTTCTCTCTCCTTTTGTTTATTCTCAAACCCTACAACTTGCAAACAATTTCGAACATGGACGATTCAAGCACTATAAACTCCTTACGTCGTTGCAGGCTATTGAAAATTCATGACCTAAAACAAAATACGAGCAAGATGAATTGGAAAACGATAGCAATACTACTAATTCCTTCTAAAAGAATAAAAATGAAAGAAAAAGGTTTCTGGCATCTCTAAATAAAAGGCTTTTAATAAGCTCTCATGTGTGTTCCTCAAAGTGAGCAATGATATTTGATTTTTTTTTTTTGAAAAGTGAAACACAAATTTCATTAAACTTCCGAAAGTACATCAGCCTGAAGTATACTCTCCAACATTGGAGGTCCTTTCTCAGTCCATAACAGTACAGAATCAATAACATTACAGAAATGGGCTAAAAAATGTGCCGCTTGATTTGCTTCTCTTGGTATAAAATGAAAACTATGGGTATCGCAATCTGCAGCGACATGGATTATATCATTTCGAATGAGATCGCCATGGGTATCATGGATTTCTTTACCTTGTATTATTCGCACTCAAATCGACTAAGGAGGCTACCATCCGCAATGATATTTGATTCATTTGGTACAAAACCACAAAAGCTACATCTTCATCTTTGATTCACTTGTTCCCTGTCGTATTGCACTTTTTCCTTTCGCAACAGTAATGTCGGTTGAGTTGGGTAGTGGGTGTGTGTGTTGGGTGGGTTTATATTTTAGGGAAATAATAGGTGGTTAACTAAGGTAAGGGTAAATTGGGGAATGTTGAGGGGGTGTATTAAGTAATTAAGTTATTTTTAAAAAGAGTATAGGGGTGTATTAAGAAAGGGGGTGTATTGATAGCTTTTGGGGGTGTTAATAGCGCTTCCCTTTTCAATTTTCACAGCTGGTGAAGTGGGATGATATTCATTTTTGGTCCCTCGGGTTTGGCCTAATTGGAATTGCTACCCCTTTTTTTGTGTAATTAATTAATTAATTAATAGTTAATAAATAAATTGTTTTACTAAAGAAATTACTTAAACGAAAAAACAGAGTATTTAGGTTTAATTGGAATTTTAGTCATTATAACATAATTCAATGTAAAAACCATAAGAAAATTCTTTCACTACTCTCACTACTCTCTCACACAACTAAACCAAAGTCCAAAGTCTCCCCTCTCTCTTTCTCTCCCCACAATTAGCCATCTCCACTAGTATCTCTCCACTTTACGAGGCGGAGACTATGGACCTATTGTCTGACAATGGTCTCGGTGACAAAACTTCTCCATTTTTCTTTGCGGGCATGGTTTTTGTGTTTGCTCGCAGATTTGGAGTCTGTGAAAGCGGCAGCAGTGATTGTGTGGCGGTGATGAGTTGTGGCGTCGATGTGAGAGAGGAAGAGGTTTTCAACATATGTATTTTTCATGGTCAATCCCAATAGGTACTCTAAACACCAAGGTCGAAATCTTATTGTGCCCACTGCACAAAATAAAAAAGTGGCTCATGTAGGTTGCCTTGCCAATATGGAAAAATCCATCATTTTTCCTTTCTTGCCTTTTAGTTTGATTGCTAGATTATTTTTTGTTTTTCTGTCTTTTTGTTGTTTCATTTTTCCAGTTGAAGGGTATTAAGCAGAACAGTGACATGTCTTGCACCGCATGATGGTTACTCATGCCCGAGTATTTCGTGTTTTGTAGTATCCATCGAGGAGTGTCGAATTCTCTTAGCGTATGAATGTTTTAGTTTTGGATTTGAATTGGTTTTGCTAATTTCCTGATTAATTTATCTTTAGTCAAGTCGGCACATAGTCAGCATGTTACGATTGTCGTTGTAATTTTTTAGTTGATCTAATAAAAAAAACTATCTTTTGAAGAGAAAAAAAAAACTCTTAAGGTTTAGTAGTTTCAATCTTTTAACATATTGAAGTGTCAGTCTGAGCCCTTCACGAGTGCACCCTTTAATCAATATGGGAATTTCAATGCTATAATTTTAGCGATTATTTTGGCTAAAGGAAAAATGTATTATGAGAACATTTTAAATATTGAAACACTTAATTGTAGAGCTGGAAAAATTGGTCCTACCCGGCGAATCCAATCAATTCGCGTATCGGGTTGGGTTGTGTTCCATTTTTAGAAATCTCAGAAGGATCAGGTCTACTTTGGCTCGGTCCAAATGACCTAAAGCCCAACAAGCCCCACGGTCCGATCAAAAGTATACATGATGGGCTGGATTGGGCCTCAAGAAATGCAGTGCAATGAAATTCCAATTTTATGACTTGGCCCGTTGGGCTCGGGATGGTCCGAACATTCCCAACTCTACTAGTTGGACCAACATTATACAAAATAAGAATTTATAGGACCACAACTATACAAATTAAAACTCATGGGATCACAATTTTTGCATAATACAAATTATAAGGGGTCACAATTACCCAAAATCAAATTTTACGGGATTAAAAATAAAAAAAAATCATTTTCCCCTCCTCCAGTGGCAGCACAAAATCGCACTGCAAGTCCTATTCTTCTACATGCAGTCACCGAGATCATTTCTAAGCATGAAAAGACCAAAAACACCCTTGTCTCCTCCGCCGACAACTCCTCCAATGCCACAACAGTGTCAATCCTTCGGCAGACTCCTCAAGCCTATTTCCAAAAAATGCCAAAACATTTTACAAAATCCCCAACCACTCATTCTCGCCGTCGGAGACGCCGCCATCGAATGGAAACCCCTCAATATTAATAAGTATGAGCTCTATTTGCCGCTCATTCTCTCCACCAACCAATCTTTCAGTGGAGACAAACTGGCACATTGCAGTACACTGGCCCCGTTGGACCCCACCTTGTCTCCCTCAAGCAACTCGAGGATAACGGTATAGGGTATTATTATCATTTCACAGACAGTGAGGATATGGCGAGAATCGATCTTTTTGACTTTCTGAACATGGGTATTTCTCTAAATGAGATGTGGAGTGAATTTTAAGGCTTCTGGTGAGATGTATGTTGAGCCAGCATTATAATTGGAAGGGGCTAGGGTTCTTAGGCAGGATCCATTGGAGTGTTTGATTCAATTTATTTGCTCCTCTAACAATAATATATATGTGGAATTTATTTCATCGAAGGGGGAGTGTTTGGGGAATTTGGAAGGGTATGATTTTTTTGAGTTTCCAACTCTGGAGAGAGTGGCATTGATATCAGAAGTTGAGCTTAGAGATGCCAATTTTGGTTTTTGGATACTGGTGGAGCATTATCATTAGGTTTGCCGTTTCCCCATTCATCTCATCATCATCTAGTTGGAACTTTACTACTCCTTGCACAATTAGGTCATGAACAACAAGGCAATGTCCTAATAGTTGTTGCAATTCCTCCCAAGTCCCAACTAGGATCTCCAAATGTGCGATATGCATACGCAAAACTATCATTCTGAACAGATTAATTTAAGATACATATTAATATATGGAAGGAGTATGTTTATGTTTTTATCAAAATTACATACCTGAAGGAGATACGACCATATAAAGTGTGGTGCACTAACCAAGTTTGTCTTCGGGTCATAACTTACATGCGCATGACAGATAATCCATTTGAAAATGTGATATCTTCTCTCATATTCTTAAGTCTACCCTTGTAAAAGTCATGTGTATAGTTCCTATTAAATTTTTGGTTGACAACATGTTGTCCGATAAGCACAACATGTGCATTGACTTTTCCGGCAACAAAATTACCAACTTGTGCATCATCTAGTAAAGCTTGATGAAAACACTTATCAACTGCTCATCCCAGTCAAAATCATATAAGAAATCTTCTTATCTTAGGCGTGCTTTTGGAGCCATTTTTTGATGGAATTTATCAATAAAAAAGGTTATGAATAAGATGCAAGTTGGATGAAGTGTGAATACATATCAAGGAAGCATTATATTTATAGTGAAAATGAGGAAGCTCCTTACAATCACATGTGAATGCATAGTTCCATATAAGATTTTCTATTGGTTTGTCATTTTGCTCCCATCAAAATATTTTTCAAAATTACATTCAAATATAACTGAATGCAAAAATGATACCCGGATTTTTTTTTCTTTCATTCTACATGAGGTTGGTCAGTATCTGACTACCACTTGAGAGGCTTTCAATTATACCAAATTTGAACATAATAGTGCATTACAAAACAACAAAGCCAAATATTGGAATTACGGTATATTACAAAATTATCATACAGTTCTCATAAAACAGTCTACCATGACATATAAGATGAAGTAATATGTCCATCGAGTGCAAATAATTTAGAGAAATATGTTGTTGTCATAGGGAACTATGCAAAAGGGGTAAGTTCAGGAATTGCCTTTTTTGAGGTTTTAGTTACAATTCTAGCCTTCATTATTAAAAAAATTCAAATTTTCACAGAAGTTCCCAATATACCATTTATAACAAATAAGAAAACATGATTGAATTTGTTCTAGATATCACAGAATATGAGCACTCTCCATTTCTGTCACATGTTTCTTTCGTGGCATTGTTACACCTACTTAGATCCAGTCTATATTAAGAGGTTTTAATGAATTATGTCAGGTCTCCAGCCGGTAAACTTAACAGGGCATACTCTTACAAGTTCTCACGACTCTATGTTATAAGTTTCAAACTAAGATTTATAGGTGAAAATTGAAATAGTCCATTATGACCATATCAGACTCAACATGCTTCCGTAAATTTAATAAATCCCTTAAAATTCGTACCTTTACTTGACCAAAAACCACACCAGGTAAGATGGTTTGCAAAGCCACCTCTATGAAAAATAGAGCCTTTATTTCTTAGTCTGATTCTTTCCAGACTTTTTCCAAAGCAACTCTTTCACCTCTCGGCTTACGCAATGATCGGAAGAACTCTCTTCAATAGCCCATGATTGAAAGAGATGTAGATGAGAACAAATTCTTTTTCATAGTCTGCTAATTTTCTTCTTGTTGCATCTCGTCGATACGATATATTGATTTATCTTACTAGTCATATGCCCTAAAAGTTGATTGTCAGGTGGTACTTTTCAATAGATAAGTGAATCGCGCTCAAGTGGTGGTTGACGAAATATTTGATCCTCGTTTTCCCTATCTGGTGTGGTCTTAGATTTCGTTGTCCCTTTCCGTTTCACGCAATAGCATGCTCCGAAGCAAGCGGGCTTCGCCGGTAGTAGCTTCCTGAATTAGTCGAGTAGCTTCTTTCCGGTGCTCGATGCTCTGTTGGCACCTGCTACCCTTTAGGTATACATTTATGCGACCCATCTTGAACTCTTTTCCATGATGTACTTCTAATCAAACTAATCCATGATTCTATTTTCCTATTCAAGGAAGCACTGTTGTTTTCACTGTTAAGGTAAGGACAGATAAACCAAATCGCTGTTAAAACCATAGCTTGTCCCTTGAAAGAGCTCCAACTATTCGTCGGCAGAAAAAGGTCAAGAGTCAGCCATCAACACAGATGGAATTAATTGTAAAAAACTCTTCCAGCCTATACCATGAAAACAACCTATCCCAAGTCATAGTGGTGCTTATGCAATGGTTGGCTACCTCATACGTTCGTACCGCTCCCACTATTGCGTAAGTTGCTCATAAGATGATTGTAATGTCGAAGCGGCAGTGATATAGTGAAAAGTTGGTGCTTTTGTGATAGTGACAGTCAAAGCGGAAGCAACATCATCAACTATTGAATCAACAGAGGCATAAACGGAAGAAGCTAAAGCCGAATCAGAAGAAGAGAGAGAGAGAGAGAGAGAGAGAGAGAGAGAGAAAGCTTAAATTGAAGCAGGTCATCTACTGACCATGTTTGTAGACGACTCAGGTAGTCCTGGTAAACCGATCAAACAAGATCTGGAATTGGACTTCTTGTGGCGGATTCCTCGTCTGAGGTTTGAAAGTAGCCTTTTCATTACAGAGATTGGCCTTGTAGTGATTCACAGTGTGAGGGCGATAGCAATGCTTTTGCTTCGGGGTTGGTGGTTTCCAAACCCCTACCCGAGGGTTCTATGTAGAACCACGACCTCTCTCTTCTTCCCCGTCTTCGACATGGCGTACCTATGAACCATGCTTTTACCGCTGCTCTGCCTTTCCTTCGTGCAACAAGAGCAGAACTCTTTCAATTAGAAAACGAATAAGATGAAAAAAGTGAACCTTCGGTCAGTTGAGAAACTCTGTCTAAAGACTTGAAGAAATCCAATGGGACACCTCAAGACTATGACTTTCAAAGGGCTTCTCAAGGGCTGCATGGTAGGCGACGACGATCGTTGTAATGGTCATGTGTGAATGTCGGGGGCTCTTGGGCTGGCACCACGCGAAGATCTTCACCCGTTTATGATTGAATGAGTGAATTTGCCTTCCTCCCCTCAGTCCCAAGAACCGAATCCATAGTCGATGTTTTTAGTGTTGTAAGTTGCGCACGACTTAGTCTTAGACTCAATCTTTATTTTATGATAGTTGTAAAATAAGGCTTCCTTGATTCTTCCTAAACTTACATACCCCAAATCCTAATACTTCAAATTTAGCAACAACCTCACCCTACCTTCAGATTGCCTCAAAGACGGAAACCCCAATTACATTTGTATACATCATGCTAGGTGCGTGGCCGTTGTGGAGAAGATGACACAGCCAGCGCGATGGAAAGAGTAGAAGAACTTTGTACAAAACTCAAGACCTAACTGCGCGATGGGGTGATTTATTGTATGGGGGTAGGGAAAATAAGATTTTTAGTCCTGTAAGTTGGACATGTTTTAGAATTAGTCCTCTAAATTGTCACATTCATTTTTTAGTCCTTTAACTTTCAAATTTTTAGATATTCAGTCCTTTAACTTAACAATTTTATTTTTGGTACTATAACGTAACATATTTCATAAATTTGGTCCTATAACTTAACATATTTTAGAAATTTGGTCTGTAACCTTTTTTAGGGAATTTAGTAATATAACTTAACAATAGTTAAATTTAATTAATTTATTAAAGGTTATTTCTAAATTATTTTTATTTTTAAAATCGAATAATTTTAATTAACAATTAATTTTTAAAAAATAATTAATCATTTTTTAATTTAATTAATTTTTTAAAAAATATTTAAGCATTAATTTTTTAAAACTTCAATTAAATGCATCTTGCAAGATGTAGTCTACAATTACATTTCTTGGAGATAATTATCCTCACCAAAGGTTAATTCCATAAATATGACAAATTATTCTTAAGTTACTAATTTGATGTAATTATTTTAATTTTCCTAGAATTCATTAATTATTTTAGAAATTTCTATTTATTCAAACTTTTTATTAATCAAATTAATTTAATTTTAATTATTTTTATAATTTAATTAGTTTCCAAACATTGAAATTTAATTATTTTATATTTGGTCCTATAAAATAGTTAAATTTAACTATTGCTAAGTTATAGGACTAAATTTCTAAAATATATTAAGTTATAGGACCAAATTTCTGAAATATGTTAAGTTTTAGGACCAAAAATAAAATTGTTAAGTTAAAGGACTGAATAACTAGAAATGTGAAAGTTAAACGACTAAAAAATGAATGCGACAATTTAGAGGACCAATTCTCCAAAAGGTCCAACTTACAGGACTAAAAATCTTATTTTCCCTATGGGGGTATTTAAGTCATTTGGCTCTATATCCTATTTAATTCAAAATTCCAAACAAAAGAATATAAAATATAATTTTATCTCACTAGTTGTAATCCAAAAGGACAAACATAAATAATCCAAGTACAATTTAATTTGTGAACAGTGCAATCTTGTTCAATTCAATCCTAATGTCATAATCCCATACACATTGCCAATCGAGGCCTTATCGGTTGAATCACTTGCTTTTATTAGCCTAAACCAGATTTTGCCCCGGTTACAGGTCTAAGCATCGAGTGCCCAAGAGATGACTGGGAATTTGATGTAAGGCCAAACATGGAATTCGAATTCGAGGCTGACGAGGATGGTTGAATAGCCGCAAGGGGAAATCTTGGACCATGCCCATACATCCCCTGTTGGTGCATGTGGGGATGGATGTATTGGCTATTTCCATACCCGGGGATTGAAGGCGGATTTTGAGCGCCCGAAACTTGCTGTCTGCTGTTTCCTGTATTTAAAGCACCAATACCTGGTGGGCCCATGGGCGGAGATACTCCGGTGGACACAAACTGTGGTGACCTCATGAGGGCCCGCTCTGAAGTGATCCTTTGCCTTGTCCTTTCCATCTGTTCGCATTCTCTCATTAACAACGTCTCGACTTCTGCAAACTGCTTCAGTTTCAGCTCCAATCTCTTCAACTGGAAGAACAGTGCATTGAGGAACCAAACTTGTTAAACATGTTAGATGCTTGGCTACTACTATTAACAAAGCGGCAGTAAATTTTCAATTAGCCAATTCCAACTTAGAATCTAAAAGAAAAACCTCTGTGCTACAGAACTTTTGACATTTGACTCGATTGATATAATCAACAGCGAACCAAATTAAGCAACAGTTCTGCATGCACACAACATTACTAAATTTCAATCCCATTTATTAGCTATTCACTTATAACATTTTAACCCCTCCCCCCAAAATATATATATATATATATATATATATATATATGTTCACCAAAAAAATTTAGGTGGCGATTGGATATGAAATAAATTCCATTTTTGTTCTGCTCGAGAATTTTTTTGACCAAACATGCGATTGTTTAAGAAAATTTTCAAAATGAAAGTATATCCAATCGCGCCGTTACACTTCAGCTTATATCTTATCTTCCAGATATATCAATCACTATAAAATTCGAGTTAGAATACACCTGAAATTCTAATCAGCGTGGTGAAACAAGGTCAATACCTGATGATTTATGATATTAGCAGACAACCGCTGGATTTCACGCTCCTCGTGATCAGCAAAAAGCTTTGCCTTCATAGCAGCAGCAGCAAGACCATCTTTCGCAGCAGCTTTCACTTTCGCAGCAGATAAAGTGACAGCCTCCTCATCATTTTGGCTCGAAGAACCTTCAGAGAAATTAACAAAAGAAATCAAACATAATCCACTTGGCTCCAATGAACTTCAAACATGTTATTCAGGGGATAAGAAATCAGAAGAATGCCAACATAATCTATGTTATACCATTTTTACTCGAATTCGTGATATCTCCATGAGGGCTCCTTCCTTGCCACCATCAGCATCCTTAGATAATGATGCCAAGGATGCGTGGGCACAGGCAGCAGCCACTCTTGGCCCCAGTGTAGAAGCAAGAAATGCTACCTACAACAGCAGGATGTATTTTATAAGAAAATGTAGTGAAGTGCAAATGCCATGAAATGAAGCAGCGTGCAAGATAAGTTCAGTAAATTCAACGATGAGATGGGCATCTGAATGAGAATGGTACAAGGATTAGAAAAAGAGGAGCTTCAATCTAAAACTGGTGCATGGCCGTACTATCTCCATAAACCAAATTCTATAAAATTTTACACATTTATGAGTGTCCAGCAAAGGGGGAATAGCTAGAATCTCTTGTCTAGCATGCACTTGGTCGTGCTAGAGGCTTTTGTTCAGGAATTGAGGGAATAATTGCACATAATGCATCTAGATTTTTCATCAATACTTTATTTAGCAAAAAGGTAAGTTATACTAACTCCAGAAGCTCAAAAACCCAAACAGGCGAGGAAAGAAAATATGAGAAAAACGATAAGAGTTAATGAGAGAAAGAAACAACTGGAAGGCATGATCCTGATTTTTGTCAAGGCATGGAGAGATGCAAGCAAATAGACAAGGACGGCAATAAGTCCCTTGCAAGAGAGGACAAAAACAATACATGCAAGTAGAACAAATGAGGAAATGAAGGAAAGTGTGGAGGAGAGTCAAGAGACAAAAGACAGTTGCATAAAATCTACATAGCATGAGTATTGAGTCCTTGGAGAAACAATCTACCAGATTCATCACTGGATTTCCAGAGTTTGCAAAAGGAAATTTGCATTCAGTATCACACCCTTGCACGCTGAACCCTGTATCATAAATGAAATGCCAAACATAAATTCATGGGGCTTCCTCGATGTTAAGACCAGAAAACAATTTAGATAAAACACCAACCATTTGAATTTGACTCTAATCTTTCATGATTATTATCATGACTCCAAAAATTTGATGACCCAGATGTGCTTGGTAAATCAATACTTTCCAATTGAGCACCACTTAAAGGAAGACGGACAAAATGCACGATGCACTGTGCTTTTGATTTCGAGCCAACATGCTCTGCAATTTTGTTCCAGTTTTCGTTGTACAGTTGCATTCCCTCAAGCAGCAGTAATGTTTCCTGGTCACTCCAACTATCTCCATCTCCATCTCCATCTCCATAATCCTTCATGGAATTGACCTTCAAAAAGTCTAAGCTAGAATGACCAGCGACAAATCTTCCCTCATGAAAGCAATCCAAACACAGCAGGACATCAGCCTGTCAAAGAAATGGGTTAGCCACAAAAGTCATACAGCATGGAATAGAATCTACCAGTGTCATCGTCCCAAAGCTATGTCGTTTTAGGGTACATATTACATGCATGAGTCTTTAGTCGTCATGCCATAGACACAAAAATTCACAACTCAAAAGTAGGTTAATATTATATATATATATATACAGAAAACAAATTTATCACAGCCAATAGCGAGTTACATGCAATATTTTGTGGAGTTCTTCACACCCCGTTCAGACCCAGCGATGTATAGACACAAACGTTCTTGCTACTTGTACCCAACTAGGTTTAAATGAAAAAATATATTTCCAACACCACTGCATCAGTCATCAATATTTCGACTCAAGCAACTTCATTGATTTGGAGATGCAAGATCAAAGGTGTAAATATAATATGCCTATCCTGCACTGTACTGATTATGATAGCAATGGCAATTTGATTTCATGGTAAAGATACTATTAATTTTTTCTTGTTATCATGTAAGATGAAGTTTATTCGATCTCACAAGACTGTATAACTTTGACTTATTTTTATACACAAACAGATAATTCAATTTTTTGCAAAGTATTGTATTGTAGACAATATAATGGAAGTGGCATATCACCGAATTTACATTGGATCTTGAGTTGATTAATTTCATACCTAAATAAAAGTGCAAGCGTATTTTAATTTTGAATAAAGCTCAAACAGGTTCATCGATTGATCAAGTCTGAGCTCAAGTTTAAACATGCAAAGTCTCACTTGGCTCGCCTTGAATCATTTAGACCTAATATTAGCTTCAATTAAAGTTTCATCAAATTTCGCAGCTTAGTCAATCAGTATCCCTGTTTCTGAATGTCAAGTAACTTAAAATAATAATTACACAGTTAATTCCATATCGAGTAAAAGCTAATCAGTCCTGAGTACCACCTTAAACCATACATAGCGGCATGCAATTGAGAAACAAAGTTAATATGCAACTTTTAAGGCCAAGAAACTATCTCATAGGCAAGCACCAGCTATATGGAATGAAGTGAAACAAAGATGAGACAAATTTTATAAGATATTTCATATACATGACTATAAGGAATGATACTCCGATAACAATAACATGCAAACATAAGGGTACCAGAGAGTGAGTTGAAATTCCAAAATTAAGCCATTTACCTCCTTCTGCGACTGATAGCACACAGTAGGAATAGGCCGAGAACAATAATGGCATTGGTGTTCAGATAATTGCTCTCTGATAGTAGTGTCAAAGTCAGAGTCCTCCTCACGCCGACGTGCAAGTTCTGGATAAGCATCAGCGGCCTTAAGCCTGCATTTGGGCTTGTCAAACTGGATTAAGCTATCTACAGATTTCAAAGCAGCAGAAGGCACGAAGTTCACCATTTGAGTCCTCGCATAGATATGTCTCATCCTTATGGGCCTCATTCTTAAGAGGAGGTGCACAATAGTTGATGATCCCCCAATGATCAAGAAAACGCACAATTCTAGTTAAATCATCAATATCAATGCCAGCTACTAGCCCCTGGCAATCGGCAACTGATAGGTGCTTTTCTGGGTTCTCCATATACTTTGCAACAACGAAATTCCGGGCCTCCATGTACTTTTCTGGAGTATGTTCTGCCGACTTCCCAGAAAAAGTGCGGCACCACTTGTCTCTCTAATCTATGCACGGAGCTTGGTGAAAACCAGTCTGCTTAAAGAAACATATGAAGTACAGAAGGCCAAATTAAGTCAATGTACCATTTCAGAAAGCACATGACAGTTCAAGAAGAAGATCAATTAGACGCATATATGGAACAGATAACAGAACCAAAATGACCAGAAAGCACAGACTTTGTAATTTAAAAAAAAATGTGAATAGTCAAATAGCAACTGACAGAAGAATAGAAACCTAGATTCTTAGGCTCATAACTTTTATTCTGGAAAATACATCAAAAATAGAAATCGAAAAAAATACAGTAAATAACTTTTACACAAAAGAAGAACAAACCATCACTCATAATACAAAGGAATACACTTTTAACATTAGGGAATTTCAAACACAATTAGAAAATGAAGGGGGGCGGAGGAATTAGTGTTTACATCTTGTAAATTTTAGATTTAATACTTGGAAAAGTATGATCTCGTGATTAAAGGACCTGTATCCTACATTGAGTCGAGCCATTGTCCTGGGGTATATGAAATAAAAGAGAACTTGCAATTCTTTAGTCAGCACATGTTCAAGTGATCTATTAGTCTGCTTCAACCATCAAAGCCATATGTAGCATATAGATCAGTAGTTTTATTAATCGGCTATTACCAATAACAACATAATAAAATAAAATCAAACAAACACAACGACTACAAACACAATAAAAAAGACAGAATGCGCAACCTGAATGTACTGGTACAACATGGACACGACCTGCACTCCCAAGCCGTTTAGGAACACCATTGCCTGCAATTATCCTAGGTGGCATGATCACATGTGGCCCACTCCCACCGCCGCTTTCAGTTTCTTCCGTAGGAGCCCCTAACAAAGCAGGACTGTCACGAGGCACAGCAGAGAGTGCCTGCAGCTGCCCATAAGAAATATTCTCCAACACAGCCACCTCAACCTGCCCTTGACCTCCGATCTCCCCATTTCTGGCAGCCCTCTCTGCTTCCACAATTCCAAAGACTAAGGAGTGGGGCCTATTCACCACCCTCTTAATTGCTATTGGGAACTCACAAATTCTTAATCCACCATCAACCAACATTTCACTCTCTTTCTCTCGCGACATCTGGTTGGCCCTGTATCCCCTATTATTGTGGGGATCGTCATCGGTTTCCAGGTGGTTTTGTGGTGGGTCCAGATCGAGGTCGTCATCATCTTCATTGTCCTCAAATGTGTCATCATTCTCAGGTTCTTTCAGTTTAGAAGTGCGTGCAGCTCGGTGCTCCTTTTCCGCTTCCTCCACCTTGCTCTTGCCTCTTAAAAGAGAGAAAAAGAAAGGAAAATGCAAACAAACGGAAGCAAATTATAATTCAATCCTTTTCAGTTTAATTTCAAAAATATCACTATGAATGAACAAATACTACATTTCTCAGTGAACACTTGTAAATTAATTTCCCAACTGTCACCGCAAATAAGGGCCTTTCACATTCAAAATATAAAACGTCACAGACTCGCACGCTGTTGGCAAATGGGTTCGCGAAGATACATCTGTCACACAACATAACCTAACATTTTTCAGCTAAATTTAACAAACTGATTTGTGTATTAACAAGGAAAAGACGGAAAACAGAAAGACCTGAAAAGACGGACTTAAGCTTCAATTTCACATACGGCCCCTACCAGACACAGAACTTTCCACAAATTAAAATCAAAGACATTTAACTCAATTTCACAAACAGCAATTTAGCTCAAAATTCACAAACTGTAATTTAGCTAAAATTTCACAAACCGCTTCTTAATCAACCCGCAAAAAAACAGAAAATATTCGCTAATCTCAAGCTTTAATTCAAAAAATAAAGATATGAGCATGCGCGTTGCGTGTGGAGAAAAAAAGTGGAATTAGGGGTTTGTAGTACCTGCTGAGGAAACTGGCATTGCTGAAAGGAGAAATTAAGAGAGATTTATGGAGGGTTTGCGGGGTTTAAGGGTGAAGGGAGAGATTTGTGGGGTCTCTGTGATTGGTGAGGTGGAGAATTGAGGTGTGTGTGTTGTGTGTGAGAGAGAGAGGGGAAGAGAGATGGGGGTGGGGGAACTGGGTGAGCAGCTTCTATATTGGGGAAATCAGAAATGTTATTGCTTTTTGTTTGGTATTTTTCAATTTTCACAGCTGGTGAAGTGGGATGATATTCATATTTGGTCCCTCATTTTGGCTAATTGGAATTGCTACCCCTATTTTCTGTTTATTTGATTAATTAATAGTTAATAAATAAATTGCTTTACTATAAAAATTACTTAAACAAAAAACACAAAGTATTTAGGCTTAATTACATTTTTAGTCATGTAACTCTTAAGGGTTAGCAATTTTAGTCATGTAACTTCTTGATGTGCCAGTTTCAACTCTTGAAGATTAGAGCTAGCAATTTTTGGGTCGTCCCGACCTACTTGATGATTGGGCTGTGCTGGGCTATGTTTTTCGGAGTCCGAGTGGCCCGACACATTTTATATGTAAAAATGTGTTTTGGGATGGGTTGGGCCGAGAAAATCACATGCAAGAGTGATTTTCAGACCAGTTCGACCCTGACCGATTTTACGTATTGGTCCAATGGACTCGGGCTAGCCTGGCCAAGCCCGAGCATTTGCCAACTCTATTGATGATTGTACCCTTTAATTTAGATGGCAATTTCAGTTCTATAAATTTTAACGGTTATTTTTTACTAAAATAAAAGGGTATTATGAGAACACTTGAAATATTGAAGCACCCAATCGTGGAGTTAGCAAAATTGCCATGGCCCATCGGGATGTCCCAGTCAGCCCGCATGTAGGCTCGGTTGGGTTCCATTTTTAAAGGCCAACAAAAGGTCGCGCCTACTTTGGCCTGGTCCAAAGGGCCCAAAGCCCAATAAGTCTGATGGCCCGATCAATATTATACATGATGGGCTCAGTTGGGCCATAAGAAATGCGATCCAATTATTTGGGTTTAGGTGACCTGGCCCGATTTTTTACGACTTGGCCTGCAGAGCTTGGGTTGGGCCGATCTAGCCCAACCCATATAAATATAAGGCTAGCCCTAGTGGTTTCGGGTCAGGCCTAATGGATTTAAGGCTAAATGAGATTCGAGTTAATTAGGTCACTATCTAACAGGCTAGCATATTGTGAATCTAACCCAAACTTTACCATACTTCGGGCTAAACGAGTCACTATTATACTACAAGTCAAAAAGATTAAAACATGCGGGCGTAAAAATAAGCATAAGTACCCAGGCTTAGCCCAAATTTCTTTTTCCCCTAGCTCAACTATTTTTTTTCCTCTTATATATATATATATATATATATTCATTTTTTTACATAGAAAAAACAGGACAAAAAAAATTGGGGTGCGCGAGGGCCGGGGGATGCCCCCTAACTACGCCACTGAACATGCATAACATTAACATTTTCAAACTGAATATTCAAAATTAAATGATCCATAATAATAAAAACCACACATAATTTGTAATTGCATTACACATACAATATCTTAAAGTTCAAACACTCAAATTTAAAACAAACTCATGCAAACAAGACAAAAGTACACTACTAAGTAACTAATAATCAAGTATCATTCTCAATCAACTTTAATATTTTATTGGACAAAGTATTATCTTCCCTGTTTTATTCATTTAAAATGTATAAACAACAAAAACTAATTGTTAGTAAGAATTTTATTTTCATGCATATATTATTGAAATCAAATCGTAAAAAAAAAACTATAAAAGAATCACAAACGAGTTGTTGAATTAAAACGAGTTAATAAAGAATTGAAAGCTCTTAAAAAATAAATATTTAACCATACAAACTAAAATCATCATGTGGATTTGAAAAAAATACTAGTAAGAGATAGTATAAAATAGATAGAATATTATAATAATATTTATATAATATTTTAAAATGGCGGCTAGTCGATTAGCCTACGGGCTAGCTGTAAATGGCCTCAAAATGGGCCAAAATAATTTGGCTTTAACCCTATTTTTTTTCTGTTTTAAACGATCCGAGCCGACCGCCTTCGACTCTTTTAATATTTCTACCAACCAGTTGTTAGCTTTACCAATTGGAACCAAAATCATACAAAATCAGAACTTATATGACCAAAATTACACAAGTTAGAACTTATGGGAATACAATTACACATAATGAAAATCTCACGGGATCAAAATTACTACCTAAAATATTTATGGGGTTTCGGGACCAATTTTACAATTAAGCGTTATAATTGAAAAACAAATCATTCAATATATATATATAAAAGAATCAGTTTCTCCTCCTCCAGTGACTGCACAGAATCGCACTGCAAGCCCTCTTCTTCTACATGCAGTCACCAGGATCAATTCTAAGCATGAAAAGGCCAAAAACACCCATGTATCCTCCGCCATCAACCCCTCCAACGCCACAACAGCGTCAATCCTTCACCAGACTCCTCAAGCCCATTTCCAAGAAACGCCGTAACATTTTACAAAATCCCCAACCACTCCCCGCCGCCGCCGGAGACGCCGCCATCAAATGGAAACCCCTCAACATCAACAAGTCTGAGCTCTATTTGCCGCTCACTTTCCCCACTGGCCAAACTTTCCGGTGGAGACAAACCGGCGCATCACAGTACACTGGCCCCGTTGGGCCCCACCTCGTCTCCCTCAAGCAACTCGAGGACAACGGCGTAGGGTACTATTGTCATTTCACAGACAGTGAGGATATGGCGAGAATCGATCTGTTTGATTTTCTGAACATGGGTATTTCTTTAAATGAGATGTGGAGTGAGTTTAAGGCTTCCGATGAGAGGTTTGCTGAGCTGGCATTGTATTTGGAGGGGGCTAGGGTTCTTAGGCAGGACCCATTGAGTGCTTGATTCAATTTATTTGCTCCTCTAATAATAATATACAGAGGATTACT